>WEKX01013709.1:37378-109460 GCA_013390025.1 Pitta sordida | reverse complement strand
TCGGAATAGCCTGTGAACCTGTGAACTTTGCACTTTATGATGGAAAAGCCTTTTCCTGCCCTCTGCCAGCCTTCTCTCTTTGCAGTATTACACATTTATAAGGCAAATAGTTTTTAAAGAAGATTCTTGTACTGCACAGGTGTTTCTAATGTCCTGCCAGTATGCACTTTGAAATTACTGATTGAGCTTATTTAGCATTGCTGGTTTTTTTTTTTTTTCCTTAAGAACAAAAGAATCCATCTTCTTTTAAGCTGGTCCTGTTCATGTAAGAGATTATAGGAGAGATGGAGTAACAGGAGACTGGACCTGATGATGCAAGAAGCTTCCTCCAGTCCCATGTTCCTATGCATTTCTTCAGTATATTATATACATTTTTTTATGTACCTAGTATTGTTTTTAAGAATTTTAAACTAGCTTTCTGCTTTAGGATGAAGGTAAGTGCTGCTAACCTTAAGTGGTTTTTTTCCACTTCAGTACAGTGGTGAGTGTCCCTGCCTCTCACACAGGAGACCAGGGTTCGATTCCCATTCCCTACCAGGGAGTGAGTGGTGCTATTTAAGAGTTGGACTCGATGATCCTTGTGGGTCCCTTCCAACTCAGAATATTCAGTGATTCTGTGATTCTTACTCAAAGGCTGGAAATTTTTTTTTATATGTTTGGCCATTTGAAATGAAATGGAATTCTTCCTTCATGTGCTGATTTTATTCCAAACCACTGACCTCTAGTGGCTGATTTGCAACTATGAAGCTAAATATTTTAGTAATGTAATGTGCTCCTCATTGGTCGATTTGCTACAGGAGAGTCATTTTCCATTTAAATTTCTGGGAAGAATAATGCATCTGCATGATTTATTGTCCTTTGGCACTCACTGTCTGCTGCTGCAGCTACTGCAGGGGTTGAAATGGCTGGTTGAGCGCCAGCTCAAGAAACTGCAGGTGACTGCTGGTGTTCAGGTGAATGAACTGCATGTGAATAACTGAAAACTCTTATCCATGTGCTGGAAATGAAAATATTTACTTTTTAGTTTATGCAGATCTTTGACCCAGTGACCATGGAAAAACTTTACAGACCTACATAACTCAAGAGTGGTGTTATGCAAACTTCTGTGGATTCACCTTTGGAAGAGTTGTTCCCCTCATGCACCTGTGAATTCACCTATTTTACCTGGAAAACTTAATAAAGGCTTTTTGGGATCACTAGACACTTTATGTATTCATATTTGTTTTGAACTATCAGTGTGTGGCTGGTTGGTGGTAAGTACGTATGTGGAGTATTGTAAAAGGTACAAAAATCAAGTCTTTCCCTTTTCCCTTCTCCTTTTATTCCCTTGCTACGCTGTGAGAGACACGTAAGGCAGAATATGATGGGAATCCTGAAGAGTAATTTAAACTATATTAAATAATTACCATCAGCTCTTGTTGTAGATCTGTGATTGCGAGTCTCCTCCACTATATGAACGTGAAATATTTAATGAATTTCAGATGAAAAAGTATTCCAATTGTCTTTCTATTAATTCATTTTTCATATAAGGAACACTAAAATCCTTCACTGTTTATTAGCCTTCACATGTCACAGATTTCTTGCTCGGCAGTGATATTGGAGAATTTCATCATGATGGACTGTTGTAGCTTGAGTAATCCAGGCAGTAACTTATTTTAAATAAATAGGAATGAGGAAAAAGTTTCTAAAGGTCTATATTTCAATCCACTCACCTGTCTTTCTTGATCTGCAGGCAGTTCTATGTAAACTTTTCAAATGTATCACATAAAACAGGTTCTAAATCTTCAAAGGTTTTAACCACAGTCCTTGATCTTCCTGAAGACCTGGCAAGGCAACTTATCCCTACAATGTTTTATAGGCAAGATAATGTACAATATACAAAAAAATATAAAATAAGGGTCTAGAGTTTTTGAAAGGGAGGGCTGAGGAAATGTCTCCTTCCTCTTAGGAGCAATACGTATATCAACATCTTCATGCAATTGGTATATGAGCAATCTCTGTCCCCTAGACAGAGGTTCAGATGGCACAAAACTCCCCCTATAAGAATGGTATATAGAAATGATATGTTTTTATCAGTTCAGAATTTAGCGACTTGAATGTGAATGAGATTTTTACTTTTTTTTTAACTGGCTTGATTTTATGAAATGGGGGTTTAAAATAGCCACTGAATAACCATTATTCAAAATGAAACCTTAGGATGCAATTCCAGCTCTATTGAATGAAAAACAAGATCGCACCAATTTGTTACGGTTGCATATAGTAGTCTTTGCCACAGGCAAAATGCTGTTAAATGTAGTTTGGATGTGCTGAAATACCCTACCATTTAGGGTGTTTCTCCATTCATTGATCTTGATTGATATAGTTAAGATGCATAAAAACGGTTGATATTTTTTTCTTAGCATGCTGCAGCAGCATGGCACAAATTTTGGCAACTGGTTATCAATCGCGTTATATACTTGGCCATCTCATGCAGAAGAGGTTGCTATTGATACTCTTTTGCATGTTTTTTGTCTCCATCACTTTTCAGTTTGTCAATAGAAAGGGTCATAAAGAGCAGTTGGTTGTGTAAATTCCAGTTGACCACCACACTGTTAGTATCTATTAACCTATCTATGGCATTCCAGTTTTATTATTTTTCCTTCCTGTTTCATATTTACAACAACAAAACCAGACCAGGCAGATGTACTTATTCAGATGGATAAAAGAATAAGAAATCGTAGTTCCATTTGGTTTTAGAGAGGAAATGATAAAGCTAAAGTTAGCATCTCTTCTAGATATAGCAGAGGCAGGAATTACAAATATTCTAGCAATTTTTATCTTCTTTCAAATATCTTTATGTAGGGAAAAAAGAAGGAACTCTTAGCCTCATATTTCTTCTTTTTTTTTTTTTACTGTTAAGCTCTTAACAAAATAACAAGACGACAGCAAAACATATATCAACTGTGTATTAGACTCCAACTAAAATTGGTGAATTGACCTCACCTGTGCTACTTTACAACTTGCAGTCAGTTTAGTCTTTAACTCCATTGCCGTACATCTGGTCTGTAATGATACAGCATCTGTTGCAATACGCCCGGTATGGCTGCAATTGGACTACTGGGAAGAGAGGTGTTAATTATTTCATGCAAGTATTTTACTTCTGTTTGCCTCCACTGGGCTCCTAGGAAAACTTGGCAATGCTACTCGCTAGCTGGCTGGTAAAGATGTGCCAACAAACCTTGTCCAAAATCTAATTGGGTATATTAACGACAGGCACCGTAATCACTTTCCTAAGTGATCAAATACTTTGTGGATTATCAGGTACATTAATTATCCAAATTCCCTACCAAGCTAACTTCTGGTGAGCTCCCATGTTCCCCCTAATGTGCAAATAAAGACAAGGAAGCCCGAGAGATTTTCTGAGTCATGTAAACCAGTATCAAAGTTATTCTAGAAAAAAACCTTTTTATAAAAGTGCGTAATCTTTTGCCAGTGGGATTTGGTTACAGGCCTGAACCAGGCTGTAGATGAGCAGTGCAGGAGGAGTTATCACAGCTGGGCTCGGCTAGGCACAGGCAGCCCAGCCCTTACAACCCTTGAGCGCAGGATCAGCTGCAGGGCACACTCTCCCTGGGGACATTGAATTTAATCGGATTTTGTTTTACCACCACTGATCCGGGAAGTGCGTTTTAGGGGAGGGTTTAGGCTAGGGGAGTGCATTTTCACATGGAAATCATGCAAACGGATTTAGCATGTGTGTTTTAATGTTACCTATGTCCAGAGAAGGGCAACGAGGAAGGTGTAGGGACTGGAGCACAAGCCCAGTGAAGGGCGGCTGAAGGCGCGGGGGTTGTTCAGCCTGGAGGAAGCTCAGGGGAGACCTTATCGCTCTCTACAACTTCCTGAAAGGAGGTTGTAGCCAGCTGGGTGTCACAGCATTAACTCAGCTGGAAAAGACCTTTGAGATCATCGAGTCCAAACTTGTACTTCTCTTCTCCCAGGCAACAAGTCTACGAGAGTTGTCTTACATTGTGCCTGGAGAGGAGGTTGGACATTAGAAGATCTTCTNGAGTGCCGGGGAACCCCCGCCCCGCCGCACTGTGCCGGCGGAGCCCCGCCTGCCCCGGCCGGGACTCGTAGGGGGCTGTGATTCTGCTGGAACCCCTGGGGCGCAGGAGGTGGTGGCGGCAGCCGACAGCCCTCCCGAGGCGGTGGCGCTGCTCCCGGGCTGGGGAGCGCCGGCAGCNTTAATCGGATTTTGTTTTACCACCACTGATCCGGGAAGTGCGTTTTAGGGGAGGGTTTAGGCTAGGGGAGTGCATTTTCACATGGAAATCATGCAAACGGATTTAGCATGTGTGTTTTAATGTTACCTATGTCCAGAGAAGGGCAACGAGGAAGGTGTAGGGACTGGAGCACAAGCCCAGTGAAGGGCGGCTGAAGGCGCGGGGGTTGTTCAGCCTGGAGGAAGCTCAGGGGAGACCTTATCGCTCTCTACAACTTCCTGAAAGGAGGTTGTAGCCAGCTGGGTGTCACAGCATTAACTCAGCTGGAAAAGACCTTTGAGATCATCGAGTCCAAACTTGTACTTCTCTTCTCCCAGGCAACAAGTCTACGAGAGTTGTCTTACATTGTGCCTGGAGAGGAGGTTGGACATTAGAAGATCTTCTTTCACAGGAAGGGTGATCAGACATTGGAATAAGCTGCCCAGAGACATGGTGGAATCACCGTCCCCGGAGGCTTAACCAAAGACTGTACACAGCACTTCGTGCCATACTCTAGTTGATGTGGTGGTGACCAGTCACAGACTACACTCGATGCATCTCCGAGGTCTTTTCAACCTCATTGATTCTCTGAACCTAAAAAACCCATCAGTCTTACGTATTTCTAGCCGTGCTGACAGATTTCGCACGTAATACCGTATATATTACGCACACCCGTAAGCATTACCGCTCGACCAGAAGCAGGAAACGAGTGTTTTCCGAGCAGGCGCTGCTGGCACCGCGGGATTCCCGGGGGCCGGAGCCGCCCTCCTCCGACAGCCAGACCCAGNCGGGCTGGGGAGCGCCGGCAGCTTTCTGCGGGTCGGCTTTAAAAAAAAAGGAAAACGACCAAATTTTTGGATAAGGGGAAGGAAGATGCCCAGGGGGTTTTTTGCGAGCGCAGTGCCTGGCCCCGATGTCCTGGGCCAGGCCGGGCCAGCCCCGTGTGACGTGCAGCGGGCGCGTCGTGCCCGTGTTGGGGCTGGAGTTTGCAGCAATTCCATCAAGTGAAGCGCTGCCTGACACCGTGTGTGTTGGTCCGAAGAGCGAGCCTCGGCTTTGCCTTTGGGCCACAGATCTCATGGCATTGAATTCTGACCGGTTTTGTCCCTCTTCGTGTATTCCCTGAAGTTGAATTGCGTGAAATACCCCTTAAGGATTCATGTGGGTGTATGGATTAATGGGACAAATGTTCTCTAAGCCTGCTAAGTGTACCCTTTTCGACTGCTGCAGTAACACCAAAGCCTAGGTAAACGACACTGCTCATCTTGTGCCATATATTGTTTTATGAGTTCATAACCACTAAGTTCGATGAGCTGTGTTAAGTATTCAGGGGTTTTGTCACATTTGTGACAACTGGTAGTCAATAAGAGCTTATCTGCCCATTTTGGGTGAAAGGGTTCCTTCAGTAAGGTTCAGGTCAGTGCATGCAGGTGCTTTAGTATTGCAGAAGACTGAAAAAGTAGGAAAGCTGTTGAGACTTTTACAGAATAAGCAGCTCTGTAAAATACTACCTTTTTTTGTGAGTGATATGTTATTCATACATGAGTGGTCATGCTTTATATGACTTGATTTACCAGCACTGCTTAATTATTTTAAAAATCTATTTATTCTTTTAGTGAGTACTTTCCAAAGCAGCCAGTTTCCCTCATATATTTCTGGTTGGAGGAGTAATATGCCTCTCTGCAGAAGTGTTTGTGTTTTTTGAAAGAAAAAAGTTGGTCTGTACTGCATGGCACTCTGCCTTTGGCTAATCTTTGAAGATTGCCTACCTAGGATCATTTGTCAATGGGCTTTTAAAAAGTGTTTTATACAATGTTAGGTGCTTTGCTATATAGTTTCTGTAACAGGTAATGCGCACAGTGCAGTTTTTCTTAATTGGTAAGCTGTGGTTTATGCAGAGTGAAATGAAATGGCAGCACTGGCTAATAGTTTTTTAGAGGCCTGTATTAGTTCTTGTACCAGAATTTGGTTTTGAAAGATTTTGAGGCAGTATGACTAGAACATGGCTTAATGGAGTCTTGTCAGATAGCTTTCTGTCTTTTGTTTTTGTACCTCTTAAGAGCATCCATAAAAATCCGTACTGGATTGTATGGGAAAAAAAATCCCAAGTGTTAGAATTGAATTTAAAAGTGGATGTTTGAGGGGAAGCAGTGAAAGCATGCTGTGTACTCCCATTTTGTAATTCATAAACATGAGTAAAATAAGCACAGGTCAGTACTTAAAAGCTGACATTCCTTAACTCAGGCTGGTGCACTAGGACTGCTTTCCCTTCTTTTTCCTTCCAGAATGGTTGTCTGAAGCAGGTTTTTTTCCTCCCCTTGTTAGGATGGCAAGCTTCAGTAAAAAGCGGGAGCCTGTATTATATTCTACCCTGCAATCGGCTGCCTGTGCAGTTGATGAGCCAAGTGAGAGTTTACACCTCCAATGGCCAGAAAAAAGATCTTGGATCAGAAGATACAACAAATAAATCAGCCCGTGAAGAAACCCTGCATAAAGCTGAAACAGGTAGTACTAAGCTAAAATAAAAACCGTAAAAATTTAATGTATTTAGTGATAACTTTTTTCTTTCAATTGTGTGATATTATGGTTGCAGAATTCTTAGTGTTTGTTGTCTGCAGGCATCTATGTATGAATTTCAAATACCTTAGGAGGGAAGAATGCTGAAATTTATTTCTTTGACGTTCTGGTATTTCAGGGACTTAAGTTTAGAGTAATTAAATTTAAGGTGGCCATGATAAAATGTGACATTGGAAGGGCTTAGGTAACCTAAGGGATAAGAAGTGGAATGTATTACCTTTCATCACTTTTCTTGCTCATTTGCTTTTTTTTATAGTGCATGTTTTGGGTATGTTGTGTGACATGACCTAATGGTAAAGATTGAATGAGTGTGACTATTGAGCATTGTGACTTCTCCAGGCCAGGCTATAAATGACTGGTAAAGAAGATTGAGCTGATTCATCTGCTCGGTCTAATCTGACAGTTGTTAGAAGTGCAGCATTCACATTAAACATTTGATACAGTGTATATAACTTGGCCCTCCTTGCTGTTCAGGTGGATTGTCAATCTTGTGCTTGTTAGGTGCTTGTGAACTTCAGAACTGTCTTGTCCTTGCTCCATTGTAGCATGCTCTATTTTTGATGCCTATTAACTGTAGGACTGTACAGTTGCTGGCTTAGAAGACTACTTAAGAGATAACAAATGCTTTTAAAAATGAAAACTCTCTTTCTTTGTGCTTTTGTCTGCAACCAAGTGGTCTTCTAAAGGAGCTTTCATTTTATTTGGTGTCAGGGTAGCAGATATTCCTGTCTTCTTTAGAAACTTGTAAATTCCTGAGGCTTGCAACAATCTTTCAAAGCTTGTGACTGTAGCCAGCTAAGAGTATTACATTTGATGTTTGGAAGTATAGAGGTGAATTTTAAAGGCTGTTCAATGTGGGTGGTTCTATCCTATCAGCCTCTTGTCTGAAAAACTGTGATTGTGAATTGAAGTATTCAATTTTTTTTTCTCAGCAATGCACTGTGATTTTGTTCAGTTTGTAAGCTGAAGTAATAATCCTCAAAAGTGTACTTGATATACATAGATATCTATGTATATCTGTGACATTTCTAGAAAGAAAAGTAGATACTGCCATATTTACAGTGAGCTTTGCTTTTATTTTACAGGACAAGATACAACTAATGCAGGTCAAAAGCAATCTTTGCTTAAACAGCCAATCCAAGTAAAAGGTAAAGAAATACTGTATTGAAACTTTACTGCAGTTTGCTAGTAGTAAAAAAAAAAGTCGAAGAGAAACTGCAGTTCCTCTTCAATTGTGTAAACAAGTTATGTGAGTAACATTTTAAAGCACATTTATGTGTCAGCATTGTTTAGTGCCCACGTGTTTGAAAATGACTGCTGAAAAATCAAATATAGGAGTATTCCTTCTAGTGACTCGCTCTTCTGTCTTTGTTTCTAATTTTTTTCATTTGAGCTTCAGAGTTCATTGGGGAAAAGTGTAATGTATTTTCTCATTTGTTATTACAGTCTGCCCTCCTTACATGTCTTTAGATTCACCATCTCAGTCTTAATGTGGCTAAGCTGAATGCTTGATCTTCCACTGTTCCTTGTTCTAAGTCTTCCTCTGTTCTTTCTTATTACTGAGCTAATCTAATCAGTGTTGCTTCTAAATATATTTTAACCACATGAACTGCCTATTCTGTGTCCTGTAATATTCCCATTTGTGCCTGTAGTGATGTGGTGGGTTGGACACTGGCTGGACATCAGTTGCCCACCCAAGCTGGTTTATCACTCTCCTCCTCGGCTGGGCAGGGGAGAGAAATATAATGAAAGGCTTGTGGGTTGAGACAAGGACACGGAGAGATCACTCACCAGTTGCTGTCATAGGAAAAATAGATTTGACTTTGGGAAAATTGGTTTGATTTATTACCAGTCAAATCAGAGTACAGTAGTGAAAATAACATCTAAATCTTAAAGCATCTTCCCCCAAACCTTCCCTTCTTCCCAGGTCCCATTTTACTGCTTATTTTCTCTACTTTGTCACCCCCAAGTATTCAAGAAATATAGGAATGGGAGGTGGATGGGGAATGGGAGCTGGGCATAGTTCATCACATGTTGTGTTTGCTGCTCTTTTGTCCTCGGGGAAAGGACTCCTCACACTCTTCCCCTGCTCCAGTGTGGGATCCCTCCGCATGAGACAGTTTTTCTCACAGGCTGCAGTTCTTAATGGACTGCCCCAGTGTTGGTCCCTCTTCCATGGGGTTCAGTTCTTCAGGAACAGGCTGCCCCATCATTGGTCCCGCATAGACTCACAAATCCTGCCAGCAAACCTGTTCCTGCATGGACTACAGGTCTTGCCAGTAGACTGCCACAGTGTGGGCTTCCCACAGCTCCTTTTTGACATCTATCTGCTCTAGTGTTTGGCACTCTGTCAGGGGCACACACTGCTTCACAACGATTCTTCATCATGGGCTGCAGGGAAATTTCTTCTCCAGCACCTGGAGCATCTTCTCCTCTTTTGTCTACACTGACTGGTACTGCCAGTCTGCCCCTCCCCCTCCGAAGCCCTCTGTCTGTGTATATAGACAGTTCATTAATATGTAAATTTGGCCCACCCATTGCCCCATCTCCTCAGCTCTGGAGTGGCTGTGGGGCATTCCCCAAAGTTCCTCGCACGATGTGACTGGTCAGGGGAGCGAAGAGGGTCTTCTCTCCCCTGTCCCTGCCTGGAGAGTCCTCAAAGGGGTCCCTGAGCCCACGCTGCTGCTGCAGTGAATCCTGAGCATTGGCCGTTGCTGTTGTGGCAGTTGCATCAAGCAGAAGAGGCATCGTGGGGCCATATGTACTTCTGAGCCCTCCCCACTGTGTTCCCTCCCACAGGACCTGTGTGGCATGGCACAGTGGCAGCTAGGATTGGAAATCTGTTNTGTCTGTGTATATAGACAGTTCATTAATATGTAAATTTGGCCCACCCATTGCCCCATCTCCTCAGCTCTGGAGTGGCTGTGGGGCATTCCCCAAAGTTCCTCGCACGATGTGACTGGTCAGGGGAGCGAAGAGGGTCTTCTCTCCCCTGTCCCTGCCTGGAGAGTCCTCAAAGGGGTCCCTGAGCCCACGCTGCTGCTGCAGTGAATCCTGAGCATTGGCCGTTGCTGTTGTGGCAGTTGCATCAAGCAGAAGAGGCATCGTGGGGCCATATGTACTTCTGAGCCCTCCCCACTGTGTTCCCTCCCACAGGACCTGTGTGGCATGGCACAGTGGCAGCTAGGATTGGAAATCTGTTTGAACCTGGGAATTTTTTTTAATACAGGAGATGTTTAATACAGTAGATGTTTGTGTAAATAGGGAAACAGGGAAAAAACCCCGTGATGTACTGAAGCCATGATAGGTGAAGCATGAAGTAGCAAGGGATTACTGTATATCTATTTTAAATAAGGAAAGATAGGAAGTATTCTTGGTTTTTAATCATCACCTTGTTCTAACCTTAGTGAATGATGGAGTTATGTACATATACACAAGCAGGAAATAACGGCATAAATTTAAAATTCCATTTATCATTTTTCTGAATGTGTGGTATTCTTTTCCTACTGCATGAAAGTGTGATATAGTGAAAGTGCATCTTCTAGACATACAAAGCATTATAATAAACAATTGGTGTTTTTAATTGTTATAAATTTCCGGTGTTAAGTGTACTAATTTTGAAAGTAATAGTTGAGAACAATGACATAGTCTGTCTCATTTCTCTGTATGGTTTGTAAAGGTCAAAAGTCTTATTTCCAGAAGGTGGAATTGGTTAAGTATTGGAAAAAGTAGAAATGGAGTGGTCTGTTGCTATTTCAGTTGCTAGAGCAGAGGTTTCCAAGTTGCCATATTTGAATGCCATCTGTGTAGCCAAGCACCATCTCTGACATGGAGGTCGGAGAAGTAGCTGACAGTGGCAGTTAGGTATTTGGGATGTTTGAGAATCCTGAATCCTACAACTTAGCAAGCAGCATTTTTGGAGGTAACCTTAATTATTTCCACAATGAGGAAGATTCTTTTCTCTTCACTGTAAATTTTCTGTGTCGCTGTCAAGCATTATTTTTCACATCTCACCCTTAAAGGTGCCACAATATGACATTAGACGGAATTACTTTTTGAAGTTTGACCTGTAGTCTCCATGAATGACTTAACTTGTTTATCTATTTTTGTTTTTAAGTGAAAGCAGTCCTTAAAAAAAGAGAGTATGGACCAAAATACACCCAGAATAACTTCATCACTGGAGTCAGAGCAATAAATGAGTTTTGTCTTAAATCCAGGTATGATTGGTTTGAGTTGAACTTTAAATTCTGTATGTTTGTTCATATGTGCATCAAAAGTAACTGTGATTGTAGAGTGATTTTGCACACTTTTTTCTAAATGATTTTGTAATATACATAATCATAAGTAGCTGAAGCTAGTTCTTTCTTAGGTGTTACAGTGGATTGGGAGCTTGCATGTCACTTGCATGTTTCGGTAGTTGCTTCTTAATGTAATTTATTTGTACTTACATGACCATAAATCTAGTTGAGGGGAGGCTTCCTCTGAAAGCAACTTTATGGGGGGATGTCACAAAACTCTTGAGTCAGCATCTTGGTATCATGATGGCTTGATTTGAACATCTCTAGCAGATCAGTGGAAACTTCATGTTACATGAGGTCTGTAATTTGAAATAAAATATAATTTTACTGTGTACCATGCCTGCCAGCAGATCTTACTGAGTATTGCTATAGCTGAGGTGTCTGTTAGATTTCATGCATGTTACGTGTGTGACCCATATTAAGTCTAAAGGCTTAGCAGCTTTATTTGTAACTTTTTGTGCTGTTGCTATTTTCCCCCAGTTTTTAATTACAGTGTATGTCACTGTAGTTAGTCTTTCCTGAGAATCCAATGACAAGTCATACTTAGTTCTCTGCATTATCTTCATCATAACTTGTTAAAGTTTTGCTGGATTGACCAAAGGGATAAAAAATTTTTAAAAAAGGGACTAGGTAATTGGTTTGGCTAAAAATATTGTATTAAAAAAATTCTTAATGCATTTCAGTGCCCTAATGTGTAGCTCAGCACAGGAAATTTATCTGTTGTCCCAAGTAGCTTTATTACCTTCAGCCTTTTGCAGCTTGTGGGTTTTGGGGTTAAATTTCATAATTTTTTCATAATCAGTTATGTAACTCCTGATTTCCTTTTAAAGCTGCTAATTCATGAACCTTCTTGTTTAGCACATGTGAACATAATCAATTACATGCAGATAATTTGTTGGATGTTTTATTATTTAATGCTTTTTTACTTTGTCTTCAATGGTATAGAATTTCATAGTGTGACTATGATTTGTACTTCTGAGTGTGAAAAACCCAGTGGTTTTCACTAACATCCTAAAGATCACTTGCTTCAAGTTGTATGTATATGTTCTGTTTGGCTCAAGTAAACAACTTCACCTTTTTTATATAGTAAATTAGTAATACCAAAATGGTGGAACATAAAACTCATATGTGAGACATAAAACTCAAATTAGAATAATATGAACCTTTTCTTGCACTGACCTCTTTGTCTACTTTGGTTAGTGATTTAGACCAGCTGAGAAAAATTAAGCGACGAAGTCCTCATGATGACACTGAGACTTTCACCGTGTACCTGAGATCAGATGTAGAGGCAAAGTAAGAACATTTTTATGAAGGAAAATGTTTGGATCTTTTGAAATGGCTTATATGAGAGAGAGAGGAAAAAAAGTTTTAAAAGTCATGTTTACAATGTGAAAGGGCGGTAACGTTTTCCATTTCCTATATGAACACATTTTGTATCCTAATTATTTTAATAATTATATTGTGTAAAGTCATACCTCAGTAATTTGTGCTGTCATATTTGCGTTTTCAGTGATCTGCGGAAATTTTTTCCGCGGTCCTTACTCAGTTACTTGTGAAGCGACATGCCATTCTGTGGGATGGTGAGGTGCCAACTCTTCCAGGAGCGAGGAAGACTTAAACTGTAACACGTGGACCCACGTGGGTCCCCGTTCTGGCTGCAGCCAGCCTGGACTTGCCAGCACGTATGTGCATATGCACATATTCATAGCTTCCAGCAAAGCACTTCTGCTTCTGCTAGCCAGTGCAGTTAAAGGGAAAATACTCCTACTCCTACTGCCCCATGCGTTAAGGGGCCCCTGAATGTTGTAGTGTTGCAAAGTGCCATATCTCTGGCAATAATTTGCCATATTAATGTCCAACTTGAATTCGTGGATTTAATATTTCGCAGGAGCCTCACAAGACCCAAACCCCACGAATCTGGAGGTATGACTGTTAAATTGAAGGGTATGTTTTTGTGCTTGTCCTCAACCCTCTTTTGCCCAGCTTTTTATTTTGTAATGTAGTCTGCAGGGGTTATTATCAGAAAGAATCCTTTGAAGTTCTGCTTTAGGAAAGGCATTTGTAATGTAGTCAAACTGAAAAAAAAGTTACATGAGTATAACCAAGTTAAGTTACTTTTACTTCATGCAGGTCGCTTGAAGTTTGGGGTAGTCCAGAGGCTCTTGCCAGAGAAAGAAAAAGACGTAAAGAGGCAGAGATCAAGTACAGAGAAAGTGAGTATAGAGTTTTCAAATACAGTCATACCTTGCATTTTCACGTCTAGTTATTCGCATATTCACAGATTCATGGAATGTTTTCCAATGAATGTTACTGGGCTATTCACACAGCTTCCCTGATGCATGCACAGTAGCTCTGCTTTCCTGAGGGGTGGTGCTGGCACCACCCCTGTGGAGTGGGACTGGCATGCCCCCATGAGGCGGAGGGGCATCACCTCTCCCTCGCTGGGGCCTGCCACAATTCGCTTCCTTATGAGTGTGGTGAAGGTTACATGGTGGAGAAGGTTTATAACATGTGGGTTATAGTCCTATGGCTCCACAGCACGGCATGATCCCATTCTGTGGTAGCAGACAGTCTGTGCTGTGGTCTCGTTCCCGATCCCTACTGGGGAAGGCTTATAGTCTAACACATGATGCTGTGGCATGCCTCAGGGCACATGGAACCCAGCGTGGGGATGCGCCAGTGCCGGCTGCCCCAGGCCACAGGTGGACACTGAGACTGAGCACGGTTCTGCATAAGTCACGCCCTCCCTTGTCGTTCTAAGCCTAGCTGGGGTCCCTGGTGATGTGTAACCCCAGGGAAAGCGCTCCTGCAGCGTTGCGTCCTCCTCCATAGGGACCGCAGCAGGAACTTGCCTCTGCTTTCCCCCTTTGCCCTGCCTGCCTCTGCTGCCCACCACTGTAAGGGGCCCCAAGGTGTTGCAGAGTGTTGCAAAGTTGAGAGTTCCCATGCTCCAAGAGCGCCGACAGCATGGACCTGCACCAACCTGAGCGAGGCGACGTAAGGGTCTTTCCTGGAGGACTGCAACCTCCTCTGGAGCCACAGGCTAAGCAACCCCTGAGCCTCTTCCCCCCTCTGGCCCCATGGTGAGTTTCCCCACTGTGGCGGCGGTGCAAATGGGAGCAACCCAGCGGTGGCGGTGGCGGCAAAAGCGGCAGCGTGGCTGATGGGAAGCCTATGGATTCTCTGAGGGTCTCCCCAGTCAGAGAGGGCTCAGAAACATCTGCCTTTGCTCCCCTGTGCTGTGAGAGGCCGTGTGGAGGTGCTGAAAATGCTCCTATGCTGTGGGGGGTGGGGATATGGGCGTGTCATATTTGCATATTCATGACACGCCCATGCTCACGGTTTGGGTGGTTTGTAGGATCCAAGGAGACTCGTAATCTGCGAATGCGGAGGTATGACTGTAACTTCAAATGTAAACAACAGAACATGATTGTTAGAAATCCACCAGATACTGTGTTATTTCACTGAGAACATGTACATTTGGAAATAACAATTGATGATTAGGTTTTATAGCATGATGTTAGAGTGAAATGTTACTCTCTGTGCAGATACAGTCTGTTACTATCTTACAAATTACCATCTTTTTGCTATAGCCTGAATATACATTCAGATGAAATCTATAGTCTCTTTTCAGGAGGTTTTCAATTGCTAGATGATAACTTACATTTTCAGTGATTTTGCATTTTTTTAAATTGAGAATTTTGAAAAGACTTAACTGATCCAAATCTTTATACCATACCATACCTCATTTATTTTTCCTCTGAAATGAATTCAGCTTGCCTTTGTGTTTCAGAAGGGGAGAAATACCCCCAAATTGTCCTTTTTTTTGCTTAATATTATTTTGTTATCCTTGCTCCTTTTGTCAATAACAGGTACAGTTAAGTAAGCAGTTTGTAATGTATTTGGATCTGTCTAGTCAGTTAAAATCACAGGAGAGGCAATCGTACTTCAAGGTACTTAGTCCAGCTGTGCACCTTAAAATTAGAGGTCCCATCAATTTCTTTGAAACAGTTGTGCCACTGGAACACCCTTCTAGTAAAGAGGCTGCAGCTGCTTTAGGTATCTGTGTGTGTTTGTACTGAGACTACAGTCAGTAGCTTCAAAATTTTTATTGACCTGCAGAATAATTCTTGGCTATAAATAGAATGCCTGGATTCGGTGAAATGTATTTTGAGTTATTCCTTCTGTGCATCATCCTTTGTTGGTAGAAATGGCAGCAATATGTAGGAGCCTAACAGATTGTATTTGGCATTTTGCATGAGCATATAACAACATGTGTTTCTGATGAACAATACCAAGAAAGGATGTTTTTTTCCACAATCATGTAGCTCTTATTGAAGTTGGCTGATGAATAAAAGAAGTAGACTTAACTTTCTGAAACAGTTCTTTTACTAAGACATATTAATGATGATAATTTTGTATTGCAGATTTATTTAGAAACCAAAGGCTGTTGTGGGAATACAAGCAGTTCTTTGGAAATACTAAGGTAAGGATGTTTTCAAGTTTTTGTCTAGAAAAGTGTCATGAGATGTACTGTGACACTTTTCAAAGGAAAATTTGTATAATGGTTGCATAAGCTTAACTAACTGAAAAGTATTGGAAGATTTAATTGCACTGTAATATACCAGATCTCTTTCTTATTGCGATGCAGTAGTTTAAATGGGTTTTAGTTTCATAGTTTGATAGTTTAGATAGGTTCCTACTATGAAAGGGTAATCCACCAGCAAGAGGTTTTTTTCCACTTGCCTTCTTACCAAAATTGTAGCTATACTTGTGATTTAATGTCTAACCTATTAATATGTATAGCAAATATATTAATTTAAATTAATAAGTTTCTTAGGAAAAAAGACCCCAAAAGATTAATACTTCTGTCTGTGAACTACTGGCCCTTCCTCTCTGCTTAAGCAGATATATTCCCTAGATTCAGGTGCTCTGCTGTGTAGAAAGATTTCCATCACCCAGCTGCTGCTTGGCCTTATGGCTGCAGTGGCCCCTGCTGGAGACTTCATTGGTTGTTTATCTATTTTTTATAGCGATCCATTTGTAGAAATATCTAAGTCTCAGCTGCAGTGTGATTGAACGTTCAGTAGTTAGTTGTCCTCAAGGACTGTAGCTTCACTTTTGCAATACAGGACAGTGCAAAGTCTTTATTTAATGATGTCAAGATATAGTTGTTTAATAATCTGTTATTTCTTTGTGTAGCCACGCTCCAGTACGGCAGCTATGTTTTTCAAGGGACCAGGAAAGGTGGTAATGGTAGCTATTTGCATGTAAGTAAAAAAAACCCCAGGTTTTGTTTATGCAAGTGTAAAGCATTTTTTTTTTTTATTATCCTGGAAATAGGAACAGTGTGTGTGTTTAAGATAAAGCTATCTGGGTCTTTGTAAATGAAATGAATAGATGTTTTTATTTGTTGTTGATAGGAGAGAGTTGATGTGAATAGATTCATCAATATATGTAGAGATAAGGTATTGAATGTATGTGTGGTGAGAGAAGAGCAGATTTTTGGAGTTGATCAGACTAAATAGTTTATTAAAGTAAAACTCTGAAGGACGTGAGACAGTATTTAAAGTTGTCCTTTTTTCATGCTACTTCTTGAAGGTTTTCATGCATTTTCAACAATCTTCCCTGTAACCAACAGGAAATAATTCACTTTCCTCTTAATGCTGTGATTTAACTCTTCTTCTCTAACTGAAAAGGGGTATTTTAGGTTTTTTTTTACCTTTCGTATGTCTGACAAGTTGGAATTAAACCAAATTAAATGAATGATCCTGATGTAAAGCAAATGATCACAGAGACTATCTAGTATGAAATGTGGAGAATTGTTACTTATATCTCAGGAAATGATGGCTAGAACTTCTTTGCCATACAAGCTTGTAGTTTTGAAATAAAGTCTGTTTTATACAAGCTATTGATTTGCTAAGGTACTATTGATACAAGAGAGCAAATTGAAACAAAGGAAAATGCTTGTTTTGGCACAGGAATCAAAACCATTTTGAGCAGGAAACAACGCTGAGCTCCTACAAAACTATATTCTTTTACTTGGGGAAGAAGAGCACAAAGCTCACTTGCCTGAAAATCTCCCTCTTTATTGAGTATTCTACTAGTAACTGTTCAGAACCTTCTAAGTTAAAAATGTGCAAGAATTCCTAATATGGATGTTTCTAATGGAAAAAGAGGGAGAGTGTTGTGGTCATTTCTACCTCCTCTTTCTTACAATGATTTAGAGAAACCTTTCTTCCTGCTTTCTAGACAGGGCATTGCTATAAACATTGCACTCTTCATAAATGCCTTTTAGATGACTAGGTATTTTTATACATGAATGCCTGGCAGCCAGGCAGTGAATCTCTCAGACTTTTCCTAGCTGTGGTTTGTGTTCTGTTAAGATTTTGTACTTTCAGGCCCATGCAGATAGAAATGAGGTAACTAAATCAGTTCAGTACAACAGAGAAAATACTTTCTGAATTGATAGTCATTGATGTAAAACGTAACTTCATCTGCTTTCTCAGAATGTGTGGGATTTGGATAATTTTTTTCTCTGCTGTGGTATTTCTTCAACAGAATTTAGGCTTTCCTAGGGATTATTGTTTTCAAATACAGTGCTGAATTTGTTTTTTAATGCAATACATATTTTAGTTACAGTAAAAAAATTACTTTCTCCCCCTTAAAACTTATATTTGTTGTCTTACATTGATGTGAACGTTTAGTCAGAATGAAATACCAAGTAGCCTTAATGGCTCTATAGACACACCAGGCTTTTTGTAATTGTTTCCTATGTAGCAACTTACTTTCCTGTGACCAACTTACTGGACATCATTAACAGATTGATTTTACTGGGCCTGACGTTTGAAAACCCTGGTGTGGTTTCTTGTTAGATTTCTAGGATATAAAATTCCCCCCCAACTTTGGCATTTGTAGGGCTGAAATAAAATACCAGGTAGGTGCCTGTTATGTCATCTTAACAAGGGTGGGCCCCACAAGTGATTTGTACCTTCAAATAAACTCAACTCCATTAATACAACATTGAGAAGAACAATGCAGAAGTCAAGAGACTGTGCTTGTGAATCCCTCTGTAATTTATTCCAGTTTCTTCCTGTGATAAAAATACAGTATGCCATGAGCTAGAAGAACTTCAGATTAACTCAGGGAGTTTAAATTATGGCTTCGTGTTACAACGGCTTCCCTTTCTTCTTGAGTTATCCAGCAGCATGCATTTTTTACTTCTCACATATAAGTTACGGTGATGCTTCACCATCTCGTGGGACAATGAGACTAAATTAAAAATTGTAAAGCAGATTTAGGTTCTTGGAAGGAAGGAGGTAGAGAAAACAGTGCTACCTTGAAGAAGTGTATATACTCTAACAGAAATTCTTCAAGGTTGACCTTGGAAATTTTTTGATCAACTATGTACCTTGGTATATGGCAAAGGCTGGGCTTATGCTTCCTCTGACTTAAGTATAATTTCTCCTATGTGTTGGTGATAAATGGTACTACAAGATGTTTTTAATAGGTACTTATAACAACTTATTTTGGTACTTGTAAAAATTGTCAATAAGCTAAACTCAGATTTAAAAAGGTAGAGGAGTATTTTATAATCCTCCAGTCTGATTTTCTTTGCAATATGATTGTAACAGTTAACTGACTGATTCTGATAATGAGGTGGTGAGAATGTAGACTTGGATTTTAGTGCTGGTAGTTTGTGCAACATAACACAATGCTTACTCCAGTAAACTGGTAGGCTAAAAAAGTCCTCACAAGTCACACTGGACGTCCTAATGGAAAAGTTCTTTAGGTAATTTTTGCAGTGTAAATTAATGATAGCTTTGTCTTCCTGTCTGCTGTCTGACGCTTGTCTCCTACTGGGAATGACCCAGACTGAGGTTGAAGTGGTGAACCTTGCACTCCAGGATTAGGAGGGGATGTGTAGGCATCAAAGGTTTGAAGAAACAGAAAAGGAAGTTGTTGAGACTTGTATTCTCCCACTGGAGGGAATTTAGTTGTTCTGAGGAGTCAATGTGATGGTAGTTTTCAGGAATCATAACTTATTCAGGACTGCTTAGAGGTTAATAATTTTTGAAAAATAAATGGTATATCTTTATCAAGTTCAGATGAAACACATTTTTGTTTTTTTTAGCAGTAACCATGCAGAAAAATCTGTCTATGTTGTCTGTACAGGTCTCCAATGATTAAACTGATACTTGTTTTTACCACTTTCTGGCAGGTAATGCATCATTACCCTGCACTTGTGGTTTTGTTGAAGATACTAATCACAAAATATTCTGTTGTTCTTTAGCCTCTTTCTTCTCTTCGTTTTCAGAAATGGGTTGAATTTTTTCTTTAAGCTACTTGCTTGGGTTTACACGGGTTCTGCAAGTATGTTTTCAGAAGCCATACATTCTTTAGCAGACACATGTAACCAGGTGAGTATTTTTTCCCATTCTGCTAGAGTTAGTACTTGTAATAATTTTCAGGAATAAAGACAGATACTTAGAGTAGTTGTATTCCACTTGAATAAAAACAAATAAAATTGAATGTTTTTTGATTTGTGTTAATATAATAATGAGACAAGTCAGAATACAGATTCTGAAGTTTTTTTAGAAATAAGTTGAAAGAGAGCAGTTGCAGTAAGCAGAACTGGACTCAGATACTTAATGGATCATGAGTGGAACCTGAGACTAAGATAATGTACAAAGTGCAACTCTCTTACTTTGGTTAAATGTTAACTTCTCCTGTCAGTTATTGTAATACAATGACAGACATTGTTGCCTAGTCTTCTCTTGGGAGAATAATTAGTAGAATTTGAGCCTCTTGGTTTCTTTTTCTGTTCCTAGATTACCTTTTCAGCTTCTCACAGCACAAATTTGGCATGTTTACTTTGATGAGTGTTGTGGCAGGCTCAGAATTTGGCACATAATTATTAGTGTGCAGGGAGAAAATGAATATTTTTTCCACTGTTTTCTATGGTATACTTGAAGCATATGAAATTTCCCCTTCTGCTACTGTAGTAAGATTCTACCTTGTTGAGGTTTTTGATATGGCAAGGCTTTGGAAACAAAAAAGCCCAACACTTAGATGAGTAGCTGAAACCCTCCTGCAGCTGAAGCAGGAGAAGTCCTTGGGTAACTTGTGACTCCTAAAATGCAACGGTGTTGTGCTCCTTCAAATTTGAGGAATGTATGGAACCTTAGAGCAGACTGAGTATCTTGAAAAGTATATTAGCATGGTTTTGGCAACCGCTTTGCTTGAGTTGGACCTAATATGCTTCTCTGTCCAGAGGGACTGAGTTGAGGAGCTACATTTTGTTTGATGTTTTTACACACCCTTTCAGCTGTTCAGATGTAAAGTGGAGACAAGGATGCTACTAACTCAACTGATAATACTTAAATTTAAGGGGAAGCCAGCCTTGAAGTGTGTGATTTTTATCATGTTCTACTGAAATGTGGGGATTTGGTGGTTTTTGTTGTGGTTTGGTTTTTTTCCCCCCAAATATTTGAGTATGTGGGTTTGGGAAAAAAGGAGAAACCTTCCTGCCTCAAAGCAGCTTACTGCTGCTGCTGAGACTATAGTGTCTAAGTTTTAGTATTTGTTATTATGTTTCAGTAATTCATAGTCCTAAAACAAAACATGTGCTTTGCAAAATTGAGGTCTAGATTTATAACTTACTGCATCAGTAGCTTAATACATGCCTAATTAAATATGTAACAGATAGGCAATTTAGATAGCAAGTTGTTTTTACTTCTTCCTTAAAAATATACTGGAAAAAGCTGGACTGTAAAGGAATTGTTTTAAATGTAGTGTGTCATCCCTATACTACACCACAGTCTTGGTATAGTTTCTCATCAAGAGGAATTTATTTGAATAGCTTTGTTTCCTGAAAAACTTCATTCCTTCACACTGAAGCACAGCATCAACACTCGTGATGTTCACTTTTAGCTGCAATTCAAAAATTATAATTAACAGTAATTATGTATACACAGCATATAGTTACTTATATGTTATGTATTTAGCTGTAACTAATAAGTTCTTGGAAGTGGTAGATTTAGATGACAGATTTTGATGATTATATTTGAGCGCTAATAAAATATCAATAACAAAACGTATATGCAGATCAACAAATTGCGTCTGCCTTTCTCTCTAAAGTTCAGTTGATAAAGAATGTTTTTAATTTATTTCTGGTTTTAACAAAGTCTTTTTCCTTTTATCCTAAACAGGCGTTGCTAGCTTTGGGCATCAGTCAGTCTGCAAGGACACCTGACCCTAGTCATCCGTAAGCTTTTTGAGTAAATAAAGATTTTGGTAACTATATATAGGAGTATTATCAGTTTTTGTTTGTGCATCACCTTTTTAATCTGCTGTTTCTTGTCATTTCTGAAATGTATTGATTCTGATTTTGCAATAGGTGAAATAAGAAAAGGGTTTTCTTCTATGCTGCAGGATTTGTGGTAGCTTTATGTGTGTGGGGGGGTTTTTTGTGTTACCCTTTTACTATGTTTTATTTTAGTTGATACTGTTTTTCTAAGTTGCTCTGGGCTCTTCTGCCTTTTCCAGTAAATAGATCTACTTTATTTTTAAACACTGTTCATGTGAATAACAGGATTTTTTTAAAAATAAAAATTACTGTTCTCTTCCTTTTTTAAACAAAGTTCTTTTCTGGAAGGCAGTTACTTGTACCATAAGGAAGTGTGTTTAACTTAAACTGCTCTTCGTTTTTATCTGGGTAGTAGGGATATTACTTGACAAATTTTTACAACTTCATGAAAGTTATAAGCTATACTCTCCATGGTATTTTCTTGATATTGACCTGTTTTACACTTCATATGTTTGGGCATCTAATTTACAGAACTAGTTGAGCTTTTTTTTTTCATTACGAGCATGATTAAAATTTGAAAAAAATTAAATCTTAAATTTCTTTTCATATTCATTGTATCTCCTTCCTTGTTCTCACTTGCCCTTCCTCCTCAATATAGTCAATAGAATAAAATACAGGTTTCTTAAAGGCTGCCAAATAAGTGTACTGTTTGTTGTAGCAGTTAATGGGGGGGGGAAAAAGGAATAAAGGTACATTTCTAATATCGCTTTAAGTCTTCCCATTGCAAGTGCTGAATGTCCATAGTTATTGGAACTACTGAAAGATGTATACATTTTATTCCCTTTAAATTAGTGTTAGAAGTTGGGTAAACTGGCTGTCTACAAGGCTAGAGTTCTCCTTTACAAGTAGCATTTCACTAACATGTAATGAATGTTGATGGAGTTTTTGTCTGTTTTATTTTTCCAGTTGTAAAATCCCCAGTCTCTTCACAAGATCTAGTTCAGCTGTTTAAAAACAATTTAGGAAAACATCTATGCTTGGTGTTCTTGCATGTACTAGATACCCTTTTTCAAGTGGCATTTCCCCTCCGCCTTGGATTAGTTTGGATTTAGCAGCTTTGTCTTAAATAAATGCCAAGTCATTTGATGATAATTTAAGACATGTAAAAATTAATGGGAAAGCTTTTGAGATATGTTTGCAGAGGCACAGAATCTTATATTCCTAAATGTCTTGTTTTGTTTTCATCTAGGTATGGTTTCACAAACATGCGCTATATTGCCTCCCTGATTAGTGGAGTAGGCATTTTCATGATGGGTGCAGGACTTTCTTGGTATCATGGGATCATGGGTTTACTCCACCCTCATCCTGTAGAATCTCTTCTCTGGGTAAGCTAATCTTGTTTGGTATTATATTTAACAAGTGACTTAATAAAAAATAATGGCATAGTCTGAAATTCACTTCCTGAGTCAGTTTGAATCCCAGCACAATTAACTTGAACCATCCTTAATGAGAATGTGATTTAAGGAAAATCAGTTTACAGAACTCAAGGGTGCTTCCAAGCTGTAGAAAGATTATTTTTGCCATTAGGAGCAAGAAAAAAAAAAATTGTGAGCCAGCAAAGAGTTCCCCTCCTACCCTCCCAAGCGCCAAAAGGCCAAAAAAGCCCCAGCTCTACCACCTCCTTACCTGCAACTCCTTAATACATATGCATAACACCTAGTGAATATTCATCCCACCACCATTACATCACAAGATTGTGCTTTGCTTTAAGCCTTCAACCAATGTTTTACATTCTTTTGTTCTGTGTTTTGACTAAAATCCTGTTCTGTTTATAGCTCTATGCTGAGAACCAAGAGAATTAGCCAACAATACTCAGCCTTAAGTTTCAGTCTCTCTCTCTAGCCTAACAAGCCCCCCCCACCTATTAATTCGCTAAATCCAAATTGTCTGCCTACCTCACTAAAACCTTTAAATTTCTAAGTCTCCAAATGTGTTTTAAGAAAAAAACTCTTGTTCAACTGTAGCTGATCTTGCAGCTGAATGAGCTCTTGATTAAACCCCGTGTCTTCCCTTCATACCTCCCAAGAAGTCCTACTTTCCTGTTTCGAAATATATTGCATAATTCAAATACCGTTGGTTTCATTCTGTTTAGGGACACTTATGTAGCACAGAGGTTCTGGAATGCTGTGTTTGGATAGTCTGTGGTGAAGAGATCTGTACAAATATGCATATAATGTAATTTTTTTCTTCCCTGTACAGGCATACTGCATTTTAGCAGGGTCATTGGTATCTGAAGGAGGTACGGAGTTCCTAGAAATGTTTCTATTTACATATTTGTAAAGTTTTAAGATTATAGTCTGAGTAATTTTAGTAATAATTGATCCTTGCTTACGCCGTGCAGTTTTGGCCTCTGTTGCAAATGTAATGTGTAAATGTAATGTTTAAAAAAAAAAAAAGTGGGAAAGCTAAGAAAAAAAAAGTGATTTGTATAAAAAGAAATTGAAGAACGCATCGTTTGGAAAGTTGGCATGGGGTGCCTTTTTGGTATTAAACCATCAGTGGATATAACTGTTCTGATTAGTATGTGAGACACATGTAGAAAAGAAAGTAACTATGCTATGTTGTTATTTAAAATTGTCTATAATCAGAGCTTTCTTGATGATCTGTTGGTATGATAGAAAGAAAAGTTCCCTCTTTTCAAAGTGAAAACAAGTCTTTTTGCCTCTAACCATTTTCAGCAACAACTTTGGTGTTGTTTCAGCTACCCTCCTTGTTGCTATAAATGAAATTCGCAGGAGTGCTCGAGCCAAGGGCCTTTCATTTTATCAATATGGTATGTGTCATTATAGGAGTAAAATATGTGATTATTTAAAACAGAATCTGTTCACTAGTGTAGTGATAAAACAAATTTTCTCTTTTTCTTATGCTTTTTTGATCTGTTTTATATTCTACTGCCAAATAACGTTTTACAAATTAGGTGAAATCCCATTGATTTAAGTAATGCTACTTAAATACTTGGCAAAATTGCTTGTAATTTTCAAGATAAATGCCCCTGTTAATTTTTCAAATATTTTTGAGAAGCTTCCATAGTTGGGCTTGTTCTGTGTATTTATGAATGTTGTCAGAAGTATGTGCGTATGCAGAAATCCAGTTTACACCTATGTTGTTATGGAAATTTTTCTTTTAAAGTTGCTGTTGTTAGTATAGTACATAATGTAGTAAAGCTAAGCTTTCCAAAGCAATGTAACTTTTTTCTGTTGTATCTGCAGTTGTGCAGAGTCGGGATCCTAGTACGAATGTGGTGTTACTGGAGGATGCTGCTGCAGTTCTGAGCGTGGCTGTAGCTGCTACCTGTATGGGTCTGACTTCTTTAACAGGTAAAATCCTACACAGAGGAAACCAGGATGTGGATTTCCTCCTGTACATGATATGAACACAGAGCACTGACATAAATACATCTCTACTCCTTTTTCTGATATTTGTATTCTAACTTCCTTTTGAGCTATTTTGTCATACAAACAAAGTTGTTTTTTACTAAAGGAATATTTATGGTAGTCTGCTATTGGTTTGTGCTATGTTTGAGCTTCCTTAGTAAGTGGTGCACAGCTCCATGTGCATGTGGGGAGGCTTTAAGGACGCTATTCTTTCCTTCCTTTTGATATGTAGTAGTATTAGTGTTCTCTTCAGGAAGGAATAGCTGCTCTTGAGCAGTGTGGCAAACCTAACTCATGCTGGTAAGATGATCTGTATGGCAAGTGTTTCAAAGTGTGTCTTTGCTGCACAGTTAAGTTTTATAAAGAGGGATGATTATTTATTCATCTCTTTTCAAGTATTGACTTTTTAAAACAACGTATATTGAAATTTTGTTTGTGGCTTCTAAAGAGTTAATTGAAAGTTTTGGGTTTTATGTAGAAGTAATTTTTTTCTTTCATCTCTGTCTTCCTTCAGCAACTTAAAAATACAGTACTCTTTCTACAGATCTGAATATGAATGAATGAATCTTTGAGATATATATTAAGTACTGTATTCCAGAAATAGTTAATACTTGCAAATGTTTGAGTTACTGATAAAAGAACACTGACTTTGGTGCTGCTACCTCTGTATAAGTATATATAACTTTGTGTAAAAATTTACTTTTATTAATATAGAAACCCATAAAGCTGTCAGGAGTTTACTTGTGTATTAGTCCTGCAGGAGCCAGAAGCAGCCAAGGGACAGGAGAGACTTAAGACATGATCTTAAGATAACTTATTTCCTTTTAACTTCATTTTGTTCCTCAGTGGTAAAAAAAATGCCACTGAATTGAAAAAAGACCTCAAAAAAACAACCAAGAAAAAAAACAAACCATACCAAAATAATCCCTCCAAACTACGTGTTCTTTTCAGTGTGAAATTGAAATTCTCTGCTAAGTTTTAGAAATGCTGTGTGGAACTAATTTGACGTATCTTATTTAGGAAACCCATATTATGACAGTGTGGGGTCTCTAGGTGTTGGAACTTTGTTAGGAACTGTGTCAGCATTTCTAATCTACACTAACACTGAAGCCCTTCTGGGACGATCCATTGAGCCTGAACAGCTGCAGCGACTCACTGAGTTACTGGAAAGTGATCCTGTAGTAAGGTAAGGATCTTTGCAGCTCAATCTTCACTAAAGACAACAAAAAGCAAGAAATAACATTTGGAAAAAATAGTTCAAATGCTTTAATGAGAGAAATCTGGTGAGGTTATTTTTAGTGTGGATTTTTTAATTGGTATTTCAGAATCTTTATTATTGCTAACTTGTACAGTGATCCCCCCAAGTTTCGTGGGTGTTCTGATCTGCGTACCTTCTGCAAAGCTTGCAAATTGCAAAGATAGCTAACTCATGAATATGCAATTAAGCCCCGTCCAGCCACCCTCTCCCCCTCAGCTCCAGAGCTCTGGAGGGCGTTTCTGGAACTGCCTTGTGGCCTCTTCTGCCTTAAAAAAGCAAAGGGAATGCCTTTTGCCCCTTTTCCACTGTGGAATCCTGGCTTTTTCCCCAGCACTGCTTTCCTGAGCCCAGAAAGCCCACGGGAGCCGGTGCTGCCCACCCAGTCATGTTTATGCTGGGGTTTATGGGGTTTGCTGGTTCTTGGAGTGTGTGTCTTTAAACTCAACTCAGATGTGTTCAAACATGGTGGAGGCACCATGCTGCTCCAACAAACCCAGTGCATCTTGGCTCAGCGGTCTGAGAAACCCGACACAATGCCAGCTCGCTAGTGTTGCCTGATGGGAGTGGCCCTGGGGTTGGGTGTGCTCAAAGCCAGGTTAGATAGATAGAGCTGGGGCTGGCGCTGCAAGGGGACACACCACTGGCTCGCTGGTGTTGCCATGGCAATGGGCTGTTCTCTAGCCAGCCGCCTGGGACTCCCAGCTTACTGCCCATGACCAGGGAGTTCCGGCTCCAGTGGCGCTGGCCATGGCTGTGCGGCTCCCAGCTCCAGGGGAGTGGTGGCAGTCCACCTGCCCTTTATATGGGGCAAATAGATGGTGCTCCAGGGCTTAGGGGGCTGGGGTGATGGGTGGGGCTCATTTACATATTCACGAGCTATCTTTCTTCGTGGCATTATCCGCCCATGTAGAGACGCTGCTTTTTGCTGAAAAATCAACTGTGAAGGATTGAAACCACAAAGAGGCAACCCACGAATAACTGGAGTTTTACTGTATTTCTGTGCTAAAATTTTCAATTAGTGAATGCTGATGTCTCTTGGATGTTCCTCAGCTGAAATAATATTGCAGATATGTTCTAACAGTTACATTAATTATAGGAAGTAGCAATGATTTAATGCCATTACAAACTTGAAACTGTTTTCAAATGCATGAAATACAAGTATTTAAATGATAGTGTGAATTGGCTTTTAGAATTTATTAGCACTTACATATTTAAATTCTGTTACTGTGAATATTCAGTGTCTGGAATTTTGTAGCAATTGGCAGAAAACGCTGCAGTAGTATTATTCTTCATGTTAGGTGCTTATGAAGTGAACTCAATGCTAATTTCTCTTTGCAAGTCTGGAATTTGTAGTAAACTTAGAGCTCATTGTAATTCTGAAATCTTGCCTAAATGCTTTTCAAGGAGCTATTTTAACTTTACTAACCTTGATTTAGAAGCAACCCCCTTTTTATCGTCTTTTTAATCTTTATTCAGGAATATATTACTGTGGTAATCAGCTGAAATATTTTAGTACTTTTTTTATTTGTAATAATTTCTTAGCTATGGAGGAAAAATCCCAAGCCCATTACTTAATGGCAGAATACTTGAGAGAATCTAAGTGCTGCATCATCTCAGTTGCTAGCAAGAGGTCTAGACAACATGCCCTTCATTCCAGAAACTAAAGAGGATTCCTATTTGGAATACAATTGTGTTTGAATTTTCACGTCAGCAGCTAAATTCTTTTAAATGGTTTGTGGTGGCCTTGGAGTAGTCTGAATGGTGAAGCATTTGTCAGTGGTGCTGTGTTAGAGTGGGTGAGTTTGACTCATTATTTGTGCATTATTTCTGTAGGTTTTTTTCCCAAAGTGTACAGGTGTTTTTTGCTTGTCTCAGACTGAAATAATAAAATTTCTCCTAGCCCAAGCACCATTTTATATTGCATTTCATTTTGTAGATGGCTTTAACTTCTCGGCAGAGCAGACCTAGTTCATCTCCTTGTTGCTGTAGACATTTTTTTTTTTAAAAGAAGTAGTACCTTAATTTTAAAAAAGCATGGATAATAAAAGAAGTGGAGAGTTTCTGAGAAACTGCATGTTTTTTTTTTTCCTTGGAGTTCGAAGCTCAAACATGTTTGTGTACTTATCATACCTTCCTACGTGCACTTTATTTTCAGTTATCTCTTGTAGGTCCACGATGTTATCAGCTTTGATTTCTTTCAGTGTCCACTGTTTTTGAAAAAGTTCTTGCAACAAGGCTACTATCTTTTGCGTGGTTAACTTACATCTTCTAATAAGATACCTGGTCTTCATCTCAGAGTTCTCTGCTAGATAAACTTACATTACCCTTGCTTGCTACAAGGCGTAATTGATAGTTTTTTATTTCTTATTCCAGCCTTTGGTTAGGTAGGTTTTTTATTTCTTATTCCAGCCTTTGGTTAGGTAGGCTTTTTGGTTTGTTTTCAGCTCTTTCCTGTGAAATGAGGAAGTATTCTAACATCAAGTAATACTTCAAAAGGCTACTTGTGTGTTTTCATCAGCATAGGCTTTGGACTTTTAAGAGTGTCAACATTTTCTTGAACATTCAAACTCTCCCATTTTCTTAAATGGAGCTGTGCAGTAATATATCCTACTCTTACATCTCCTACTAACACCAAATGTAAAAGTTCCTAAGTACTGGTATCCCTTAAAGTAGAGAAGTACTGGAGTACTTCTAAAGCTATGACTAATATTTGCTCATTTTATTTCAACCATTGAGAGTTTTCAGCCAGTGAACTCTTGAGTTCTCAATGCAATGGTTTTTCAAGTTGCTGCTGGATATGAGTCAGCAGTGCCCTGGCAGCCAGGAGGACTAACCATGTCCTGGGGGCATCAGGCAAACCATTGCCAGCCAGTTGAGGGAGGGGATTGTCCTGCTCTGGATGTGGCCACTGGTGGGTCCTCACCTGGAATATTGTGTGCGGTTTGGTCACTGCAACATAAGAAACGTATTCAGCTCTTAGAGAGTGTCCAAAGGAGGGCAGTGAAGATGGTCAAGGGCCTTGAAAGGAAGCTATACGAGGAGTAGCTGAGGTCACTTGGTCTGTTCAGGCTGGAGAAGAGGAGACTGAGGGGAAACCTCACTGGAGTTACAACTTCTTTTTGAGGGGAAGAGGAGGCCCTGATCTCTCCTCTCTGTTGACCAGTGATAGAACCTGAGGGAATGGCCTGAAGTTGTGTCAGAGGAGGTTTAGGTTTGATATTAGAGAGATTCTTTGCACAGGAGAGGGTTGTGTGCTGTAACAGGCTTCCCAGAGCGAGTTCTGAGGGAGTTCAAGAAGCATTTGAATGATACTCTTGGGCACATGGCATGACTCTTGGGGATGGTCCTGTGCAGGGCTTAGGGTTGAACTCAATGATCCTTATGGATCCCTCCCTACTCAGCATCTGCTGTGATTCTTTAAACCATTTCTCAGAGCTGTGTGCCATTTGTCACGTGCCTTTCCAATCCCTTAAAAAAAGATGGTTTGTATCACACTCAATGATTTTATGTTATGTTTTGCTTATCAGTTTGTTGGATTTCATATTTTCTCTTTTAGGCTTGCACCTGTTTATTTCCCCTTTCTTTTCATTTTTCTTGGTAATTTCTAGTTGTAGACCATGTTTAGCTCATGACCTAGAATGGGTTTTCAGAGTTATTCTCAGCTGAAAAATTACTCGATTTTATTTTTGCTGTACAAACGTTCTTTTCTTAACTCTCAATTACACCTTTGTTGCCTAAATTTTTCTTGTGTTCAGCTTAGCTGAATTGTGGGAGTTTAGCCTTTCAGAAATAAAGTATAGGACATAGTACAGACTGTCCTGGTTCTGTTTTTATGCAGTGTAATCGTAGATTCCTAGGCTATTATTTATATATATATATAATAGGAATCTATTATTCCATAGATTCCTAAACTATTCTTAGTGATGGTGCCATCTTTAATTTTACTTCATTGTGACAGATGTTTGGTTGTTGTGCAACTGTTGTGGTAGAAAATCTGTCATTCTAGTTTGGAGGACAAAAAAAATTACAACTGATTGCTCAAAACCAATAACTTGATATTCTCTGACAAATTTTTTTCAATATGAAACTTGCTTCTTCTCCTAGTTCAAATCAATGGTGCCTGCTAACCCATCACGATGCTTCCATAAACAAGCTTTCTAGCTTAAGTTCTTGCATACACATTTGTATTTTTGAATGATGAGTTGNGCGTGATAAATGTAAAGATTCTGTGAAACTGCACATCTTAGCAACATGAACAGGGGTAAAGTTTGGTACTTTCCATTAAGTGAAGTGCATTGCTGAATCTGAATTTTGTGTTACAATTTAATGAATTACGAAGATTCCGTGTTTCTGTTAAAACTGAAAGTCCTTTGAATATTTTCTACATGTTTTGCTTTGGAAATGACAGAAACAAGACTTTCAAAAACTTGAACCTTTTGTGATTTATATCCCTTATTTTAGTCTCCACTTTTTTCTGGGCTTGATGGAAAAATGTGGAAACATACTTTCCAGTGGCAATTTGAAATTCTCTTGACTTTAAACATACACTTGATTTTTTTTTTCTAATTATATTGACAAAAACGCAGTTTGTTGTATTTATTTCAATGTTGAAATGAATCACAATATGTCTTGGTCTGGAGTTTGCTTCTGTTATTTACTACCTATATTCACACTTCACTGAGTTTATCTAACAAACTGGAACAAAACTGTGCTATAAGAAACCAGAATTTTTCAAAGGACCAAAATATAAACATATTTCAGGTTTCATATTCTAGTATTTACAGTGATATTTGCGAGATCCAGTAGTTGCGCGTGATTTTTCAGTCAGCTGTGTGACCTCAGCGCATGCGCAGAATGTACTGTGAACCCATCAGCTCATGAATATATAATGAGGTTATGAATATATAATTGGTATCCCCTGCCGTCACTGCCCACCAGACTTGCTGTACATGCCTCATTCTCACCGTTTAGGAGAAAGGGGAGCCGGTCCCATCTCTGTGAAGCCGGGAGCGCTGCCGGCACAAAGGGACCAGTGCCATGCTGGCACTTCCGGCGACGCGGGGCGGCTGCATTTAATGAAAGTATGTGGTGGCAAAATGACAATATTTTTTCAAAGACAGCACCCTTTTAAAATTACAGGATCATATTTTGGTGAAAATATTGTTAACATCAGAAGTCAAATTAAATGATGGTTGTTTTTATTAGCTTTATGTTGTTTTACATTTTCTTTAAAAATTTATGTGTTTCAGAGCAATTCATGATGTTAAAGCCACAGACATGGGAATGAGCAAAGTAAGATTCAAGGCAGAAGTAGACTTTGATGGACGTGTTGTTACTCGGTCTTACCTGGAAAAACAGGACATTGAACAGCTGCTACAAGTATGTTTTAAAAAAAAAGATTTATAACCTCAGTATTTCATACTTTACAGTTCAAATACAGTCGACTTTCTCTACTTTGTGGTTCCTTGCTTGTGAATTCACCTCTTTGTGGTCTGATTTTTCCCGTGATTGGGGAGGTCTTATTTCGCGAGGCACTCCTGACTGTGCCTGCGCAAACTGACAGTCACTTGGAGCGAGGTGGCTGCAGCAGTTCTGCCAGCACTGTGCCAGTGAAGGGGCTGCAGCAGGTCTGCCTGCGCTGTGCCCACGCCGCACCTGCCCCTCTCTGCTCCGAGCGAGGAGGCTACGGCAGGTCCCCCGTTGCTGCGCCTGCCTCAGTCCGCTCGGAGTGAAGAGGCTGCGGTCTGCCCACATCTGCCCTGGGGCTGATTTGCACTGTTATGAAAGATATACACACTCTCAGGTTAGTCGTGGTGTCCAAGACTTTCTTGAGGAACACTAGCTGTCCAATATCAGAGGCCACGTCTACCCCCAGTATGGTGAGACCAGGTCTACCCACCTGAAGAGATGTCGGGGGCAGCACCAGCTTTCCTGGCCGAGCGGAAAAGGGTTTCTTCCTGGCGCGGGGTGGCCACGGGTGCCGGGAAGAGTCCACACAAACCCCAACTCACAGCAGGGCAGTGCCGAAGCAGCAGCGGGGTGCACCAAGGCTGAGGGGGGCAGTGTGAGAGGGTGGAGCAAATTTGCATATTAATAAGCAGCCTATCAGTGTGGACAGAGGGCTTTGTGGGGCGTGGGGGAGGGACCAGGTCCGCAGTACCGTGATATTCAAGGGCCAACTGTATGTCTAAACTCAAGATTTGCAGGTAGGTGAGATAGATATATTTCCCTTCTTCATATTGAAGGGGTGCAGATGTTCTTACCTGGTGTTAGAATTTTAAATTTCTGTACATGGAATCATATAATGTGCTGCTGAAACAGAGCCACCTTTAAGATGAGTAGGGCCTGGGTAGGAGAACAGATTTTTTAAATTCATTTTTGGTTGGAAAATACAGACATGTAAAAAAAATCTTTGATGACATTATAATTCTTCCAATCATTTTTTCATTGAATTGCAAGATCTACAGTTAAAACTAAAAACCTGTTAGCTACAAATAAACATCATTTTTGACAGAGCTATTTGCCTTAGGTCTTGATGATGCATTGGTAGGGTTTACAGGTCTGGCCGTTTAGACTTGGTTTGGATACGGCTTATGGCTTTAAATGGAAAGATGGTAGATTTAAATTAGATGTAAGAAAAAGCTTCTCTACTGTGAGGGTGGTGAGAGTGGAACGGGCTGCCCAGAGAAGTTGTGGATGCCCCATCCTTGGGAGTGTTGAAGGCCAAATTGAATGGGGCCCTGAGCAACCTGGTGTAGTGGAAGGTGTCCCTACTTCCGGCACCAGGGGCACAACTAGGGGATCTTTAAGGTCCTTCCAACGCAATGCACTCTGTGTTTCTATAGGTACCCTGTATTACTGCTTTGGTGCTGCTGATGTCTATGTTTTTTTGGAGCATGGAGTATAATTGTCATCCTGTCTTCCTTAACTTCATTCCTTCAGTTTCATATGCTGTAGGTCTCCTAGCCTGAATTTTGGTCAACTACTTTCAAGTTTGTGATATTATGGAGGAGCTGTATTTACTGCTGCACTTGTATTAATAGTTTTGAATTTCCAGATGAGCTGGTTATGTGATGCCAACACAATGTAGGCAGTGTAATGGAATAGCAAGAATGTATGAAAATGGGGAAAGAATATACAGGTGTACCCGGCTCTGCCTTGCTCTGAGCAATGAATACCCCAGAAACTTCTGGAAAACGAATTAAATTCTCTGAACTTATTTGGAAAGTTGAGGAGGAAATCGATTGAAGATAGAAGATTTTACATAAAATGCAGGTGTAATGGTAGAGCCAGCTGTTTTCATTGAATAGATGCTACTTTTCTGTGTCCTTGAGACATAAGCACAGATGATGTTTTGAAAGGAAATGGCAAAAGCTGAAGTGTTTTGTTTCGGGTTTTTTTTTTTTTCTCGCTCTTGAAATATGTCAAGACCCTCTGAAGTGTTACTCCTTTATTTTCTTTCCCTCATCTCAGTCTCTTAAACTTAATTTCTTCCTAGGAAATTCAGCAAGTGAAAACCCTTGAAGAATTAGAAGCCTTCATGCTTAAGCATGGTGAGAATATCATTGACACACTGGGAGCTGAAGTAGACAGACTTGAAAAGGACCTGAAGGTAAATTTTAATTTCTTAATAGAGACTGCTTCTTCTGTGATATATTTTAAACAGTATGACTGCATCTGCTTTTTAGAATTTAATTTGAAAATATGGGTTGATATTCCTAATGCATATTTTGTTGCCATAGTATTACTGGCTATATTCTTATCACCTGCAAACCCTGATCCATTTGTTGTGTATTTTGTTCTAGAAAAGCCTAGAACAACAGTTTGATTAAATAAACCTGATTGTGTCTTTATTGCTGTATTCTCAGAATGTCAGATTATTTGTAGTCTTTTGAATTCTGTTTTGGCTGCAAAAAAGCAAATTTCAATTTTTATTTTATTTTTTTAATCTGGTTCTTAGCATTATATCAAATATATGTGATGGGAGCATTACTCAACAGGTTTTACTAGTATTGAAGAATTAGTGGTTACTTCTTTGACCTCTCAACTTCCTTATTTTTTTTCCATTCTGTAATTTAAATACCCTTTGGCTGATGCAGCAAAGGATTGTTTCCATTTGTAATTTTACAAGTATAGTGTGACTACCAATCTTACCTTTCAGTTGTACAGGTGTACTGACTGCCAGATAAATAGTCCTGCCATGACTGCTTTTTGTGGCCATGAGACACTACTCAAGAGCATGTCTGTCTTTGCTTATTGCGTTTAATAAATATTCTGGTTTTAGCTTCTGTCCCTAGGGTTGTGCTGTTTAAAAATCGAAATACCGTATTTGAATTTAATTACACTAGCAGAATCAATTTGTCATGGTTTTTGAGGAGTAGGATCATGACTATTTTATAAACAAGAATACTGGTTTTTGGTATAGGTGAGGATTTCAGTGATTGTGTTGGTGTTGAATGTGCTTCACAAAATATGCTGGTCAGGTTCACATGCTGGATGACTCTGAAGTCAGTGACTTTCTCCTGGACTATACAATCCACGTAACGACAAGGACATATTTCTACAATATCAGAAAATACATATTTCTCAATAGAAACGTTATTTTGATTCAACTTTATTGAACCTTTATAAATAGCTTTAGTGGCTTAGAGCAAATTATTTTAATAATCTTACCAGTTATTCAGGAAAGTATCTGTTAAAACCTTAAGAAAGTGAGATATGTGTGTATATATATATTTATTTGAACAGTTTAATATTAAACCTGCCTTTTTAAAATTGAGAGCTGCTTCATACTTTATAAAACATAAGAACTAACTTGTCTGTGGTGTTGAAAAGTATTAAGATGACTTAGCCTTCAAAAAATAGCTTATAGTATGGGCAATGTTTGTTGAAGCTCTTCCTCATTTTAAAATACTCCCTATGTTACCCAAAAAGGGGTTTGTTATCCAGTTGCCAAAATCGTACCAGAAATACATGATTAGTAACTATGTGCAAAAATGTGAATATTTTCAATACATTTTTTTAAATCTTATTTCAGCAACGAAATCCTGATGTTCGTCATGTGGATTTGGAGATACTATAGACTTCAACAGGAGAAATCTTCAGGTTGCTACTCTTTTGGAAAGAAGTCATGTAAAGGGCTGAAAAGCTTCTGAAATTGCAGTGACCTCAGCACCATACCTCGCTTCTTTTGATGTAGGCTTCCTGGACTGTTAGCACTGCTTCTGTTTCTGAAGAGTGCTAGACTTGCCGACAAAAATTTCCATGGCAAAATCAGTTTCAAAAAGCTACTTGAGTTAAATTCCACAGGAGAGGCTGTCCGAGCGTATTTACTGTGATTCAGAACTTGAGACTTGAGGTTTAGCTAGGCAAATAGAGCTGCCTGAAACTATACAAGACACTTTGTTTTTCCATTTGTGTCCCTTTGCAGTCAGTTTGCACTTCTTTAGTTTCTTTCAAGATATTGTTAAAAGTTCTTGGGAGATATTAAAATTAGCTAGGAAGAGTTTGTTCCAGTGGAACCTGCCAACCTTAAACTAATTGTAGTATTTCAATTGTGCGATTGTTTCACAGTTTTTCTTTTCTATGAGATAAATTCTTTCAAATGGGCTCTGGCCTTCTCTCGAGTACCCTGACCTGGAAACCTGCTTTTTGCCACTGTTACAAATACCAACTGCACTTCAGAAAAATAAGATATTTCACTTCATTGGAGCCAGCTGTATGGGTTTAGCCAGAGTATATTAAGTTACTGTGAAAAATTGCTGTGTACACATTTTGGTGCACTTTCTCTTTTTGTCCATCGTCCTTCCCGCCCCCTCCCCACTATGACACTTGTTTTCTTATTTGTAAGTATCTTCAGATGTCATCTGGGAGATATTTATGGTAGTGCTAATTAAAAGTTACCTGGCATTTTTTGGTTTTTATATTTTAACAGACTCTATTGCCAGATGTGGTCTTTGCTAGAAGGTGTGAGAAATGTAGATGGAATATACAACAGTAAAAAATTATTTATAATTAAACAAATTAATACATTGTATTTTTAATTTATTTACTTCTCTAGATATTATTTGTTATCTGAATTCAAAACCACTTACTCTGTCTTTTTTAAATGTTGATCTTGTTTGGAAGTAAAGTAATTCTGTCAGTGGTCCTCAACAGTCTTGAGATAAGTTCTTAGTTTATAACTTTGAAATGTGAAATTCTAGCACTGTATATAATTGGTCCCAAGGCTTTCTACAGTAGGTACCCAAGTTGTACCAGATTCTTTGAGACTCAGTCTTTATTAATAAGGCTATGAGTACTGAGCAAACAAATGGAAATATAAGTGGAATAACTACATATGTAAATAACACTGAGGAAAATTCTTTATGCACTTTAATGTAAAATAGGATTTGTTCATGGGTGAGAGGTAGTAACAAGACCATCCTAGTAACTCAGTTGCTGGATAATGACTGACTTGCTGAGAAAAGAAATCTTGATATGAAACACAAGTCTTCAAAAATCAATTTGGGATTAAATTTTAGCATTGCAGCAAATAATTGTGAAGACTAATATGTCTAGATTTTACCTAAAGCTTTTTATATAATTTTTTTTTTTGGTCTTACTGTCACTTACCAGTGAATTATGAGAATTTAAAATAGCATGACTTTTTGACAACTGCAAAGCACTTTGCATGCTGGTCATTTTAAGTAGAAAAACATTCCAGAGTTTATTTACAGATGAGACTTCACATACAGTAATTGTGGGTGAAAGGATCTCTTCAGTACCTTTGTCAATAATCCCTGTTCACTGGTGGCTTTTTTATAGCATATTGCCTTATTATGACTAGTTCAAAAGAAGCCTTGCTTTATCAGGTTTTCTGGTGTAGTAGAACCAGTTAGTATACTTAAGCCTGATAATTTGAAATGCAATTTAAAGGTAATTTGGAAGTTTCCCTTATCAAATAAATAAGGCATATTTTAGCACATTATAAATAATTTACCTTTCTCCTCACCCTTCCATGTAAAATTCATCTCACCTCAGCATACACGCTGCTAGTATAAGTCTTATTCCTGAAGAGCACTGGAACCTGGTAGCACATAACTGGTTCTCTTCTCCCTAGAATATTTATATGGATGTTGAATTTGAATAAACACGTTAATAAGCCAGTTGTTCCAGACATGTTAAAAACCTGAAGAGAAGTAAAACTGGGAAAATGTTCTTCCTGCAGAGGTTAGTGAAGACAGCCATTTGATGGAAGTGGTTGGTACGCTGGAGTTCCTGATGAATGAATCGTGTCATATGCACTTTGCAGGGCAGAAGTTTCCCTGCGAGGTCAGTAAATGTTATCTCGGCAGCAAAGTGTTCCTGTATCATTTTCAAGAGGAGACATGAGTTTATAGTCTTACAGGACATCTGCTCCAGAAGCCAACAAAAATGTATTTTCATAGAATCACAGAATACTACGAGTTGGAAGAGACCCACAAGGATCATCCAGCCCAACACCCCCATTCATTGGAGATGTAATTAATCTGAACACCTTTTGTTTGTATTCCGAGACAGAATTCAGTTCCTTGTCTCCCAGTCAAGTTATTGAACACAGCAAAAAAATGTTAAATTTAAGAAGCCAGAACTTGAATATTTTTGGGTACATTACAGTTGACCACTTTAGGACCCAGTTCCATTTTTCAGAGTGCTGTAGCAGAAAAAGGCATGCAGACTGGTTTTGGTAATACATTGTAAGTTTACATGTCATGCAGGTGGATGAAAATACTGATTCATTGAGCCTGTCAGGTTGGAAAGGAAAAGTAATTCCAAGCTGTTGCGTTTTAATTTATATGTAATATTTTCAAATTATTTGTAACAGATTAGACATTTTTACTGCTTTTTTTTTTTTTTAAACTGTCTTTATAGTCAAAACCTTGAGGTGATGTGGGTCCAGGACTTAGTTTACTTTTGTTTTAATATTTTTGGGGAAAATGATTAGCAAATACATTACATGATAGAATCCTCAGAATTAAAGAAAATTTACAAAGTGTGGAGGAGTGGATTTTTTCTTTGTCACAAATACAATTACATAATAATTCTTTTGGATTAATTTTAAGGAAAAGGAGTAAGGATTTAGCTAACAATAAAGTTATATTCTAGGATTTTTTCAGTTGAAGTGTGGTGGTTTAAAACTTATTTTTGTAGACTGGCCTTGTAAGTTCTATTTTTTCAAATTGTGTTCAAAATAATACTGTTCTCTCTGCTTTGTGGAAAGTTGCTTACATGCTGTGCAGTGTCTCATAATTCTGTAAAACTTGCAATGTTTGAAAAAATTGTCTTAGTGTTCCAGTACACTGAATGATCTTATGTATTTTAAGTCCAAGTTGGCTGGATGCTGATAATGTTTTTCTGTAGCATTTTTTTTTTTTTTACTGTAAAAGATAAAGTTTTGAAGTGATTATCTTTTCCCCAGGAATGAATTTCAAGTCTAAATTGTCTCCTTTATACATTGGTAGTCAGCATTTGATCTCCCTCTTGCCCTCCAATTTCTAAAGCATTAAGAGTATGGTAGCAGTAAATACTCCAGTGGACTACATTCTGTATTACAGGAACTGTTTGCTCTTTTGTCTGGAAGGAGTGGGGACTTGGGGAAGAGAACACATTTTTTAAAGACAGGTTTGCATCCTTTATCTTCTGTGACTCAGCCTTGGACTGAAAGTTTTTTCGGCTTTGGCTTTTTCCTTCCTTGAATTCCCACACAGACTTTACTGCTTTTTATAAATGACTCTTAGAGGAGTAAGCCATTACGAGCATCTTATGTTTTTAATAGCAGGACTAAATTCTACTCTTGGTCTCTGGATTTTGTATTGTACTTCTTTTTCATTAATAGTTGACAATAGCAATTGCTGTTTTAAAAGCTACAAACCATGTTAGCCAAAACTGAGTTTTCTCATTCATGGCAGGTGCAATTTTTTCAGATACATCTGGAGACTCAGTTTTTATTGAGAGATTTTTACTGCCTCCTCTTTGGTAAGGAAAGAGTTTTAGGTATGTTTTGTCTTGGTTATCCACTGACTGCAGTTCTGTGTTCTCTTTGTTGTAATTTTAGCTGTTTTTTCTTTTTTCTGGAACAAAGAAAAAAATATACATTATGGAAATACATCTAATAATGATGAGTGCATCAAATACAGGCATCATGCGAAGAGGTTTTTGGGTTTTGTGTATTGAAAGTGTGGCCATCTTGAAAAATCTCAGTGAAGTAATCCTTTTTTTAAAGTTGACTTAGATGTTTTCCTTACAGAAGAAAACACAGAGGCATAATATTTAAGATTTAATACCAAAATGTTTCTTTTATTGGTCATATGTTCTTAAGGCATTTTGGCGTGGTAGAACAATTGATGAATATTGACTCCTGTATCACACCTGCACTTCTACACATTCCTAAAGGCTTACAGAAGTAAATATAAAATGACAGTGTATTTTTCCTTCTAGCTTAAGTGTTGTGCTGCTTCTACTCTTATCACTAGCTCTGAATAGAGAGTAGCATTAGCATCTCTCTTGCATTACCTGTGTAATGTAAATGAGAAGGTGAGATCTACATAAAATATTTTTATAGAGGGATTGTGTAGCTTGATTATTTGTCTCACTAAGTAGAAAAATTAATTAAGATCAAAAGTAGACTAATCTTTATTATAAATAAAAAAAGAAATAGGAGTCCAGGCTGTAAAGCAGAATAGTCAGATTTTTGAAATGTAGGTCCTTTGAGGAAAATAAAATGTGCCAGGAGGTCTAAGTGATTGTATGTACTCTAGAAACTGCAGTCAGACAGGCTTTGCTGAGGCAGAAGAAAATAAACTAGAAGTGTGTGTAAAATAGAAAAGAACACAAGGAAGGAAAAGACCCCAGATGCTGAGCACCTGGGAATAGGAAAGGGTGGACACAATCTGAAAAACTTGTCCATAAGTGATGATTGGAGAAGTACAGAACAGTAAGAAGTGATATTTTATTAAAATGCATAAAATTAGGTAGTCTGACATTCTTTTAGCAGTATTCCAATACTTGGGTAATTCCTCCTTCTCACTCCCAGCAAAAAGTCATCTGTATTGAAAATCAATGCCTCTGTTTAACTGTATCTTAATATTATGTTCAGCCTTGCCAGGTACAAACCTATTTGTCCTCCGAAAACTTAAATTTTACTGCTAAGGGTGATGGTATAACCTTAGTCTGGGGCTTTATTGGTGAGGTATGGTTTGGTGAGTGAAGGGTGAGTAATGTTAATTGTAGAAGTGGGAGCTGGAGTGAATTAAAGAGAAAATGAATGAGAATGAATTCTTTCAGACAGATAATTATTGTAGCATCATACTGAATGTTATGGACAAAAAGGTGCTCTACTGTCCATAGAATTCTTGCCGTGGACTGTAATCATTGGTGAATACGTTAGCCCATGTTTTTTCAATTAGCTTAAATGTCTGTGGATAAGTAAGATTTCTAATTAAATAACATTCTGAAAAGTAGTTAAAACATTTAAAATATAATGTGAAATGGTTGTATGTTGTTTAAACACCACAGACAAATACTATAGCAGATTATGGCAGATAGGAGGAAAATACATACTCTGTATTACATGAGGAGCTTGTCTTTTTTTTTTCCTGTCTAAAGTCAAAGCCACCAATTAAAATAAAGGGTCTTGGTTACTTTTGTATAAGCATTACAATGAGAGTAAGCCCAGTAAAATTTTCATATAGCCAGCATTCAAAGTGCTGTTATGGGAAGAAAGTGTTAAAATATTGGCATACAGGTCCACACTTTAGCATGAGTTTGATTTTTTTTTTTTTTTTAATCTAAATTTACACTGTGTTTAAAACTTCTGAGGTTGTGATCAGCTGCTTCAAATCTGGAGTCAGAAGAAAAACAATGCAATGATGTATAAATGATGTAATATAAAGGGGAGTTTGTAAGTTTCTTTTCAAATTAAATATACTGAAGAACTGTATGAGAAGGATTTGAAAAATGCCTAAAGCATTTGGAAAGTGTGTTTGCTATTGCCAAAATTGTATTAAATTTGAAACTCAACAGTGAGGATTTTCACTGCTGGTAGAACTTTCAACGGGCAATTTCAAAGCTGAAATCTATTTTTCCATGCAGTCTTCTAATTGAATTCACCACCCTCCTTCATGCCCCATCTCCCCCTTCTTGCTTTTTGATGTACTGTGTTGGCTTTTTCATTCTGTGTCTGGGTTACTCCATATTATTATGGGGAGGTCATTTTGATTTGCGAGGTGTAGACATTTAAATACTTATCTGCATATGTTCTTTGTAATTATACCTGAATTCGGTACATTGTGTATCATGTGTGGAAGTTGTAATTACTCAGTAAAATGGTACATAGCTGGTAAAGGTTGCATTCTCTTAATTAAAGATATATATATATATTTTGTATATATATAATTTTAAAAGTAAACACTAACACTGTCTTTAGGCAACTGATGATTTACTATGTTTCTGAATTCAAAATGCATGGAACTGTTTAATGGATGCAAACCAAAGGTTATATGCATCCAGTTGTAGTAGGTACTCAATTTGCCTTTGTGATGCTGACAGAGCACACAGTTACTTAGCATGCACTCGGTGAGGGTGCAATGTGCCCACGATAGCCAACCTCTGTTTATTAGTACTCTGTACTTTAACTGACAACTCTGCCTTTCGGCCTATTCATCCCCACCCTCAAAAGAGTGCAGTTTCTTCCCCAGTACAGAGAGAGCTTTTTCTGCCTGGCTCAGAGGCTTCACTGGCACTGTCTCCAGTTTGGACTACCTCTCCTCATCCAGACCTAAGGGTGACACGAAGAAAGGTACTAATACAGATGGGTTGTATGTCTGTGTATAGTCAAGGGTATGAGCAAAATTTCTTGAAGGGGTTGGGTTTATTTGTTACTCACATCATAACTGTAGTTTCATGATTGCAGCTGTCCAAACCTCTTCAAAAAAGCTTGAAATGAGTCTGCTTAGAAGAGATTTACCTTACTATCTGATTCAATGAAGTGCCAGTTTTTATCAGTAGTACTGATAAAACTGATGATTTATCTAGTATGGAAAGAACTATGTACTTGTAATTGGGCTAAAAAAATCTCTGGTTGGAAAGAGGAGTCAAAATTGCCAGAAGCCTGGCTGATGGAGAAGCTTGAAGAACTGGAGATCTTGTCTATGTGGTATCAGATGCCAGAAATAAAGTGGACAAGCAACATATTGTGGGAAAGATTTTGGCTATGCTGCATAACTTCTTGATTGCTAAAGATATTTCAGAGGTGAGAGAACTTCCTTTCTCAAGGAATGTTTGTTGGTGGGTGTTTTGTGGGGTTTTTTTCCCAAATGAACCAAATGGGACAAGATTTACATGAGCAGAGAAGGGAGCAGACTTCAGGACCTCATCTCTTGTCTTTTTGAAGTCAAGTCCAAATATTGAATTGTCTTTTGGGCTGTCTGAATAATGAAACAAGTGGTTGAAGCCACTTCAAAAGATGGGGAGAGCTGTCTTTTCATGTGATGTGACTTGGAAACTTCAAGATCCTTCATTTGCCATTTGTAATATTTGTTCAAAGGCCATTCTTAAATAATCATGTTAAGTGATGAGTAATAGGTTGAAGTGGGACCTTGCAGTTGGCTGGTTGGAGGTGATCTTAATGGTGCTGTTTGAGAATGAATTTTGTATAGGTTGGACTCGATGATCTCTAAGGTCTTTTCCAACCTTACTGATTCTGTGATTCTGTATTCCTATGATTTTATGAGGGACTTCATTAAAGATCATGAAATGTAAACCTTCCTTTACCATTTGAATTAAACGTTTTTTGAAAACCATAGGAAAAGGGACATAATTTCTGCCTTCTCAGTTTCTAGCAAATTATGTATATGGATTTACCCAAGCTCTGTTGTTACTTATCTTTTTTAAATTTAGACTCCTGCAGTTCTGATGCTGAATTGAGATACAGTATAGTGGAACATTTTCTAGGCCCTCCTTCCTGCAAATGAGATGGCTTAAATGTTACTCAATGCTCTAGTTTAAATTGATACTCAATGTTTTAGAGAAACACTATTTTTTCCACCTAAACTACTGATTGAAGAGCAATTTGCCACTGAAATAATTCAGGCCACTCTGGATACACAAAGCATTAAGTTTAGGGTCAAAATGTTGGTTGGGATTTTTCCAAGGCATAAAGAAAACCTGGTTTTGCATTTGATGCACCTACAAGTGCATTCATATATGAACTCACATCTTTGCATGTTACAGTTGTATGTAGGTATCTTGGCTGTAGATTTGTGCCTCACTGATCGTATTTCTCACAAAAGAGAACCAATATCTCAACAAAAGTAAAACCTAAATACTGTGGAAGGAGAGCCTAATGAATTTGGACAGTTTGGAAACCTTGATGAAGGACATTTCAGTAAGGGTGTGGCTTGAACCCATTCTGCTCCTTCCCCTTTATGGCTTGCACTGATTTCCTTGGTTCTGACCTTCGCTGCAGAAGTTAAGTCTTTGGGTGGTTTAAAGCAAGAGTTTTGGGTGGAGGAGACTATTTCCAAAGTCTATGTTCCAGGAGCTCCATTTGCTTGGTAGGCCATTGGACACTTCTGGATCATTGAGGAGGGTGTGTAGCGATGCTCTGTCTAGCGTTTGGGGTGTTTACAAATGTACCAAGGTTAACTTTTTTCTTGGAAATTAATCTTGCCCTGGAATAGTCTTCCTGATGCTGTGGATGGGGAATGTACCATGGATGTTTCCTTTACATTCCTTTTGTCAAGAGAGGGTTGGAACTGTTTGCTTCTCTGCTTCGCATTTTGGATTATCTTTTAGAAAATAATAAAAAAACCCCTGTGTCATCAGTTCAATAAGNCTTAGATGGATTCTGCGGTCCTGGTTCTCTCTCTCTCTGGTCCATAGGTTTTCACTATGGTCGGTCCAATTCACAAGCAGCAGCGGGATGCCTGGAAGAACATCTCTACCCCTTCTCTCGTGGGCCTGGGGGCCTTCAAATCTCTCAGCCTCCCAACGCAGGTTCTGAGCCGGCACGCTACATCTTACTACTGAACTTTTTTTCTCTCTCCCAAGTATGTTATTCACAGAGACGCCTCTATCTCTGTAACCTTGAAGGCCCTGGCAGCACAGAGAGCTCAGGCAAGAACTGAGCTGTTAACCCCCTTGCTACCAGAACAGCAGAAAACGCCCTAAACCATAACACAGGTTCACATCCTTTTTCAAGACTTCAGTTTTTCTCATGTTACTAGGCATTTTTTAAAGGTTTAATTAGTTTTTTTCTGCTATGCTATTGACCCTGTTCCTAAATGGGAACTAAATGTACTACTAACTTTTCTGATAGGAAACTGCTTTGAGTCATTAGCAAACTTGTTTCTTTTCATTTTTCTACAAAGACAGCCTAGGTTGAAGCAATTATATCTGTCAGATGAGTGGAAAGTTGAAAGCATTTTTAGGGACAGAAGTGTTTTTTAGCTTTCTCCCAACACTGTTATGTAAGTTCATGTCAGATTTTGTTCCCTTTCTCAGGTAATTAATCTACTGGCGTGGATTTTTTTTTTTCCTTAAAACCATACATTTGCACTAGAAGCTGCTTTTTCACTTCAGATATTGAAGAGTCTGTGTAGGAGAGTTTTTGTTTACACGGGGCAAGGTCATACACCAGATCTACCCAGGGTTTTCTGCTGCAGCAGGGAAGCTTTATCCCTGCAGAGTGGGTCATACATGCACTTGGCAGGAAACAACCAATATAGAGCTCCTGATTTAAATAGGCCCCATTAAAAGAGTGGTCAAGTCTTATCAGTGATACTGGCTTGCTCTATCAATAGTTTAAGATTTATATGATTGTGACCTGGACCTGTATTCATACTTTCCTGCTGCTGAAGTACTTGGGGAACTTTTGTAGTCACCCATGGTGCAGATGAGCATAAGTGAGAGTCAGGTAAGGAAAGATGAGTTCTTTCCTGTTCTCTTTGACATACCATCTATTTGCGTGTTTACAAACCGAAGCTGAAGGTTGCCAGTCAGTGATCCTCATGTACTGTCCATTCTGCATGAGCTAGTTGATCACAAAGCTATGCTAAGAGAACATTGTGAAGGCAGTGTCTTAAGGACTCAGATGTTATAAGGGGGCAAAACTAATGCGGCTGTGCAAATGTATCTCAGTCCCCTTGTGACTGTAGGAGCATGCTGCTCCTTCACCAGTGACTTGGTATTTGCTTTATCCCCATTTGATGTGGCCTGGTTTTATGTATTGTGTGCACTCAAACTACTCTGCAGGATTGTTGCTATTTTCAGGGGCGTTTCTTTTGTTCTTAGCCCTATTGCTTTGGTTCTTCAGTAGCACTAATCTTCACAAAACTATGAAAGAAGAGGTAGAACTGTCTCAATTCGGAGCACATCAGGCTGAAAATTGAAACATGCTACCTTCTGCTGTGTTCCCTGGGACTGAGGTTTCAGTCTCCTCACTGTGATGGAAACACTTCCTATTCTGACACTCTTTAGTCCACTGGCTTCAGTCAGCACCTCAGCAGAGGGAAGGAGGCACAGAAAGCAGCCATTCCTAACATCTGAACTCCTGAGGGCAAGATTATGTAACATGAGCTGTATTACATATTAAAATGAGAGTACAAAGACTTTTATAATGTGAGTTTGCATGTGAACCTGTTCTAAACAAATGAGGTAAAACCTAAATGCCTTCATATGTGTGAGATTTAATGTCTGACTTGAGCCTTAAAGGTTCTCTTCAAGGCCATCTTAGTGCCTACGCAAAGACTTAACTGCCAGCAGGTGAGTTGTGCTTCTGATGGCACCGGTGGAGCAGGAGCATGGTTTAACCATTGCCTTACCAGTATGTTTAACAGGTGTTTAGTGGAAGAGTGATAAAATGTGACATTACTCAATATCAACCCTGATCTGTGCTGCCTGTTCCCCTTCAGTTATTTCCCATCCCTCGTTCTTCCCCATCCCAGGTACCTCTTCCTTACAACTTCTCTCGGCCTGCCCAACCCCACATGCTGCTTCTCAGTCTTTATAATCTTTTTACAGACTCTGCTGTCAGACGTAATCTCTTTTTTAAAACTTCAGAAACCCAGTTGCTGCCTCTGGGTACATATGTACCTCCTGCTACCTATGTGCTCTCCTTCCCTGACAGCTTTCCCTGGTAGGTTCCTACCTGTACTGCCCCTTCACCCTGTTGGTTTCCCCACAACCCATTCCTGTTCACTCCTGTCGCTGGATCTACCTGCTGACATTTTCAGCCACTGTCCAAAAGTCTGAGAAGTCAGAGCTTTTGAAAGAGGAGATAATTATTTTTTTTTTGAAGGATTAATACAGGGCTTTTCTCCCCATACATTTCTCAGAATAATTTGAAATTATTTTGACGGGGGTTTCAGTAAGAACTGTTTTCACTAATTTCACGAACCCCTCCACCCAAAACTAGTAGGCTGAAGCCCCATATCTAGAAAATACCTGTTCAGTCCGAGTTAATTTTGCAGCATTACAGGCACCTAAAAGCATTGTTTTAAAATGGCAATATTTGGCAACCATTTCAAATGGCTGACACCTGCCTGCCATCAGGCCCACCTTTCTCCACAGCCCAGCAGAAGGGGTTTGCCATGGGGAATGTCTGTCACTGTGATTCCTCTACAAATTACCTGAAGTTAGGTCTTAATATTGCAGATGGGTGCCTCCTTTGAGGCACATATGTACTGTCTAACCAGCACACAAATGTATGTGGTTGTATTTTGTGGTGAAAATTATTTTTATATTCATACTTGAATTCTGCATACTATTTCATTGTGCTTGCCAGTGCTTCATACCAAACAAACATTTAATGTAACAGAAAATGCTCTAGCCTTTTATATAAGTCTAAATCTAAAACTTCACGTACAGTCGGATCTCCTATATTGCAGAACCACGGTCTTAATCGGGCTCTGAGAAGCCCTAATTCTGCGTTGAATGGCAGCTCATTAATACGCAAATTTGCCCCGCACCCTGAGATGATCCCTGGCATTGTTTCACAGAATCACAGAATCAGTAAGGTTGGAAAAGACCATAGAGATCATCCAGTCCAACCTATCACCTGTTACCTAACCTAGCCAAACCTGTTACCTAACCTGTTGCCATCCTGCTACCGGGATGGTAATGTGTTGCTGTGTATCACTTGCCACGGCGGTTGTGCCAGGGGAGGGGAAAAGTGGCAGGGCTGCCGCTGTTCCGGGGCCAGGAGGAAGCGGTGGGGCCGTGGTGGCTGTGCGGGTTGATTTGCATAATCATGACTGCCTAATTGAATATTCATGCGTGCCAGGTCGTGCATGCGCGGTTGCGACAAGGGGCCTCCTTAATTGCTGAAAAATCATCCTGCTAAGATGTGAAGCTGCAATATGGGGGGCACAAAGTGCAAGAGGGCCGACTGTATATTTATACTAAGAACCAGTTGTGATGGTTGTCACACTGACACAACAATGTCTATAAAGAAAGAAAGAGACAGGTTAAGCAGAGACTAACTTTTATTGTACATTTTTATGAAACAGAACAAATGGAACTGGAGGTATGTAGTAATAAAACTAATATTCAAATTAGAATTAACACCTGAAATAGTAAACTGTAGGTAACAAATGTCTTTATAATTAAAAAATATTGACTGTTTAAAAAATTCTCTAAGATTTTATATTCTTTAAAAGAAATGTGTGTTGCCACATAGAAAACAATTCACACATCCTATAGAAATTGTCACCAAACCCTTACTAGTCTATATTACACTATGCACTTTTTTGTACAATATCTGATAAAGGTCTATCCCTAACTGGTACTTACTCTACACAGTACAATCATCATTAGAAAGTATTCATAGAATTAACTACACTATAACAATAAAAATATCAGGATTAATGTTTTCTTTAAATCACAGTTTCTCCACAAATATTTGTCATAGAAAATATAGCGAAGGCATGTTGGCACAGATGGTTGTGCAGTACTGCTACACAAAGTTTGAGAGAAGGCAGATACATAAATGACAATAAGATTAAAGTGTATGGAAGGATACGACAAGAATCTCTATCCTCCTGGGACTTTCTGGAGTGACATGTTAGATAGCAGTTTCCTTCTGTCACAAGCCCGCTGTCTACATCCGAAGCTGGGGAGGGATGTGGTGGCTTACAAAGCACACTGCTTAAATATGGATATCTTGCTCTACAAAGGCTTACGTGCCATCTATTATTTTAGGTCCCATAGTATTATCCCTAACATCTTGTGGATATTTAGACACTTCAATGTGTATGAATTTGTAGTACCTCATGAAAAAATTAAGTGGAATAAGCTGTTTTGGAATGTTTGGGGTTTTTAAAATGAAATGGGGGGGTCAAGTGGGCATGATGGCAATGAAAGACAGACAGCTGAGAAAAAAATTTATACTCTGTTAGTTTAAAGCCAAATGTGAACAAAAATAGGAGTGGATGTCTGTTAATACCTGTCTGTGACTATGGTTCACGTCACTGGCCAGTGCACATAAGCAATTGAGGGCAAAATTTTGTTTGTAAAGAAAGTTCCAAACCTGCAAAGCCATTTTGACTGCCAAAGTGGCTTTCAGGATGAAATTATACTTTTGGTTATTTTGCACAATATGAGAGTAGAGGATTGTGAGTGGTTCCAGGATGCTGGCTATGCTTTTACACTAAAAATAAAGCTAGGCTTACTCGTTATTTCAAGCAAATCTTTAGGTTATTAAATGAGAGGTCTGTCCAGTCCAGTAATTCTCTTCTGAGACTGTTAAAAATGAACTGTTTGTATCTTCAACATTATACAATTAAACATCTGAAAGGAAACCATCACAATGCTTACAAAAATACAGCATGATACATATCGCTGTGGACAAATTTACAGTAAATGTTGACTCACACGTTCTGACGTTTTACCAAATAGTTCTGTCATGTGTCACCACATTAAACATAGACCAGCAAGACTTACACCATCTGAGCAATGTAACATCTTCTATTATAGTTCTTTTAAAAAAAGTGTAAGTTCAACACTGAAAAGCTACTATAGGATATCTGTACTGTGACATTTCTGTACACTGAGTTTCTTCTCTGGAGGTCACCATGTGCAGTTGATTGCTCCAGGAAAGTCACCTCCTGCCTGTAATGAGGGGATACTCTTCCAAACCCCTTGGTCTAGTGAGGTTTCATGTGACTAAATTGCTAATTGACTTTTATAAAATAAATTAGTTACATTTGGGGCCAATGAGTGACTTTCAACCCCCTTTAAAAAAAAACCCCACCAAAATTAAAATGAACTGAGAGGTATCGGACATTTAAGGGCCTAAAGCATACCCTGGCTGAGTGAGGTCCTGTCTGTGGCAGAGCGTGGTAGAGCCCATGTCCTGAGATGCCCTGTGGGCCATGAGACACTGGTCACAACCCCAGGCAAAGGGGAGGCAGATGGCAGGAAACTCGTGTGGGCAAGCTGAGCTTTGAGACATGGCCTCAGTCCTATTGCCAGGCTGAGGCTAGAGGAGCACTACGCTCCAGGGATCCCTTCCTGATCTCTGAGGGATGGGCTGGTGCCTCCTACCTTGCCTGGTGCACAGGGAGAAGGTTGGGGAGGAGGGGAGATGAGTAAAAGAAGCAATTACATAGTAGCTACTCTCATGGCTTGCACAGAGTGGTGAGGAAAGTTGGGGAGCATGAGATATGCATTCAGGAGAGTTCACACTGATGAGGTAGCACTAAGGATGGTAAAAAATGAAGTGAGCTTTCTTTACAAAAAACAGTTCCCTGTACCTGCCAGTGGGGAAATGTCTTAAGAAGAGCTGATTCAGGCTGTAAGGATGCCAGCACAGGCCTGAGCAACCAGACAAGGAGATGGAAACACCCTACTGTGGAAAGGAAAGAGTACAGTTTCTTTGGCATTGCATATTTCTGGAGTGCATCAATTTGGGGGAACAATGAACTCCTAACCTTCAAAATTAAAGGGTTTTAGTAGACTGATTTTAATTTTTAAAGCTGGTATCTGCTTCCAATGTTGTGCACTGTTGAGAATTGTTTTCCAACAACTCTTTTCTTACAGTTCTTAGGTAGTCTGGACCACATTTATCAATTACAGAAGTCTAAACATAGGCTCCTCTTGCCCAACTGCTCCCTGAATGCAATGCTGAACAAAACCAGCACATTGTCTAATCTTTTTCAAGGAATGGATATAAAACATAAGTGAGATCAAAACTAAGAAAAGGCAATTTTAAGCCTCTACAGCTACACAATATGGCTGCAGAATAGCAGTAGACAATTCAAAATCTGTCTTCTGAAATGGCAATTAGTTTTTAGCAGTCTTGTTTTAATAAGAACTGTCATGATCAACTTTAATCCTCTAGAAGTCTAGATAAATATACTGTCCATCTGATAAACAATGCAATTTTTAGCTGTTAGAAGTGCCTGTTATTGTTCTGGGTCTTTGTAGGATTCTGCTCTTGATGTGTGCTGCTGTTTTACCTTAATTTAGCTTAATTTCCTGGCAGAGTTGGCTAAGGAAGTCCCTGAATTTCTCATCTTATGTGGTATTTTAAGATACCATTTATAATTCTGTTCCTTTCTGTTAGGAAATAGGAGACCACTTCTTTGTCACGTGTATGCAGACCTGTTCTTACATCTCCTACTTGGGGAAACCAAAGAGTACCCTGCTGTTCTGGGTTCAGGTCTGAGGTTGTTATCAATAGAGAGAAGAGATAGTAACTGCTGTTTCTTTTGACATTTTTATAGGGGTTTTTTAATGACAACTAGATAAAATGAACTGCACTTTCCCTTTGAGGGTGCTATGAAGGACTGGGAAATAATAGGCACTGAGAATTCTTATAAAGCAGGTCTTGAAATGGATTTCTTTCTGTTAACTGGAATATGGTAGGATGGAGAAGCTGGAATGTATACAGTATGTGTTCAAACATGCTTTGGACTCCTAAATGACAGAGGGGTTAAGTATGTTTAACAAATAATCTCTCCTAAATTAAGTGGTTGCTACTGTTGTATGAGGTGGTTCTCACTGCCATCAATCACCAGATCCATCTTGCATACCTCTATTGAAGACTTCATCTTGTGATCCCGGATGGTCAGTCCCCTCGTAATACGAGTTCCCATTGTGAAGGAAAGTCCCCACCGCACGCCCTTGACGAGCATGTCCTACTGCGTCACTGAATACCTTGTTTATTTGCTCTTCGGATGGCATCCACCAGTCCGGGTTGGAAGTACAATGCATCCTAATGAACTCTGCAGGAAAACATGCAAGGATAAAAACCAGCTTGTCTTGGCAGCACCTGTTTATTGCTCAGGCATCAAAAGGTCGTGGGAAATAAAGAAGGTATTACTGCTCTACTTAAACAGAAGTAAAGCCTTATGGGGGATGCCATGATAATGCCTCTTGGACCTATTTTACTGCTGCACAAGTGTGTGTCTCCACATGCAGTGTATATTGTTATACCTAAGCTAATAAGGTGATGCATGGGACCTGGAGATAAATTCCCTTCTTGTAAAAATAAAAAGAACTAATTTGAAGTGAAGGCTGTGATTCAGCATGTGCAATACATATGAATGCCAACACGAACTGGGATGTATTTAATTCGAAACCTGTTGGTGTCTATACCTCAAGGTGATTGCTGTCGCAGATCTTTATGACCTCCCTCTGCTGGCTGCTTCAGCACCTGCACTGCAGGCTGCAGGAGCCCACAACCTGCTGGAAAATGTCACTGCCATTATTTGGGTTTGATGCTCCTTTCTGTTTGGGATATCTTTCCTTTTACATTCTGCTCTTTTCATCTCGCAGTATTTCAGAGACTACACTGGCCTTAGAAATAGCTAAACAAGATTAGAGGGCTGAGTTGGTGAGCCTTGCAATAGTTTTCAATGTACTGTACAACATGTAATTTGGCTACTTAAGTGGCTGTTGCTTCCACATACAGCTATTTGTATGTGATGATTACATTTTTTATAATTTATTTTTCACATCCTTTGACATGTAATACTCTAGACCTTGTAGAAGGTGCCTTACCAATTCTGGAGCTGTAAATGCTAGACCTCTGAAACATCCAAATACCATTTTAAATGTGAGGGCACCTTATTTAGAGATATTGGATACACTATACCTCATATGGAAACTGAGCTGCTTATTTATTCTGTAATATTAGTTATTCCCTCATGCAGTATTGTGTGTCCCAGAATATTTTTAAATTCTATTTTCTACTGTTGACAAGCCAACAGCACAATAAGTGGTGTAAGGTAACTTCATTACTGTCACCACATCTCGAGATGAGGACTGCTGTGCTTATACATGAGTTCCTGTGCCTGCAAGGTTTCTCATCTGTTGGACAATTAGGATGCGATTTTTGCATAGTTCTTCCAGAAGTATGTCTGCAAAAGTGATAGCAATCTCTGTTTTAAATTCATTTCCCTGGAAATCTGCACAGGCAACAGTAATTCCTTCCTAGTTACGCTCACGTGTGCCTCCACAGACTTGTCTTTTTCCCAGAGAAATGTAAACTGTCAACTCCCTGTAAAGGAGTACTGCTGTAATTTAAGCATGCCAGGCTGTTTTTAAGCCAGTTCCATACACCAGTCAGTTGTAGGAATATATTAAAAATGTTTGTAGCTATTTAAACTACTCTGAGTACAGAGAGAAAACCAATTTGCATTCCCTGCCATGGTGGAGAGGTATAATTGGCTGTTGGCTGAGAATTAGTCAGATGCTTTTTACCTTGGCTTGAAAATGGGCAGGAGCCAGTGGCCAACTCTTGGCACTGGAGAAAGTTGTCATGTTCCCACCCACGCATAAAAGCCCAAAGGGAGAGTTGTCTACTCTGCTTTCTTAGCTGGTCCTTAGATATGTTTTGGCTTCCTCGTCAAGCTTCTGAAAATTAAAGAAATTACCCTTCCTCTTTCTTCCAAGGAGTGCTCCCCACATTCTGTATGCCCAGGACCTCAGAAAGGAGAGTGGCCATACACAGAAGTACAGGTGCATTTACTGTTAATCTTGGGAGGCAGGGGGAAGAAAAGGGTATCGACACTCTAAATTATTAGGTGAAATTCAAAGTAATTTAGTAAATATTGAAGCACTTGTATCCAGCCTTCAGTTTTCAGGAAAACTTCTGGCAGCCCTAATGTTTCTCTAGACCTCTACAGCAGGATGTGCAATTGCTTTACCCCTCCATTAAGCTCTGATTGAGTATTTAGGTCTGGTAATACAGCAAGTTAAAAGATCCCTTTGTGGTACAAAAAGAGACTTGTTGTCTTATTTGTCTGCTGGCAAAATCTGAGTTCATTACCTGGTTACATCTGTGTATCCCGATCACAAATCTTACTTAGCTCTGCTGGATTTTTCTACCTTTGATGGGAAGGGGCTCTGTCTGATGTATACAATATCCACTTTGGACTACAGTTGGATGACTGAAGATATTTTTATCACTACTGACCATAATATAGCTTTCTACATTGTATTGATTATTAAATATTCTTGAGTTATTTCAACCAACATTTCATGCATGTGCTCACGTAAAGTTAACTATGAAGTAATTAATTAAAGAAATAATAAGTGTATGCATTTATAAAATGCAGGTGTTGATACTAAAACCAAGTTTTTAATTGGGCTTTAAAAAGTCACTGTTTGTATGTTTTATAATAAACCTTGATACCAGTCCTTTCAAACAATTTTAGGAAACAAAATCACAACATTCTCAATCTGTACTCTTTCTCTAAATCACCCAGTATCCTCTGATGTTGCAAAGTGCTTGCAAAATTGCCTTTCCTTTTCAGGCTAAACATGGGGGAAAGTTGTTCCCTAACGTTTTCAGGCCATGTTGCATCAATATGCCAAAAGAGAAGTTAAATACTTGACAACACATTTGTATACACTTTGTTGGTAATTAACCTGTAGATGTTTTGGATCCTGTAAGACACTCAAATCTATTCTGAAGCTTGGTTGCCTTCTAACTCCAATGATGCACTGTGCTTTTCTACACATTAGGCTATAACTTCCTTTCGTTAGTTTTGTTGTGAATCAGTGTTAAAAAATACAGATAGTTTATAATAACAGCATGGACTCAGGACTGTCTGGATTTGCTTCTGTGTTTAAAGTGTGTCAGTGTCATGTGGTCTTGCACTTCTCCTCTCTTAGTTAAGCAGCCTTGGTTTTTTTTCCATCAAAACCCACCCCAAACACACATACAATACATACATACATATATGTATGTATGTACAAAAAGAAGTGGAGGGTTTCTGGCTGCTTGTCACCTGCTGGTGAACCCCTTTCTAGTTCTGCAACTGTGAGCCAAATGCTTCTACCAAGCCAGAGCCAATGTGGTGAAATGAGATCACATATGGTGGACACTGAGCGAAAAGATGCAGTACCTCTGAGACATGTTACTTTTACTGGATCCAGAGGACGTCTTTCAGGACCTGTCTCTCCTGACTGCACTGACCTTTTCCTTTTTCCAAGGCCGCATGAGTACTTAAGCTCATCGGTTGTGAAAACAAATCTGATGAGATAGCGCAGGAGCCGTCGTCCATCTTTCTTGGAAGAATTTACAGCCTCATCCCATTGTTTACTAGTGATGTAGACAGGGTAGTTGTTCAGCAACTGCTTACTCCCCTGAAAAAATGAAATATTTCCATTGCTTATTTTACAAGGCAAATAAGTAAAAATGTCAGTTGCAATAAAAGATACGCTTCTAAATTAGCCATGATACTGACAGTGAAACACAACCTCAAGTGAACATTGGTCTTACTGAAAATGTGTACTTTCAGAATTACATTTCCTTTTTCCAGAATTCAAATTGGGTAAGGCATGAGATGCCTCACTTTGAGAGGTGGCTATTGCCAATTTCCAGTTTAACAGGTAGGTTAAAAAGAGTTAAGAATCAGTGACTGGGTATGCTGTTTAACTATAATGTTTCTACTTGGTATATTAAAATGCATAAAAGGGGTCTTTGAAGAGCATGATCAAATGGATCACTTCATCACAGCTGACAGTTTACTTCAGAGGTGACTCTTTTGGTCTATTTTTATAATAAATTTATTACTTCTGTATAACACACCTGAAACTTGACAGCAGTTATGTTACTGTGAAAAATGTAACAAAAATAAATAAAGAAACTATGAAAACTAAAAGCTTTATTATTATTAATGAATGCTGTATTACCTCAAATTATAGCTTTACAGAAATGCCACTGTGTCAGGTGGAAAGAAATTTTGCTTTTAACCTTCATAATTTGTGCACTTCAATATTCCAACATTAAATGAATGCTGTGGGACTAATTACGGGGATTCCTGTAATCCACACACATTTATAAGCCCTCTTAAGTCAATTGTACCTAACTTGTATTTAATTCTTGATCCCTATAAAATGCTATAGTCCAGGATTACCTAATTAATGTAAGATGGTAGTGTTAATATACTTGAAATAATTCAAGTACACAAAACCCCCAAACGACACCCTCCTGGAGACTCATTCACTTTTACAGCTGCACCTCTTTATCTAGCAGCTCAATTAGCAAACTCTTCTGCAGCCCCCGGCTTAGACAGGAGCTCTCAGTGAGTGAGTGGAACAAGAGTCTGATGCTCAGTGAGGCAAATAAGTCTCATCATGCTGCCCTTGTGGGCAACTGCTGCAAAGTTCTCCTCACTTCCAGGCCTTTGATATCTGAAAAATATTTTAAGGACTACCCTTGCTTTCTTTCATGTATTTACTACAGCATCTTGGGAGACAGCTTGAGAGCATCTTTGAAGTTTTTCCTCAGGTATTTGCTTTTTAATTTCTTTTCCAATTTGATAAATATATAGAAGATTGAATTTAGTGAAGACCATGCTGAGGGGGTCATTAGACAATCAGTATGATCTAGAGTACCACCACCTCCCAGCGGGGTTAACATCACTGGGAGCTGAGCCTGTGTGTCTGTCTGCTACTTGTTTGCCTTGCTGCAAGCTGCTGGCAAAGACAGCTACGGGTAAATCCAAAACTCTACAAAGGAAGCCAAAAGGGAAGAGATAGGCTTTGTCTGTGAGTCCCCACCTGCCCTCCCCCCCCAACAACTCAACACTTCATTCTCCCCAACAACTCAACACTTCATTCTCCCTGTAGCTTGTAAATTCAAGCTTGTAACCCCTAGGAGAAAGACCCTTCACCTACAGTCTAGCTCAGTTACAATTTGGGACTTTCTCTTTGCACTTCATTGTCTCCACACAACACTGCAAAAGGGTTTGGGTCAATTCCTCCCCCTTCGTTCTTTATAGAAGAAGCTGCTTTAATTTTTGCCAGGTGCATGAACCCCTGGGAAGCCACTAATAAGTCTGAGGAGCTCTGTGGTAAAAGAACACTACCTTCCATCCAGTCCAGCTCCTTGTCCTCTGCCACCATGGTGAAGGGGGTGGGGAAGGAGGAAGAGCAGAGGGGCAGCATGCAAAGCTCTCTGGAGGTACTACAGTCTTATCCTGAAGTAACTGTGTCCACTCTATCCCAAGGGGAGCTGACATGAGTACTTCCTTGGTTTGTTCCACTACAGTGGTACACAGGGCCATGTGGTACTCGTATTGCTACTTATTTTTTTCAGCACCTAGCAAATCATCCCTTATAAAGTCAATTATTTCCTGCTGAAGTTGAGAATGGGTAGAAAATTGGTGAAGACTCCATCAAAACCCTTGGGATCAGCTGACAGCTGAATCTGACTTCTCCCCCATAGGGACACCTGTTGGGTAAGAACCATACTCTATGTGAACTGAATACTGCTATTAGGGTTACAGCTTGCTTTATAGTAAGAGTACATTGCTTTAAATATGCTTTTGCAGTCAGGTATTATTACTAGCAATCTTCCAACCTAATTAGCCTGTCAAAATTTTGTATTAATAAAGTGTTCTGTAAACTGTTAGTGTGAGTCCTTTACAGGCACTGGCAGTTGCTGGCAGTGGATAACATTTTCAAGTAAAGTGGGAAGACGAGCTGAGGAGTCTCCCTTATGCTGTTGGCTTGGCTCCCTGAAAAGGGCAGTCAAAACACCCTTGAATCCAGTAGGACTGTTTGGTGAAGGGTCCCCATAATGGGACATGACAGACTGGTCAGGCACAAGGGTTGTGTCTTTTCTGGGGCACTGACAGACAAATAAATCATTAAGGGTCGGGGAAATCTCCCCTTTTCACATGACAATCATTCTTACTGATACCAGTGCAAAGTACAAGCTGCAGGTAACTTTGTAGGCACTGTCTTGCTTTTGAGCCCTGGTAGGCAGGGCTTATGCAATGCAGGCCCATAATGACACAGGGTAAGGTTCCAGACCCGCTCATGTGCATTAAGGATGGAGGCTCATATGTGGCTTTGCTAAGCAGCCAGCTATTCTAGAAGATACCTCTGTGTTTATATATATATAGCACTAATGTAAATAGAGTGCAGAAAGGTCCAACGCCTAGATTTCATGAAAGCTCACGTCACTATTAACTGAGGAGATTGTAATAAAAATTGTGTAACCTCCTCAGCCTCAATTTTATAACGCTTCTCTCCTGCTCCCCTTGAAATTTAGGATATTATATTTATATTTTCCTCATTCTTCTCCAAAGGCATGATACAGTGTTATCCCACTCGGTTAGACAATTACTGGGTTCCTGCTACAGATATACTCTCATTGATTCCTCTGAAAGTAAAGCACTTCTGGGCAAGATATTTCATTAAATACATGATGCAGTTTGGTGTGTCCAGGAGTCATTAAACTAAAACAAACATAAAACCTCCCAGAAATGAAATGAGCAGATCATGAAGGAAGAAATAAAATACAAATGCCTTCATGTTTGTATTTGTACATGATTAAGCTTATGAATACAAGATTATATCCATGTGTTTAATTGAAAGAAAAATGACGTTACATTATGACAAGCTATTCCATGTGGGACATTACAGAATGGCCTCAGTTTTTACAGTACTTCAAAATTTTGGTTAAGCAAATGAGCATTAAAAAAAGCAAAATGAATCTTATGACTATATTTGAGTGATAACAATTAGTGATATATATAAAAATTTAAATATATATGTATCAATTTGCACAGGATAAAACAGAATGGAGGAGCAAAGTGAGGCACACCCTGAACTGATGCAAAATAAATTGGACTATGAGAGGCTTGCACTACACATCATTTATGTGCAAAGGGAGATCAGACCAGACATAAGTCTTGCCTCTTGTGATTTTGTTTCTGTGAGTAGACAGTGACACATATACAAACACATGCATAGCAAGAGTCTCAAATACAGACAGTCTAGATGAGAAAAGTCTCAACAAAGTCACTTCATTTCAGGCATCTTTAAGCCTGGATAGAAACATACAGGGGCAAAATTAATGTGAGTTACAATAGAGTTGGCACAAAGACATCTACCTTCTAGAGAAGGGGAGAACTTAAATGTCCTGCTTTATCAGTCCACCACTTTTATAAAAATCATAACTACAAAAATCGCCAAACTCTGTATCAAGTTCAAAATTCTCAACACTCAATATTCTGTTTGGGATGCTTTCTGCAAGGCAGGAGCTCTCCACAGACTTGCAGAAGTCTATATTTGGGTCTGTCTACAAAACCAAGGAAACCTATTTTAGTGTTCATGTTAGGGCTACACATGCCTGTCAGTGTTTATAAACATGATAAATGCCACACATGGCCTGCAGCCACCATGTGCAGCCATTGTCACAGTTAGTTTTCACCAAGCTAACCTTAGTCTACCAAAAAAGTGATGTTTCTGAGGAAAGGTGAGAGAAAAATTACCCAAAAGCAAGGCAAGTGCAGCTGGTGCTGATGGAGGGAGTTGCATGGCGCTCAGTAAAGTCATTCTAGATTATACTAATGATAAACCTCCATCATTTGGGGGATTACTGTACCTAAGAGTGACAGTTTAACAATAGATTTTACCCTTTATTTTTTTACTGTTAAATATATTTTTTCCATGCTGACTCATTTATTTGCCTACACATTTTCAAAGAATTTTCAAGCACAAAAAGATGTAGTTTGTCTTTACTATATACTACCTCAGTTGGATGGTCTGTTGGCTGCGGTACCATAAGCTGGTTGTGATGCTGAAGTACAGTCTTCAAATAATCTAAAACAGTCTGGCAGGGCACTGCATGAAACAAATTGCAATTATTATATATTAGCTATAAAGCACAAAATAGAACAACAATATTAAATCAAGCAGTTTTCTTCAGGATCTGTCTTGTATATCTGTAAGACACATTTCAGATAGGAACTACTTATAATTTTGATTTGTGTGGACATTTAGTAAGTGTACAACAGATGTATTTCCTATTTGAAATCTCTGAAATTGCTTTTATTTTCTGCCCACTAGTTTTCAAATTGATTTTTTCCTAATTTGAAATTATAATTACTACAACTACAAATTAGGTCAGCAGTAATGATAATAAGAAAAGAACCTGTAAATACTCTAAAAAGTCCAAACCATACAAAGGAGAAGATGTTTCTTGGACCTAAATAATGCATTGATTAGCATGTAAATATGCTCAAATGTTCTTGAAACTACAATCTGATTAACCATACTAAAGAGATTCAAGGATTCCTATTCTCTAGTTTCTATTCCTCCTCCTGAATTTGTTATAAAACTAAGTGTTAGGCAAATGGCTTTATTTCTCTTTCCCTCATCCTTCCCTCTTTCCATTCTCATCACTCTCATCCATTTCAGTAGTGGTACAAACATCCTATTCCCGTCTGTTGAGGTGATAGGTTAATTAGAGATGATTCAATTATGGGTCTCTCTTAAGCAGATGCTGCCACATCCCTGATTAACTCTGGAGTATTTTTGAGATACAGCTCTTTCCTCCTGAACCTAAAACACCATAGGAGAATTAAACAGATACTAATCCCACATTACGACTGACTTGTGCAAGACTAAATAAATGTGGTTTTTAAAGTACCCTATGATTCTCACACTTTGTATCGGTTGTTTTTATAAAATATTCAGACTTAATCACAACTTCAGCTAAAAACCTACAAGAAATATTTGTGGGGGTTTTTTTAAAGTATTATTTATTGGCATTTAGCCTTTCCACCTAGAAAAATGTGGTGGTTTTGGCTTTAAGATGGCAATCTGAAAGCTAGCATAGAAATAGCTGATAATATATCAAAGTAGGATTTACAGGTATTTTGCACTTTTTCCTCAGCATTCACACTGTGCATCAACTATGCCCCTGTTTAGGCAGCCAGGGTGCCCAACAACTTTATTCCGTGCAAAACAGACCCTTTACTGAGGGCTAAGTGGTGTTATATCCAGCAGTCTGCTGGATACAGAAGCCATGCAAAGTGCCTGATATGACGAATAAATTCCTATGTTATCGTATCCCTTACCCCTCTGTAAAGCAACTCATCAGTGTAGTGATGCCTGTTGTTGATTTTTCGCACAGTAAGTAACTTCACTGCAGGCTCTCCAAAACTGTGTTTACCTGTGTTCTTCCAAAGGGATGGGGCACAAGTGAGACAACAACAGGAAATTATTTAACCTTTTGTGTCCCCAGCAGATGAAGTACAGCTCTACTTTACTGATTGGAGGATGCTGAGCATTTTTGACTTGTAAAGCCATCACACATCACAATTTGTTGATGGTATAAATAACCTCAGCCTTTCACACACCAAGTACTACTTGCAAATCCAGACTTCTTGGGCTGTTGTATTAACTGAAGCCTAAAAGAAGTCACAAAGAAGGCAGCACAAGGCAGAAAGTCAAAGCATGGTTTTGCTGTTGTGTACCTCTTATGGCTCTGCAAATATTCTCTTTGCTGAGAATTGTTTCCTCCAAACCCTGCAGCAAACATAACTTTGCAAGAGCCTGCGGCTTCCAGCTGTGAGGATGAATAATCATTTAGAACTACTACAGATATACCCCCGCATTTGCGAGAAACGGGTCATGCCACAGGTCTCGCGAAATGTCAAACTCGCAGGTCAATAGGTGCAGGTCATTAATATGCATGCAGGCCACACCCATTGCTCCACCCCAAGCCAATCAGGAACGCTGGGGAGTCTCTTTGACTACTCCCCATGGCCTCTCACAGCACAGGGGAGGGAAGGGAAGCATTTTTGCATCCTCTCTGCCTGGGGAGACCCCCCCCATGATTTCTCTTCGGCTACACTGCCGCTTCCGCAGCTGCTGACCGCGCGTGCTCGCAGCCCAAACCCTGCGCCGCTGCTCTTTCCTCCGCCCTCTCCCCAGCTCCGGTGCTCGTGCCTGCCGCGCACCGGCCCCGCCGTGGTGGGGGTTCAGCTGCGGCCACGGAGTGAGCATGTCCCGCTGGCTGCCGCGGCCAGCCCCACTTTCCTGGGACACTTCCCTTCCCCACCTGTAGCCATGGAAACAGTAACACACACCCGGGAAGGGGGGGTCAGTTCCCGGCTGCGCTTAGAGTAACAGGAGACAGCATGACTTGTAGCCCTCCATGTGGGGCCGGGCTGGCGCCGCTTCACAGGGAACTCTGGCACTGCCCCTCGGTGGAGCAGCAGCACTGCGCATGCATCGACCGCGGAAACTCGCAAACAGCTGAAGCAAAAGTGTGAGAAAATTTCGTCGCAAATCCGTGGGGTCGTAATGCAGAGGTCGCAGTGCAAAGGGGATGTACTGCAGCTTATTTATTTTGTTTATCTTTGACTCTGATGTGGTGTTTAGAGAGCTAACAAGATCATAATTCCAAGAGCTGATACTCTTATGCATTTATCCACTACATATCACCTACATCACCCACAAGGATCTGCACCTACTGTAACCAACAGGAAAGACACCAATGTCGGAATAACACTGGCCTGTGATTTAGCAGAAAGCCTGTGGTGAGGCAGTAATTTTCCAGCCCATTAGGGAAGAAGTTTCACAGCCTTTACTTTCTAAAAGTGCCAGTGTCTCAGACAGAACGCTGAAAGTGGTAACGTAACCTGACTTGCAGTGTGTGAAAGAGCAGGAGCTAAAGAGTGAGGAGGAGCAGCTACGAGGGACTTGGTATGCTGGGGAAGGCTGGTTTTGCTAAGATGCTAAGCAGGACACATGTAAGAGGTGGCAGGTATTTGTGTTTATTGATTCAAGTTTTAAGACTTTGTTGTTATTCTAGGCATCTCTATGTTGTAATGAGCGCTTACTTGGCATACCTTGTCACAGCTTTCTTTGCAGAGTATCCTAATTTCTAATAAATAGTTTAACAGTGACTGTGCCAATGACAAAAGCTGGGCTGTGATAAGCCTGGTTGATGAGGGAAGAGCTGTTGATGTGGTGTACCTGGATTTTAGTAAAGCCTTTAACACTGTCCCCCATAACAAACTCCTGGTGAAGCTGGAGGCTTGAGGCTTGGATGGGTTTACAGTGGACTGGATCAGGAGTTGGTTGGATAACAGAGCTCAGAGAGTGGTGGTTAATGGTGCTGTGTCCGGTTGGAGGCTGGTCACTAGTGGGGTGCCTCAGGGTTCAGTGTTTGGACCAGTTCTGTTCAATATCTTTATTGATGATCTGGATGAAGGGATGGAGTCTATTATTAGCAAGTTTGCGGATGACACCGAGCTGGGGATAAANACATTAGAAGGAACTTTTTCACAGAGAGGGTGATCTCTCAGTGGAATGGGCTGCCCAAGGAGGTGGTGGAGTCACCGTCCCTAGAGGTGTTTAAGAAAAGGTTGGATGATGTACTTGGTGGCATGACCTAGATATTAGGGTAGTGCGTTATAGGCAGGATGGTGCGTTGGTAACAGGTTTGGCTAGGTTAGGTGATAGGTTGGACTTGATGATCTCTGTGGTCTTTTCCAACCTTACTGATTCTGTAATTCTGTGATTCTGTAACTCAGCCTGAGCTGCCACACAGCACAGGAACTCCCTGGACTAAATTCTCCTTGAAAGAAACTGCACCAGTGGGTAAAACGCAGTACAACTCAAGTCATCATCTCCCAGTCATGGAGTTTCTGCCCTTAGTTCATTGCAACAGTGTGTGCTGTTTCACCCTCAGGAACATAAACCTTATTTCAAGTCTGCATTTTGTTTTCCTACAATTGGGTTTTATAAAATCTTTGTAAAATAAATGGAAAATTCCTGTCACTTCTTACATACTTATAGTAGGTGATGAAGTAATTTATCCATCTTCTCTTTGCTAAGCTCCCTTCCCAAGGTGCTGGGCTCCTGCTAAAAGCAGAGTCCCTACAGCAACTTACATGTCTGTATAGCTGAAGGCCATGGTCCTTTTGGCCATGCTATATAGCAATACTCAGGCAGAAAGTCACCATGTCTTCCAAAAGCCTTTCTCAGTGTACATTTCCCAGGGGCTGAAACCAAATACAGTGATGTTCTCTGTGCCTCAATACACAGTAATTGGCACTGTGACCGGTCAAGTCTGTCACCTCTCATCTTCCTCACTCACTAGTACCTCTGTGTTGCTGTGAGCCGTGCCCATGTGTTTTCTTTCACGGATTAAATTATTAAAAGCATGGGCTGTGAACTGTTTCACAAAAAAATCCCTCCAGAAATGCAACTGCGTCATGGCAATTTCCTGAATACAAGTATGTTTGTATTTCTAAATCACTTTTTGTAATGTGATGTTATGTAACACCCTGAATATGTGCAACACCCTCATCAACCAAACTTTTAATCTTGTCATAATTTGGCAAGATGTTACCTAGTACTAATGCCATTATTCCCTGTTAGTATTCTATTAATTGAAGCTGGCATCAGATGAGCAATTCGTTTGTGTAATCTCAGTATCAGGCCAACAAACCATTATCCAACAATCATTAAGGATATCTCATCCTTAAAAAAAATCAGACAGTATTTACATCTTCTGGTCTTCTGAAGCCACCCAAATACATTCCAAAACACAAAGAAAAATCATGGTCAGAGTTGTCTTTGTCATTTTTCTGAGTTGTCCAAACCTCATGATTTTGAAAACATCACACTTCGGTAGCAGCTGCCTAGTGTTTTTGGTGGTAAGTTGATGTGCACTGAAGGGATGAAAAGCTGGCGTTCCCAAGCATCTCCTTCTCCCAGTGGTCCATGCTGCACCTCTCCTGCTAATGACCATCTCTGATTCTGGTCCTGAACCACTCTATCTTATAACCTGAGCGGGAATCAGCATGTCTTTATAATTTTCTAAAAGGCTGGCAATTCTGACTCTAACCAACAAGCATTTCAGCTGTCTCAATACTGGGAGGGAGTTGGGGCTGCAGTCCCACATGAAGCTGCTGGTGAATGTGTGCTAACACCCAGAGTTATGATGGCAGTGAAAAATAATTCTACCTGCTTACCATTGTCACAATGTTGGTGTGACTGCACCATTTTACTCTCCACAAATACCAGAAATACTCAATAAGCAGTTCCATATTATTGATAAAACCTATCTGATAATGGTCCAATACTGTTATTAGGATGACATATTTTTCCTTTATTTTTACAGGGAAAGAAAGCCATCCTGAGACAGGGCTCCAGGTTTAATTATTGATTCACCACTGGTCCTAACTTCTGCTTTTTACCCACCATCAACTTCCCCTGTAATCTATTTGTTATGTTCCTAACTGTTCCTTCACTTTCCCTCTAAGCTGGTTGTTTTTGTAACCAGCATGAAACTTTTCCTTCTAGATAATCTTTGGGGGCCTTCCATAATATGATTTTAATGTTTCCCAATTATCACCCACTCTGCTTTTTTTTTAACCTTAGGCTCTAATAATTGTTTCCAACTTTTTATGAAGCAAGGAACCTCTCTATTATCTGTTTGGGCTCATTATAAATGTTACTGTGTCAAAATCCCTTGCACTGGTACCTGTCAAAATGAGGGCTCTCATTTATACTCCCCAAAATGTGGCCATCCAGTGTAAACCACTCCAGGGCTGTTTATACTCCCAAAGCACAGTGCTGTGAAGAGATGCTTGGGCTTCTATAAATAAGAGAAATAAGGCACATCTCCAAGGTAAATAAAATGTATCTCCAACCTCCCCTGCAGCATCAGAGAGCCCCAGCGAGAACAAGTTCCTCACCTCCAGCTTCAAAGCGTGACTCCCTGCAGTGGCCTCAGCCCCATAAACAGACAGTATGAAATCTGGTTATTCTGTTCATTAATGAAATCTTGTGCTCTGTAGCCAACAGGTAGTATTCCTCGTGTTTTGCAGAAGATGAATCCCTTAGCACTCAAGACAATCCACCTTTCGCTTGCTAGCAAGGAGGAAAATTGGGAAGACTGTATATCTACATCCACCCCACTCAGGCCAGCAGCTATTAGTTAAGACTTGTTCAGCATTGCAATGTGTCCTCCTTTGTTTGACCTTGAGGGATGCTTCTCTCCCAGTTCGTTGCAGGGCATCTCTAAATTGATGCTTGACTGTCAAAAAGATGTAACAAATAATAGGGAACGTGCTGACAAACCACATGGCTGTATGAATTTCTTATAACATTAATGGAGATGCCTTCTCTTCCTGAAATTTGGAGAAGTGTGCATGGCTTGGATTATTTTAGCTCATACGGCCATTTATTCCAATAGTCAGCTGAAAGTCAGTGAAAGCCGGATGGTCTTTGAAGGCAAGTTGTTGAGCTGGAAAAACAGCAAGGGGCAAGATGATGTGGGTTAGAATCTGTGGAGGAACTGATCCCAGTGCTCAAGACCCTAAAAATTTGGATGTTTGTGACTGGATGGTAAAATAAAAGCAGCAACCATTTGTAGTGAGAGCTGCCAGCAGAAATCAAAAGAATCAACATTATATGTAGAAGGGTGTTAAAAATTTCCTAAACTGACCTATATGCCTGCCAAAACCAGGGAAGGGCAAAAATATTCTAGCAAATATCTCGTTACTTTAAAAATCCCCCTTAGCTGTGTTTTCTATGTGAAATGGAAAGCCATTTAATTTCTATTAATCTGCATCTGAAAAGCCTGTTAATTCTCTTTTGCAATATATTTCTTCCAGAAGTAAGAATGTTCCCCTTCCATACACTTCTGCCTAAACAACAGAGAAAGAAGGAAAGCTGTGCATCTCATTTAAGTGATGCTGCCAGAATCTCCTGTGGGTTTTACTTGTCTGCGCTTCCTCACTTTTCCTTCATTCATTGAAAGGCACCTCTTCTTGTGCTCCCTTTCAGTTGTGAAGTCCTCCCTGCTGTAGGGACATCATCTGTAAACCCCTCTACCACACATTTCTACTGCTGGTAACTAATAGGGAAACCAAGGAGTCCTCATGAGTGGGGACAGCAGTTTGTGTCACTAAAACACCAAACGTCGGCCTGCAAAGGGCAAACCGAAGTTGGGACCAGGGAGTTTATCCTTGCCGGGCTGAACTGCAGCTCCCCACAAAATTCCCACCAACTCCTGTTCCCCAAGGTAGCCTAAGAACCCTGACCTCCCAAATTCTTGTGAGTTTGTACACAGAAGCATGAAGAAAATAGATAAATAAGGTCTTAGCCTGCTGCAATTAGATGTTCTTGTATTGAGGCTGGCTTAGCAAAGTAAGCTGGCAGCCCCAAGCAGCAAAGCAAAGCCATGCTGCAAATTCAAAGGGATTCTCAGGCCAAACACTGAGTGACTGGGCTTGAGGCTCCCTCTTCTCATAGTAACCTCACACTTTGAAGCTGAACAGCAGAACGAGGCCTCAGATCAGACCAAAACATCCAGAACATCAAGGAAAATCAAATAAGGGGTTAAATGTGAACATCAAGGAAAAGGACCAAATAAAAAGGATGTGAAGAAGTGTTCATCATAACTCTTGATGGCTGCGGTAGGCTCTTTGGAAACATGATGCTCTGAAAGTATAAAGGAGACAGGATTTGTAGGGAAAAGTAGTATCTTTTACTAGATCATCCAACAGTGAGGAAAAAGTCAAGCCTTGGGCACAGAAAACCTTCTGGAAAACCTGTCTTTTTCAATTACAATATTAACTCTACCTGTAAATCCTGCTTTGCTTTGGCTACTTCCAGTCACCGTGACCCGGATGACTGGAAGTTGGCCAATGTGACACCCATCCACAGGAAGGGCCGGAAGAACAATCCAGGAAATTACAGACCTGTCAGCCTGACTTCGGTTCCAGGTAAAATTATGGAGCAGATAACCCTGGGTGCAATCATGCAATACCTGCAGGATGACAAGATGATCACACCCAGGCAGCAGGGATTTAGGAGGAGTAGGTCCTGCCTGACCAACCTGATCTCCTTTTATGACCAAGGAACTTGCCTGGTAGATGAGAGGAGGGCTGTGCATGTAGTATACCTAGACTTCGGTAAAGTCTTTGACACAGTCTCTCATAGTAAACTCCTGGAGAAGATGGCAGCCCAGGGCTTACACAGGAACATTCTGTGATGGGTTAGGAACTGGTTGGATGGCTGAGCCCAGAGAGTGGCGGTGAATGGTGTCTCATTCAGTNGTTGGTGTTGGCTCACAGGTTGGACTTGATGATTTCAAGGATCTTTTCCAACCTTCCTAATACATACTGTGATACTGTGTGATACCATGACTGCTGTCTTTATAGGTGATCAGGTCTTTACATTTGAGGGGGTTTTCCATCTACATCTTTCTGCTGTTTGCTGGGCTAATGAGGTAAGAATAATAATTGTATTTATCAATATAAATCTTACTTCATCTTACTTATTTATACCTTTTCACTACTTTCAGACTGCTTTGTCCAAAACCATGTAGCAAAGCTGGGAGCACCAGCAGGCAAATGCCAACTCATGATTCTGGGCCATTCATTTAACCACCTGGAAATATCTTCTCCCTTTTAGGTCAAAAACTATAAGAAAATCATTCTGACCAATAACTACTTAATATATATTAGATGGTCTAAATATATTAATTATATAATTATACAATATATTAGATGGTCTAAATCCAGGTCTTACATGCGGTTCCACAAATAGGTCTTTAATTTCACTATTGCAAATATATCACAGTTCCAGTAATTTCTGTACAGAGGTAAGAGATTAGGAGATACTTTTCTCCTTCTATAGATGGATTAATTTAGTCTGTCTTTCATCGTCTTGAAACCTTAAAGGGCTGTTGATAAATTCACCAAAATCACAATATCACAGTATTAGCAAGGTTGGAAGAGACCTTGGAGATCATCAAGTCCAACCTGTAACCCAACACCAACCCATTGTCTAAACCATGGAACTAATTGCCTCATCCAGCCTACTCTTAAACACCTCCAGGGATGGTGACTTCACCACCTCCCTGGGCAGACCATTCCAATGAGAGATTACTCTCTCTGTGAAAAATCTCTTCCTAATATCCAGTCTAAACCTCCCCTGGCACAGCTTAAGGCCATGTCCCCTTGTTCTGCTGTCGTCCGCCTGAGAGAAGAGATCCTCACCCACCTGGTAGTTGTAAACCTTCCAGAAATTATCTGATATTTATTAACTTTTAAAAACAAGATAAAATAAGACACCGAATGAAAATATTTCTCTTCTTTTCAGTTGAACTGAAAATGTTTGGTCAATATTTTTCCCTAGCAAAAATATTGAGGAGACTGCATAAGTTCCAAGAAGTCACACTGCTCCAAAAACCAAGCACTGAAATACGATTTTTCTTCATTTACTCCATAGCTGGAACAATTAAGATTTCACACAAATTTAAGGATTGTTTCAGTCAAATCAAATGGGCATTTTTTTGAGGAAAAACCCCTCCACCCATCCAACAACCAAAATATATGCAATATTTTACCCATGTAATCATTTTTCTCCGGTGGTGATTGCCAGAAAGTGATGCTAGGCTATAGGCAAAATGATCTTTTGGAACTGGAGGGCTTCTACAGCAACAGGGCAGAGTCCTGAAAACTGAAAAAAATCTTATTTTCTGTGTCAAAAAACTACAGGAGGATATGTCTTCTGTAATATTTGTTAAAAAGAAAAAAAGTCATTGCCTTTACATCTGCTGAGAAAACATTCCTCTTCTTGGTCGTCTCTTCTGTGAGCCTTCCTTTACAGAACTAGAGGTAGAGATGTACCGCAGTAACTATTTTTAGATCACGAACTCTCATGGATTTTAAAAGGGCTTTTGCATATGGAAAGTGAAAAAATGAAATGTAAAGTATTTCAGGAAAAGGATAAAATGATTCATATTATACAGCAGAAGGGCGGGGTTGGTGCTTTTATATTCTGTTGAGAGGGTTACCAGTGGGAGCCTCAGCAAGTATGGGGATGGCACAGTGCACACTGCCACTGACCCACAGAGTCCCCTGCCAGCCCCATTGAGCAGCTCTGGTCCAGTTCTCCCAAGGGTGAGAAAGAAAACCATTTAATAAAAAAATCCTGCTTTTTCAGTGGCTTGATGGGGACAGTATGACAGCCTTCATACCCCTCTAGCTGTCTCCACAGTTGCTTCTCCACTGCACTCATTGCCTTCCCTGGCCCATTGGATGCATAGCATGAGGTGGATGAATGCACAGGGAAGAAAGGGTGGGAGAAAAGAGACTATTCACTTAGATAGATGTGGCAGACAACACTGAAAAACATTGCAGAGGGCTTTCTGGCTCCTTCCTGAGGTCTGCAATATTTTGACGGGCAAAATAAAAAAGGCTCAGAGAATGAGTGTTGCTTGTTTACATACAGAGTTGTGCATGTCAAGTAACAGAATAATTTCTGCCAGCTTTTTGGTAGTAGAGGCTCTCTGGAACAAAATCTGCACCAGCGACAAATATAATTAGACATTCCCTTTAGTTGATTTTTGATTACCTTTGCTCAGTGCTGGCTGTGGGATTGCCTGAGGAGCTCAAACCTCTGTCCTACCATGTAGCAAAACCTAAGGCAGCTTCTGCGGCTCTTATTGCTTCTCCAAACACATAAGTCACTTCAGAACTATCTGTATATGTAACCCAAGCAACAGCAGATGCATCTGATAACATCTGTTGTCAGATGACGTCCTACATCCTTGCATATTTACTTTGTCTGCTTCCTTTAAGAGACTGTTAACAAGGGGTTTTATTACTTCTGGGGGGTATAAAATGACTATGATTATGCATGTTTATCACTTTTAAAGGGGGATGAAGGGTAATTATGATGACCCAGGTAAATACTGGCTGCTTAACCCAGCATTAATCCTAGCAAAATACAGGAAATCACAATGGGATTCAATTGACTAAGAACAAAGAATATGAATATACATAATTAATGCCAGTCAAAACGGTCTTATGGAAAGTAGATCTTGTCAGACTAACCTGATTGTCATCCTTTGATGAGATGCACTTGAAAAAGTTGGGTCGAACAATGTAAGATACCTAGACTCCTGAAGGGCATTTAAATTACTACCATGAGTTAGCTGACTGTGAAAGTTGCAACACACATCAGTAGACTAGAACATATATAGATTAGGAACCTGCTAATGACATTTCAAGTATTTATCATTGTGGGAATCACCCTTAATAGACCTGTTTCCAGAAAAGTTCAACAGGGACTAACAACACCCTCAATATTGTCCAACATTTCAAACCAGGACACAAATTTAATTTAAAAAGAATTAAAAAAATCTGTAGGATACAGAAATTGACAAATCAGCAAGCAGTGAGCAAGCAGGGCAACCAGAGCAGACTGCAACACTTAGTACATGAATACAGCCAAATATAAAGTATGTACATCTAGGAAGAAATGGGCACAGAATTAGCAGCTCTGCTGTGAAGCCAATAGTCAAGTGACCAGGGCAACCAAGGGTGGGAGAAAAGAGACTATTCACTTTTGATCAGGAACATATTGCATGCATTTCCAGTGCCAAAATTTTAAAGGAATGAGCAAAAGGGGAGAAAAGAACTGCAAAGAATTCAACTCATTTGAGAAGTTTTGCATTGTTTATCTAAACTGGAAATTAAGTCTGTAAGTACCTTCAACCAGAAGAAGTAGTAAGACTTACAGAGCACTTCATTTAGTGGATCAGAGTATAAAAATCAATGGCTAGAAGCTGATTTAAGGAAGTCAGACAGGGAGTAAGGCACATATTTTCACCAGTGCAATTAAGCACTGGAACCAAGTGTCAGGGTAAGAGCTGGAACTGCTGCTCACCAGAGTCTTCACCAGTATCTCAGGCCTTCTGAGATACTACTTGGGTCAAAGGTAAATTATGTGTTAGTCAAAGTAAAAAAGATTACTGTGTTTGGTACAGGTGACTGAATTAATGCCATATGTCAGATTAGAAACCATAAATGATCATTTTTGGTTTTACACACTTGAAGCTAGGACTCAACAGGACTTATGTGCACACAATTGCCTTCATCATGCAGTGTTTCCAGATTATGTATTAATCACTAGTGAAAACAGTGAGAGTGCATGAGTGCATGGTAACTCCAAATTTTGGGAGAGCTAAGGAAATTACTCTAAGTTTTAGGTTTTCTCTGCACTGAACAATGCTGTTTATGGGATTTGCCAGTACTCCTATGGACCAATACACAAAAGAAAAACTCAATGTGATATGATAATGCAAAATATATCACTGATAGCTGGGAAGAAGAATTATGAAGACTGTCACTTGCTTTTTGCTCAGATTTTTCAACTGCCCCTACATATTGGGGCAGCAGTTGGTTCTGCCTTCTTCCTTTCTGCATAGTTAGCAGCTTTGAAGTATAATCTCTCGCAGTTTATGCTAGATTATAGATTATTTTCTGCCATTTAAAATTAGTTTGGTTAATTTTGCATGGATCTACCCTAAGCACCTCAAATTGATGTAGCAAAGGTGCAGTTCCCTAGCATTTATACACAACAGAAGCATGTTGTATGCTTCTTGTCTTTGCTAAATTCCAATTTTCTTTTTGTATTACTATTTGAGGTGTATTTTTGCCTGTGCTGAAAGTTTAGAAGATATGGGACCAAGATACTTTGTTCTTACCCAATACGACTCTTCAAGTATCTCGGCACACTTTAAGAATGAGAAGTCCTAGGTCTGAAGGGCAAGAGACGCTTCTTGCAGAGGGGGTTTCTATTAGATTACATGTTTCTGTGTTCTTTCTCTCTCCCAGTGGCTTCCAGGTACTGCTGAACTGGAAAAGCTGTTGTTA
>WEKX01013709.1:0-27342 GCA_013390025.1 Pitta sordida | reverse complement strand
TCCCGCCCTTCCTCTCCCCGCACGGAGCGAGCAGTGGGCCCGCCTCCCCGGTTATTAGGGTTGAAATAAATAATGCCGTAAATAAGAGTATTTGGGAGTCCAGGACCTGTCAGAGTTGATTAGGACGCAGAGGACATTTTCTTTCTCATTATGCAAAAGCATTTCATGGCGAAATAAAAGAGGTTTCGCTGTAACTCATGCATGTCAGATTTCCAAGAATCCGGGAGATTAATCAATTTAACATTATTTGCAACGCCCCCTCTTTACCCCCACTCCCCCCCTCACCCGCGCCCGCTTTTTGCAAACTGCTTAAATGGGGCGGACGCGTGGGGCGCAGGCTGCTCCTGCTCCCCCCTCGGCAGCTCCCCCTCGCCGCCTGCCCGGGCCCTTTCAGGGACAGTTAAGAAATAATGAAACGCTGGTGAAAGACAGGAGGAGAATGAGATGCCATCGAGAGACATTTCTGAGAAATGGTGGAGATCTGGGTGAGATGGGAGACAGCTGAAACCGAATGATATGTTGAAGAAAAATAAACGATAACAAACCGCTCGCTTGCTCTCCCCATTCTTTTCTGCGAGGCAATTTTATATTTTGCATTAACATTTCCCATCTTCTGTCCCGCTTTTTGCCTGCTTCTTTTGCTATAATTTATCAGGCTTACAATAAACCCTCTGGTTTGTGGAAGTAAAATTACAGAACACCTTAGTCGTATTTAAGGGACAGCAGCGGGAAATCATTCCCCTGTCATGACATGGAGTTTGGGCCACTCATTGTGGTTATTGCTTTCTCATTTCAGCTTTATTTATTTAGTCAGAGTCAGGCTTGCTGGAAATGGAAAGCGACCCTTCTCTACTGATTTAATTAACTTCCGCGGTCTTCAGCCCTCTACTGCGGAAAAGTGGGGCTAAGTTCTACAAGTCAGGCATTTCTGCCATGCAGGGCATACCAGGAGCTGGGCTGTTTCTGATTTTGATTTTTTGACAAGTAGAATAAATTGATTCCCTGTAGCAGCCAAAATCATCTCAGTAAAGGCTAGTGTAATAGAAATCACTATTTTACCTAAGCAAAATCAATCATAAGTGTTCTTGTTTTCTGACTGACTCTGATCACTCGCGCCTTAAGAAAAAAAAACATTACTGTAATGCAAAAGAAAGATTGGAAATATGCATGAGAGAAAATCTGCTTCCTCTCAGAAATGAAATATGTCTCTTACCTTGTCTCATCTGACTCGCCCATGCCACAGCCTTGGCCAGTCTTGGAGGTCAGTACTAAAACTGTATAAAGTTAATATTAGGCTCTTAATACAAGTTAGATTCAAATAAGCAGCCAAACACCTGCTCAGGTGTTAATTACGTTGCTCTTTCTTGTCTTTGATGCCTACCCCTCAGCTCGTGACGGGAGGAGACAACCCTTACCTAACACAAGCCTTGGACAAAGAATGAAAACCAATGGTGCAGGTCATGTCCTCCAAGCTGCTTTCTTTACCAGGCTCTGTGCAGCTCATCGGGCAGATGCTGGGTCTCTATGGACATGAAGAGTGAAGCAGGCTTAGGGTTAATAAGGCAGAGACCTCATTGAGGCAGAGACCTCAATGAGGCAGAGACCTGTGAGGAAAATGGAATATGCAATGGATTTCTTTCTGCTGAGGTTTTTGACAGTGCCCATCACCACCAAAATATCCCTTCAGCTGTTTTTACAAAGATTCAGCTTTTCCTCTACTTGGCTCTCAGTGATTCTTTTGGGTATGTTGACCTAAAACTTGTGTTTGTGTCTCCTCCCTTTCCTTCTATGACTTCCCTTGAGTTCCATACAAGGGACTCTGGTGCTGTGGCTGAAAGACAGTGTGTTTTGCCTAACCTGACGTGCTTCTGCAGCTCAGTCCGGTGGAACAAAAGTGGTTACAGAATCACAGAATCAACAAGGTTGGAAAACAACTTTGAGATCATTAAGTCCAACCTATTATCTATTACCTTACCTATTACCTTAAGCCAGGTCATTTTTGTGGGATGCCCTTTTTTAGGGAAACACCATTTTGCTCATAAGCTCTACACAGGTATGCAGTCACTCTTGGAGAACGATGCACCTTTGAAGATGAGGAGCATGTCCCTAGACTGGAAAAGATACAGGCTAGGTGAAGTGATGGTTTCGGGGAGATGCTGCTGTATCTGCTGCAGCACTTGTGGGCTGCCCGTGTCCATGGCTGGTCCCTGGGGCACAGCCTACATCTCCCCAGTGGTCTTGGGAGTCACATAATTGTTAACCAAACATTTATCTCTGAATTGCGGTCACAGTTTGGTTGTACAGTGGATGAAAACAGTTAACACGTAGCCCTTGCCTTGACTGACTAAAAAAGAAAAAAAGCTTTAGCTGATACCAGCAGCTCATTTTCAGAGAGCCAAGCACCTTCATTTCCCTTAGACTGTGCCGCCACTTGGGATGTGACCCTGAAGTGAAGGTTGTGTCTTTCCCTACCTGTTTACTGGTGCAAGTTTCCACTGTTTTACTGACTCTGAGGGCTGGAGATCTGTAACAGGATTATTGCAGAGCACTCTGAGCAGAAAAATGATAGGAAATAACTGACCCTCAGAAAAAAACCTAATCAAAACAAAGGGCACAATGAAAAATAAGAAATCCAACACTGCTGCAGTGTATACTACTCTGCTCCTAGAAACAACCGCAAAGAGAATATTTGTCAGTATATAGAAAAATACCCAATCTAAACACAGACTATCAATCACTGAACATGCCTGTGTTGAAGGTACCGTGAGGTACTCAAAGAATAAAAGTGTGATTCATCTCTATCTTCTGAGCAGGGGCTAAATCTTGCTCCACTTATTCATGGGAGCAGTGCTCCTGTGATAACTAAAGCATGCAGGATTTGGCCATGAACTGCCAATATTGCTCTGCACATTTGGAGTGCATGATGAGAGCTAAGATTGGCAACTCTCCTCTGTAATCTAAACCACTCTGCAAGCAGGCTAGCCATAATTTGCTGCCCTAAACATTTAACCCCAGCTAGTTAATTTAAGCTTAGCTCAGTTGCTCATGTTTATGGATAAAGAAACAAAAGGGAAACCATCAAAAGGGAAAGATGACTGTGGAATTCAATATTTCAGGAGCTGTTGATAGGTAAATGTTATTGAAGTGTGGCATTCAAAACCAAAGGCCTGCATTTATGATAATGAGCCTAACAAGGAAATGAGATTGACACAGCAATTCTCTGTTTTTGTTGTCCCCTGAGGTTAGAGATTATGCAGCTCATGGTGCTGTTTTTAGCCTCTTTGGTGATTCCAACTGTGAGAGACAACGGCTGTGCATATTTGTCAAGGTTGCACTTTAATCAGGTGACTCAGGAGCTTTTTGAGGGAGAACATCAACTGCTGGTCTCACTTAAACCTTAATCCACATCCTATGTCAGAGATTCAGCAGTCAAGTGCTGTGGCTTTTAGCCCCTTTCTTTTTCTTATGGTTACTCTGTGCTCTGCCAAAATGCTTTGAAATAATTGAAATGTATCTATCATGGTTACACTGTATTTTGAGAATTACTAGAATGTTTCTCAGTGACATTAATTGGTTTAAAATATTTTTGTCTTCCTAATTAACGCAAGATTGCTGAGCAGTGGAAAGGGTATTTATACACAGGCAGACACATATTTCCATGCTACATTTGTGTCTTAATAATAATGGTTGCTAACTGGATTCTTATGCTGAGTAAACACTGGAGAGAACATATCCTATAACTGTAGTAGGAGGAAATAGCCTCTGTTTTAAATGGAATCCCATTGTATATATGTATATATATGTGTGTGTATATGTATCTATATATATATTTATAAAGAGTTTCGCTGCAGATAGGAAAATGGATAAATTAATTATTTAATCATAATTAAAGGATACACAGAGAAAAGTAATGGCTTTGATATTCAATGTAGGGGAAATCATTAATATTTTAAGGAATCAATTGTGAACACATGGAAAAGCTCATTTTAATTAAAGATATCTTACATAAAACGGGTTCAAGAAGGGAGAAACAGTATAGGGTACTTGTTGCTGTGAATTTTTTAGAAATGCATCATGGATAAAACAGACGACATAGCGTAGTCCAAACTTCTACCCATCCTAAAAAAGTTTCACTGTCTATGTTGGAGTGTTTTGGAGCATTAGCTCTTGACCTTGCCCTTACTTAGTGCTCTTGTCGTGGCAATCACCTTGTAATGTAGAGTTGCTGTATAATGTATAGTTGCTTTTTGCAATGTTTAGTCTTCATCTTGCAGTGCTTGGAATTTTGTACCAGCATCTTGAAAGATCTGCTGGCTGTGTACTGAAAGGGAGACCTGGTGCTTACAGGCTGGGACCCATCTTCTTTCCTGTGTGCACTTTTGGTCACTGTAATGTAAGAAAGATATTCAGCTATTAGAGAGTGTCCAAAGGAGGGCAAAGAAGATGGTGAACGGCCTCGAGGGGAAGCCGTATGAGGAGTGGCTGAGGTCACTAGATCTGTTCAGTCTGGAGAAGAGGAGGCTGAGGGGAGCCCTCATGGCAGTCTACAACTTTCTCATGAAGGGAAGATGAGGAATAGACACTGATCTCTTTGTACAAATTAGTGACAGGACCTGAGGGAATGACCCAGAGTTGTGTCAGAGGACGTTTATGTTGGATATTAGAAATGGTTCTTCATCCAGAGGGTGTTTGGGCACAGGCTTCTCGGGGAAGTGATCACAGCAACAAGCCTAGCAGAGTTCAAGAAGTGTTTGGATGATGCACTCAGGCACATGGTGTGACTCTTGGAGTGTCCTTTGCAGGACCAGGAGTTGGACTCGATGATCCTTCTGGATCTCTTCCAACTTGGCAGGTTTTGTGATTCTTGGCCAAACCTCCATGACTCTCGTTGGTCCTGCTAGTTCCCGCCCTTTATGTACTTTCCAACCTCTGTTGTCCAGGTTTGCAAAAAGGTAGTCATTGCAGGTCAAATGTCACACTGAACTAGAAGTTAGAGTAGACTGCTCATTTCCCCAAGTAGAGACATTACTAATATTTTGCATTGAAGTGTTACATCAGGGCCCAGAACCTGCACAGTTTTGGCAGCTGTTCAAAAATACTGTCAGATTTTGTCAAGCAAGCTGTGCACATCAGTTGCAATCAAAACACAGATGGGATGAACAGAGGAAAACAGCTGGAAGAAGAATTTTCCTTAAATTCTTCTAGATGGGAACCTCACTACGGTTCAAGTACAACCGGATATATATGATCAGCCTTGTGGTGTCTACCAAGCAAAGAGTCAGCTAGGCTTAGTCTGATGAAAAACACAGACCTGACAGATGCCTGGAGATACCAACAATGATGGAAGTATGAGAATGACACTTGGCTGAAAAAAGTCTTCAGCTCAGACTAGATGCTTTTCTCACCTTTAAAGAGGGCCTATTATGAACTCAAGGGTATAAACTCCTCCCTATGTTTCCCTTCATCACTATCCTATTCTCAGGCATCCCCTAAAACTTGCATGAAATCATGACAAAAGCTTATTCTTAAATGCAGAATTCAACCACTTCACAGAGCTGAAATGAAGGACTTTTTCTACATTAGCAATTGCGTGGAAGTACCACTATTAATCCTGTGCAAAACCCCAAAGAGCTGTTCTTGGGGGCAAAATCATTACTTAAAGTCCATAAAAAAGGAAAGTGATGGGCAAAACCTGGAATCTCCTGTCACCTCATTTGCACACAGAATTGGTGCATCGCAGACTGGCTCAGTTATAAGAGGTGCTAAAATCTTTGAAACACAAACTCAAATGAATTCCACATTAATAGAAATGGAAAAACAAACAAACAAAAGGCACCAGCATGTAAGGGCAAAATAGTGTGGGAGACTGCTGCAGTTTCATGTGAGAAGAAACTCTCACATGGTCTCAACATGGTCCACATGATGGACCACTCACCTCTGACTCTCCACAGACAGGTGAATTGTGCCCAAAAGACACTCAGAGGTGATCTCAGAAAAGTACTTCAAATAAGCAACATTCTATAAAAATGTATGCTTTTACTTGTTTAAATGCAAAGGATCTGGAAAAAAGAATTTTGAGATGTGTGTGGTTATAATCTCAGATAAAAATATGAAAATACTCTGAGCATGTATCAGCTGTAATTTTGTGATTACTCTGTCATGACAATCTCCTTATATCCTGACCATTTTTCATCAGGCTCATTATTATATTCTTGTTTCTTTGCAATGTGGCAATGAGAATTTCAACAGAAGAGAGACCTGTCCATTGATGTCACGAGAGAGGTGAAAGTTAACTTCAGCTAATGTTCTGTCTCTGAACCTTAATTTATGATTAAGAAAATTTTATATCACCTACAATCCTTGGAAATATTTACTAAGTTTGGTGCTGGTTCTGCCACTCTTTTGTGGCATAAAGGAGATCGGAATTTAGCTAATTTTTAATATGTTAATCTGAACTAACATTTAAAAATTTTTGAAAATCTTCCCAGCTGGTAGAAGAGTGGCTCTTCAAGGTAGCAAGGAAGACAGCATTTCTTGCTGTCCCTACACAAACAAGAATTTCACTTATGTAGGATTTAGCTCATTAAGAAAAAAAAAGGCTTGTGAGATTTTTTCTTTTTTTTTTTTCGTTTCCATACTTTCCAACCCCTTATATTTTTAAATACTATGGGTATTGTAATTTTATTAAAAATCCTTTTTGATTACCTCTATTAATGATGGAGGAGACCATGATTTCCAGTGAAATTTTTGTTTTGTAATCATGTATATGTATGGAAGAGATATACTGTGGCTACCGGACAACTCAAGTACCAAGAAAGACCTGGTTTGAAAGAAAATACATTACCCCAGTACATCTGGCCAAGTCATGGCCAGAAACATAACCTTTCTTTCTTTACATTGCTTTGCAGACAAACACAGGTGTGTCCAGAAAACTGCAAAGCTAAACATTAAAACCTGACACTTGCACAATTAAGATTCTCCAGGTTCACTTACTCAGGCGTCTGATTAAAAGTGCAAATGAAGCTGGCTTCTATGAGATGCTGACCTGAGGTCACGCTTTCTGAAGACAGGATATTTCCACTTTCATCGGAATAGAAAAAAAAGCGTTGAGAGTTTTTATTCACCTGGATGAAACAGAAAAAAAAGTGTAAGAACTATTTATAAATATGTATGAATAAATATTTAATTATATATGTGCTGAATGGTTTAACTGTTGTTCAGCAAATACATAATTTGTTAATTTTGCCTGCTTCCACTGAATAATTTATTCATCAGATCAGCTTTTTTAATATTCACTAGATGATCAGCTGATCAAATCCTGTTAGCTGAATATGTTATTTGATTTTTTTTTGCCCTTTTCAAAAATCACTTAGTCTATTGGAAGAACATTGCTGTGATTTATTAGCAGTATATTCCATCCAGTCTATGGTGACATTCTTCAAGAGTAGCCTCCAAAGACAGTAGATTTCTTGCTCCTGTCATATGCTATTAACCTTTTGTAATCCTAACACGTATTACATATCTTTGACCAGGGGAATAAAACCTGATGTCCAACAGCACCCTTTTGTGTCACAAATTCATGACAATACATGTATGGTATATTTTGTTTTTCATTTGATGACTGAATATTGAATTATTTAGATTAGCTACATCAATCAAACCTATATTCTGATTCATCGAAGTGTCTTCCCTGCAGTTTGTTCAGTAATATATCTCTGCAAAGGTTTTTTTCTAACCTCTAAAACTGCCATATAACTTCAGAGATATCCTGACATTACACCGTGGAACAAGATGGAAAAAGGACAGTGTCTAATCCTTTACAAGTCAGCCTTGAAGTCAATCATCTTGTAGCCCTTTGTAGCTAGAAAAGTTGTTCTTACACTTAACAAGAGATGCTTAGCTTTTGATTGTACTGTCTTCATATCCACAGAGGTCTGCAGAGATCAGGAAGTAAAGTCATGGTGTCATTATGTTTGGAAAACTATTTTATGTTTCCATAGTATTCTTTTACAATGTCAAAATTTTTAAAGCTTCCAAGGACATACTTTTTCTTTTAAGCTGTTGATGCTTAAATATTAAAATAAGGCTAGCTTCGTAAAAAAGGAGGCAGTAAAAAGTAATATCAATTCAGTTTGAAAATACTCAACAACTTCTCAAGATAATTATCTGTAACACTCCTGTATAAGACATAGTCAATACCAAATAAACAACAGGGCAATGACATTCAAAAGCATTGAGACCGCCACTCTGAAATGACCTGTGTAACTCTGGGCTGGTGCCAGTCAAGACTAGTGCTGACATCTAGTACTCAGATGTGTGTGCCACAGTCTGTGTGCTGCAGCCTAATGTATTCCATATTTCAATATGCATGCATATGTAATAGGCTATATAATATTCCATACAAAAATTGCATTAAGAAAATGTTAAAGTTGCCTAGTTCGGCATTTAAAAGTCAGGAAATAAAATTAAGGTTGTACATGCAACATTAACTCTGTTCCCTAGTGCATTTGCCTATGATACAGTCTAATTACATGATCAAATATTATTTCTCAGATTATACAGTATAATATCTAAATTTTTTTTCATCTCGCATAGTGTGAAGTGAATTAGGCAGAATCCATCTAGATTTCTATAAACTTCCATATAAAAAGACTGCAAATAAACATGAACTTCTTAGTTTGGAGAAGGGATAACTTAAAAGGGTTATAACAAGGCATTGTAAAAGGATGAGTGGTGTAGGAAAAGTGAACGAAGAATGATGATTCAGTATTCCTTCAACCATAAAAGCTAGGGGACATTCATTCAACTAGCAAGTTTACAACAAGCTTATTTTACATGCCACATGCATGAACTCACCACCATAGACCATTAAGGAGATCCAAAGAAACATCAGAGAAATGTGTAGAGCATAGGGCTATTCCTGACATACATGTGAGTTATGGATTCAACACCCATGACAAGAAGTCACTAAATTGTTTGTGACCACGAGTTGGGAGGATCTACCTGCAAAGGGCTAATTTAATTTTTTTTCTGTTCTTTCTCCAACCAACCACTGCTAACCATGCTTTCAAAGCATAGAAGTTACCAGTGTTTCCATATAAAGGAATGATGATGGTGACAGTAATACCCTGTATCTGGGGTCTTTGCCACAAGGAAAGGAGAGAGGAGTGTGACTTTGTTAAACTGTTTACCATCTGAGAACCCCATCCTCAGAACTGCTTCTTACTGGAGATTTTTCTATCAATAACTCAGTGACACCAGCCTAAAAACTTGGCAGAACAGTCCCTGTAAGACTCCATTCTTGCTTACTGCTCCACACTCTAGCAGGGTATATTATCTTAGGTCTGTGGAACTTGTTCTTTTAAAGCACTGAGCAGAGCACCACTGCATCTTCCTTGATATCCTGTAGTTTGAGGCACATATACAGTTGGGTCTCCTATATCGTGGGCCCGCAGTCTCAATCGGGTTCTGTGAAGCCCTACTCTGGGTTGAACAGCAACTCATTAATATGCAAATTTGACCCACACCCTCATGCAACCCCGGCGCTGTTTCGGCACTGTGTTGCTGTGTATCAGTGTTTGTTTCAGCCCTTCCTGGCGCCCGCTGCCACCCCACACTGGGAAAACCCCTTTTCGGCTCAGCCAGGGACACAGTTTCATAACTGCATGGTGGTGGCTCCGGGGGAGTGGCCCTGCTGGAGCTGCCATCGCTGTGGCAGGTCGTGCATGCACAGTTGTGAAAAGGGGCCTCCTTCATCGCTAAAAAATCACGCCGCTAAGATCTGAAGCCGCAATATGGGGGGACGCGAAGTGCAAGAGGGCCGACTGTATCTGGTCCTCAGTAGCTTCTCTCCCTAACTTGAGTGCCAGAGGTGCTAGTTGTGAGATTGCTGTGGTTCACTGCTCTCTGGGATGTAGTGCCCTTGGTGGGCCAGCCAGTGATGGAGAGCAACCCTGGGGACTCTGGACCAAAGACATCCAAGGGGTCATAGGAGTTGACACACTCTCCAGGTATAGGATGTGTTCCCACATGGAGTAAGATACTTGAATATTTTCCTATGACATGGAAATGTATGACAGACAAAAAGCAGGTGGAGATGACAGCCGTGTGATAGACCATTTTTCACAATAAATCCCATTTACCTTGCATATATTATCTGCCTGCTTCACCTGCACTGTGACTGCTAATTCATTTCTACCCAGAGCCTTTTTCTTATGCTAATTAGGTTCTTTAAACAATTGTTGCTAAAAAATCACGGAGTTGCTGGAGAAATAGTCCTTTCTTTTCCCCAAATGCAGAACTGTCCTTCCTTTACTCCCTGACAGACCTGAAATGACAGTGTTATTCCACCAGAGGTTTAAGGTCTGTTATTTCACTCTTTGCTGGGTCTAGAATTCAGTACATTTCACATAGTTAAAGATGAAGAAATACTAGTTCTGGGAATTAGATTTTGAGGAAGTCTTGACAGATAGCAAGGTATTATGTATAATTAACACCAAACAATCCACAATTAGAAGATTATGCATGTACAAAGGTTATTTTTTGGAAATGAATAATACTTTGGATGATTTTTACTCCCTCTGAAGTCTGAGGTTTTTCCTACCTTCATGGGTAAAGCAATATAAAAACAGTATCAGTTTTCACTTTAAAAGACTTGAATTCTCAATTTTGTGTTCTGTAAAATGTCTGCAACTGTCTGTAATGCAGATCTATCTGTAACATCTCAAGATTACATCTGGGTGAGGACCAAACAAAAAGCCCTGTTTTTCTATCTTTGTTGAGGGAGGAGATAGTTTTCTGTATGAGGGAAAAAGTTGCTTGATGTTTACATCTGCCATGCTACAGCGACTCATACAATAGGATTTTCAAGCAGAGAGACGGAAACATAAATGTCAGAGGAATCATGGTCTCATTTTAAGGACATGAACTTAAAGTGCTGACTGTTTTCCAGATGTCCAATTATTTGTCTATATGCCAAAAGGAAGAGGGCATTAGTAATTTGGGCTGGGGGGTGTTTTGCTGTTTTCATGGGGTATAAAATGTGGGCATTGTAGAAACACTTTGCAGTGAAATAAATCACTGCACAACACCCGCAGCACCAGAGAATGTAACTCTGCCTCCTATTGCACATCTTTAATGCAAAGATCATAAACAACCCTTTTATTTCTCTGTGTAATTTTTCAATAATATTTTTCTTTCCCAAATTGGAGACTAGCCATTTCAATAACGGATAGACAAGATGTTGTCAATCTTTTTATCTCTGTGAGAGCTCCAGCTACGAGCAACTAGTGTCTCTGGAGAGCTTGGCAGAGCCTTTCTCTGCTCACAGTCCATCCATGGGGACCTGTATGAGTTCTCTGTGGACTCTTCCCATCTTGCACAAAGAATTTCCTTCCAAAATATGGATCCTGGAGTTATTCAAAACTCGGATCTGCTAACTGATACTCCCTCCAGGCCAGATCTGTGGACGACAGCTGTCCTGAAGGGCTGACGTAGGTGGACGCAGCTCTGTCTCCCCAGATGTGTCTCCAGTCCCTGTCCCTTACTCTGTTCCATTACACTCATGTTTTGCTATGTGCAAGATTTGACACCTGCTTGCAGATCACAACATCAGTTAAAGCCAATACAAAATATAGGCAAAACATGCTCTGCTAATACACAGTACAGAGACAAAAGGATAATGAAGTGTTATGGTTTAATGGGCATGAGTTGTATTCGGTCAAAGGTTGGAAAATCTTTTCCAGCTTTCAAGATTCTGTGATTCTCTGTTCACTGGCCATGCATGAGCAGTGTCTGTACAATTTATGCACAGTTAGTTTCTGTGTTGTAAATTCAATCTTAACTTGATACTAGTTAAATTCCTTATTTCAGTCAAATGAGTCATCATGCCAGAATGGAAAGCTTCTTCCACCTCTTCCTTTTCTTCTCACATTTAGTTTCCTGGGGGGTGGTGGTGGTGTTTGCTTATTTTGTGATACTTGATTTACTGGTCAACCCTCCAAGCAAACACTATGAGTAAATTGCACCAGCCATTTTAAGACTGGTCACTGCTCTCTGCCAGGTCTCACTACCAGGGTTTTTGTGCTTGTAGCCTACTACAGTCAGAATAAGGAAAGAACAGAGTCCCACGACAGAGCTGGGAAATCTCTGAGTCTGTAAGCCTGGAAGTTGATCTGTTCATAAGCCTTAGAAAAAGAAGCCATGTTCAAATGTCTGAGACTTCACAGTCTTATACCTGCAGGAGAAAACCAGAGACTGTTTCTTTTGAATATCAAGGGGCAAAAGGTATTTAAAGAGGCAGGAACTTATGGATTCATTTGTTCAGACTCATAGAAGACATTAAATCTTTCCAAATAAGCTGTGGAGAGAGTGTTTATAAGACATTCAAAGAAAGAATCAGGTGAAGCTGCATCCAGACTTTGAAGGGAACAATAGGGTTGTGAGATAGTTGTAGAATACTCAGTCTTCACATGAGAAGACAACGAAGACAGAATACAGACTCTTAAGTGTAAAAGCTATTCCCATCAGAACATGCACTGACATCCAGCTGCATGCTGTATTGCAAATGAAATGGCTCTCATGCTTAGTCCTTAGATTTCTAAATTTGCTGTAAATTTGCTTCTGCTATCCCTAACATTAGACCTCAACCCTATTACATCAAAGAAAGAGCAGAGGATAGGTAATTTCAAAACTACTATGAGATCTTGTGTAGTCAGTATATGTTGTGATCTCAGCTGTTCCAGAAAGTGAGTCTTAGAAATTTGCCCCAGACCACGTAATAAAGCTGGCAGAGCAGAATATGACTTAGGATCAACCACCTACTAAAGGGCACTTACTTCTTCATCCTGTGCTGCTTTTTGTTCATATTAAGTTAGTCACAGCTCTAGCAGCAGAAATAGGAGGAGCTGTTTATTATCCTTAGCGTAGTGATGATACCTCAGGCCACACTGAAAAGTAATTGAAACAACAGGGGTCTTAGAGATACTTAAAAGAGAGATCTTAAAATGCACAGAACCTGGTGAGGTCAAATGGAATGTGTAACTAATAAATAGCCAGCTATTTGCAGTATAATACTACAGGCCAAAATCAGTCATTCCAGAGACTTTCACAGTGCCACTTGGAACACTCCAGAATGTAAAACTCCATCAATAGGAGCCTAAAATATTAGCAACAATGGCAACACCACCACCACTAATAATAATAATAATTTATTTACACATACATTTGCTCAAAGGGATTTCCACCTGTAAATGCAGGCAGGTGACAAGTAATCAACACCAAAGTGTAACAATAATCACATTCATTTAAGGACCTAGTGCTTTGTGGTACTGAGTATCTACGGTCTAAAAATGATGAGGAGTTAATCAAGTAAATAGCAATCTTTATAATGATTGTTGACTTATATCATGTTCTTCTGGGATGAAAATATGTTAAGTTGTATTGACTAGAGATTCAGAGATTAAAAACAAAAAAATATGACTTCTCAATTGTACTTGCCCCAAACAGATGTCATGGAACTCTCCTTTGAGAAGGGAAGGATACAATCTTCAAAGTTAAGTCTTATGCCAACAGATCCAGGAAGGAAGGAAGGAGTATTGGGTTTGCTGTGGTTGGGTTTTTTTGGTAGTGGGGGTTTTGGCTATGGGGGAGGCTTTTCTTGGAGAAGTTGCTTGAAGCCTCCCTCATAGCTGGCAGAGCTAATGCCAGCCAGCTCCTGGCTGGACCTGGTACCGGCTAAGGCCAGGCCAATCAGGAGAGATAGAGATGCCTCTGTGATAACATATTGAAGAAGAAGAAAAAAAAGTTAGAACAGCAAGAAGAAGGTGACTGCCAGAGAAGAGCCATGAGAAGTTGTAACAGCAAATGCAGGCACCAAGGCCAGGGCTGAAGGAGAGGGAGGAGGTCTTCCAGGCGTCTCCCGTGGTGACAGGAGATCTCTGCAGCCTGTGGTGATGATCTCTGCAGCCTGTGGTGATGACCATGGTGAAGCAGCTGTCCTCCTGCAGCCCATGGAATGGAGAGAACACAGGGATGCAGAGATTCACCTGTAGCCTGTGGAGGAGGCCACGTTGGAGTAGATGGATGCTGAAGGAGGCTGCAGCCCATTGGAGCACAGGAGTAGAGTCCCAGGAGAAATTAGTGGCCTGTGGAGAGGAGAGTCCACACTGGAGCAGAACTCTACCTGGTAGGATCTGTGTGCTTTGGGATAGGACCATGCTGTAGCAGCCAGTGCTCAAAGGACTGCACCCTGTGGAGTGACCCACTGGCAGCAGTGTTTGGAAGAGCTGCTGCCCCTGGGATTGGACTCACGCTGGGGAGGGTCATGAAAGACTTTCTCCCTTGGGAGGGACACTATGGAATGCTGGTGAATGGCCTCCTCCCATCTGGCTTTCCTCCACTCCTGTCCCCCCCTGCCTCCTGGAGGAAAGGGAGAATGTGGTATCTGTTGTAAGACAGGGAGGGATGGGGGAGAAGGTTGTTTTTAAGATGGTACTTCTCACGTTAAGCTCAGATCTTATTAGAAATAAATTCNGGAAGGAAGGAAGGAAGGAAGGAAGGAAGGAAGGAAGGAAGGAAGGAAGGAAGGAAGGAAGGATCAAGGGTTAGGGTATGCTGAGAAGCAGGAGCTTCTCAGATATCATTTTGGATTGTTTCTGCCATTAAAGTCTGGAAGAGTGGAGGAGAAATGAGTGTGACATTCAACAGCCTCAAGTGACCTCTTTCAGGACTCAGGGGATATCTGCTTTGGAAAAGTGCCAGCTTGCTCAGCCCAGGCTTGGGGATCCTGGTGCTGCACTGGGGAGATCAGTGGCTTTCCCTAGATTTAGCCCACTGCCCCAGAGTCACTAGGGAAATTACCTTGATTTTGAGGGTGTTGGTGTGTAAAGAATGGGGATGTTAACAGTTGGACTTGTCTCTCTGGTAACAAAATTTGCACCAGGAAAAATAGCAGAACCGTTGCCCAGACATATTCCTGTTCCATTTTATATTGTCTTATCCAGGTTTTTGGAATGTGGCTGGGGCACCTGAGCCTCATACCACCTGTGCATACTAGTTCAAGCAAGGACCAAGTTTTGCAGTGGTTTAGAGAGGTTGCTGGTGCCTCTCACTGAAAGGCTGTGGAGGCTGCCTGCCCACTGATAGTTTTGGAGGAAGACAGTGCTCAGACCATTAGCTACTTCAGAAAATTATAGACTCTGTGTAAGTTGCAAAAATTACTGGCCATTTGTTCTCAAGCTATTATGATCAGGAAAAACCCAAAACCTAACAAAAAACAATGATGTGTTGAATATGCTTTATTTGCTGGGCATTAATGGATATCTGAAGGAACTGGGTTGCATGACTCATTCAATCAAGCTGTAGAAATAATCCAAGGGGGTGAGAAATGTTTCAAAGGATCTTATTCTGCATTCTTGAAACATCTCAGACTCCCAGTGAATTCAGTGCAGGTTTCCATCCTTGCAGGTCTCCTGTCTCCCTGGTACTTTCTGCACGACTGAACTGAGACTAAACTATCTCTCAGAGCATATATGGGAGCTCCACAATTGCCCCTTTCTATATGCCATTTGTCACATGCATTTACAATCCCTGGGACAGATCTGTGCTGTCTGAATGTGATCTGCCGCCTCTCCCCTGCCACATCGTTCCACAAGGTCCTCCCTGTCATCTGGGGTTGTGGACGTGTAGTGCAGTCTCGAGTGTCTTGGTAATGAGCTCTCTGGCTGCTCTTGGTGAAGTTCTGGGGTCCCTCATGGATATGTGACACCCAAGAGAAAAAGGAAATTATCACTATAAAAAAATCTGATCTTTTCATGTCTATATTCTGTTTCTGTGTTTGTGTGTTATTGCATTGCATTAAGCTCCCTCTAAAAACAAAGAGCTACAATTCATAATCAGAGTGGGAGAGAGAGACACAGAGAGAGAGCACACATAATGCTGGGAATCCCAGATTACTGAAAAGAAGAGGAAAAAAACAACACAAAATTGCTGCCTGAGATGATTAAAGACACTTCAACATTTTATAGGGAACAGCCTGCAAAATTGCCACAGAAAATGGTGCGAGATAAGGCAGAAAAGGAGATGGTTATCAGAGGAAGAAGTTTGGGATTTTTTTTGAAAAATAGTCTACATGAAAATATCCTCTAGTCTCAAAAAAAAATAAAGATGCCAAGAGTAGATATAACCAAGGAACATATAGATGATCAGTGTCCCATGCTTCACTCAATCAGGCAATCAAGATAATTAGAATGTATGGGAAAGATTGATTAATGACCAAGACAGACATTGAGTTGACCTTTCCTTTATTACTAGAGCAGTACATTTAAACGGCCTCCACTTACTAGGGTTTAAAATAGAAAAGTGTGCTGTTATAGTAAAGGTGCAACTAAGAATGCATGATCTAACACCTCTATTCTGTAGCTTGCTTCCTTCCTATCTTTAGTCTGCACACCATCTCATCTGAATATGAGTTAATTTCTTGAATCCATACTAATTCAGCTATACTAGTTTCTATCTTAGAGACACAAATTTATTTAATAGTATTAAAATAAATATAGCTCTCTATGTTTTTAAATTGAAAATACAAAAACATAGAGATCGGTGCTAGTTTGTGAATTAGCATCAGTTACGTTATGCATGAGAGTAAGGAGAGAAGGTTGAACCAGCCTCCTCATACTGGGAGTCCCAGATTCAGTGATAAGTGGGGGAACTTATCCAGAACTTTCTTGTTAGTACCTGCTGCTAGGAGAGCATCGCATGCCTGCAGCTGAGTAACTTCCGTTGCTCCTTCTTCATGTCAGAGATTTTAGCTCAGTGGCCTGAAACTGTGGTCAATGGAGCTGTGACAGCACCAGTGCCAGCAGTGGCAGTGTCAGAGCACGGAAAAGAGAGAGGAATCTCAAAGGGGAAGAAACTCTTCTAAGGCATCTTTAGAGGTATTAGCCAGTTTCCTGGGCATGCAGGGAGAGCTACCAAACAGGCAAGAGGGCAGAAAATATCTTCAGTAGGGACTGGGTGAGTGCACAGCAGGAAGAGGACATCACACAGGAGAGGCTTTCAAAGATTCGTGGTATGCATAAAAAGGTTTCCTGAGCCAAAAATGTGTAGTTTGCAATGCTCACCTGAGAGGGGCCGAAAATATAATATAGGTCACAGATTGTAATGGCTAGCTGACTTGTTCCTCTGGGCTGATGTTGTGGAGCTGGACACCTAAGCAGCAGACTTCAGGGCACAAGAGTGCTGCTGGGTCATGCAGGAAAGCAGGGACTCAGGTGTGCCCAGGGAATAACCCCTTTAGGACCAGGGTTTAATCTACCTTTTTATACAAAACATCCTTCACTCCAGTGAAAAATACAGCGAGCTGAGCTCTATAAGGTGACCCTAATAGCAAATGTAAATGAGAAGCAGAGGCAGGTACAGACACCTCTCAGCAGCAGAGCGTGGGAATGAATGATGCAGGATTTTGCCTGGAGGCAACCCAGGGCAGAAGCATTGTCAGATCTCAAACAAAGACTGTGCACTGTTTATCCTGCCATCAACAAGGGCTGGGCCACAAGTAGTGTGGGCCTGAGCACCACCAAGCTTGCTGTGAAGGGCTCAGTTTCCCACCGAGGTTCAGTGACATCTGCTAAAGAGTCACGGTGTTTCCTCAGCTGCTGAACTGAAGAAGGGTGTGTAGTGCTCAAGGCTGCTGAATAGTGCTTTTCCTCACAGGCAGACCTGTAGGGAAAAGGAAGAGAAGTTAATTAGTAAAACTGGAATGCATTTAGAAAAATAAGTATTTGGAAGAAAATTCACACCAGCATATTTGGTACAATGCAGTTGAACTCAATGGATTTTTACGGAGTGTTTTGCAGAAGTTTACAAAATCTACAAGGAAAGAATGACAATATTTCAAGTAAAAAATGTTATGTGTTGTTCATTTGCAATAGCCAATCCTTCTCCAGCTGTAGTGTTAGCCTTTTAATTTTGTAGAGTTGAAAGCCATTGACATATCATATGAAAAGTTTTCTTCTGTGAGTTATTTATTAAGCACCAATAATCTTGATCACCAGCATTGGATCAGACATTCATCTCATGTAACTCAGCAGAACTCCTCTGGTGTCAATAACGATTTACAGTAGCAGGAGATCTGAACAGTGTATTGCTTCGAAAAGATGGGGTGTACATTTAGTCATTGTTTCAAACATAGAAACTTATCTGCTCTGCTGGGACACAGCCTTGCTGGGCCAGGAAGTTCTACTGAAGTCCCACAGGTTTTGGAGGACCAGGGTTTAATTACAGACCTTATTTTGCAGGATTAGCTCCTCACTAAATAGGAGTAAGTCCAGCACTTTCCAAAGAATGGCTCTTTACCCTAGCCCATCAAAAGCGCACTTGCAATGGCAATTAATTGGTTCTCGGATACCCTCCAATGCAAATGGCCAGACCCAAAGCCCTCTATTTTGCTGGCTTCAAAGGGCATCAACTTGGTCTCAAGGGTGTCAGTTTTGAGACTGGGGCTGGTGCTTTATATGCATCTAGGTCGTATTTCATCTGTGACCAAATATGTGAGCTGTAATACTGTGCTGATCTTGAAATGAATAAAGGGCCATGTGGAGGCTTTTTTAACCCCACTGCTCCATCTGCTGCAGCGTGGGTATATGAGAGTGGTGTGGGGCTATGTGTGCACATGGAGGTGCTGCTGCCTGTCTGCATTTGCTGGACCGAGGCTTCATAGTCCTGTTCCTACAGCACGCAGAGAGGTGAGATTCCAGAGCTGGTCTTACTGACAATGATGTTCCAATTCAAATAAACATGGACTAATAAGGAAACCTCATGATATTAAAATGTAGCTGCCTTTTAAACAAGAGGGCAACAAACAACTGCTGTGAAGACTGCAGAAGCTGCCATTGGGTTAGAGCCATGACTGCTTTAGTGTTTATACTGCAGTAAACGCCATAGAGCTGGGGGGTTCAGTGTGGTGAGATGCAGAGTATTTCTATCTAGTGCTCAGTATTTTCCAGTCTCATTGACCTCACTGGAGGAAACTCAGGGGGCTCCATACCTTGAAAGGTGACTGCAGGCTCTGACATTTGAATCATACTAATAAAATAGTTTCCCTTGGTGGGATGTGCATTTCCCCTCCCCCTAAGTTTCAAATAATACTACTTCTTAAAGTAGGAACAAACATTTTACTTATGGCTAGAATGCATTTATTGGTAATTTTCACATAAATCAACTTATATGAAAATGTATTCATAATCCAAGCCTTCTCTGTAGTGATAAAATGTTTCTGCCTCTGTGGTAGAAAATAGCTTATTATGCAAACAGCATTGCTAGTGTTACATTATGCATGGGAGTTACCTGGAGAACATCACAAAAGCTTCAACCAAACGATAAAAAAAAGAGGGGAGAAAATCGGGTGTTCCATTTACTGCACCACTTACCTATTATAATTAGCTTTAAATGAGCTGATATCTGTACTTCGAAATGTATTTCATATATGCCTTCGTAAAACTATACAAATAAGAAAAGCAGAACAGAATGAGAGAACATGAAGTTCACCCAGAAATGGCCTTACAAAATGAAACCCCAATTAGAAAGTGAAAGCCAGTTGCCATTTTTAAACTGGTTAGTTGTAGTTACTTTGAGAATACCTTGGCTATATTTATATACTGCTTTATTTAATTCAGAATGCTGCAAGTTCCCTCTGGGCTGTCATTATTATGAATGACATTGTTGAGAAGTGTGATTAAGTAAGGTCTGCTCAGGCTAAAAACCATATTGCCTCAGATAATTTTAAAATAGTAATGAAAAAAAGAATTAGACCTAGCACAATCATTCAAGGCCATTGCTTTGTGTGGCCCTCTTATTGAGGCATAATATGGTAGTTTTAAAGAAAAGTGGGATGATAACTGCAATAAGGATAAGTCCTCTGGACATGGCGAATTCTTACAGTTGTGCTCATGGCAGATCTTTTAGGAAATTCTGGAAAGACATTCCATATCAGAGCACCTCTTGCCCGAGGTAGGTTTACAGTCAGAGTTGTTCAAAATGAGATCTCTGATTTTGTAGTCTGAGGACTTTCTGAGCCTCTCACAAACCATTCAAACTCNTGTACGGGTGTTAGGTGGTGAGTTGGACTAGATGATCCTTGTGGGTCCCTTCCAACTCATAATATTCTGTGATTCTGTGATTCTGTGATTCAGAAACTCCCTGCACTAACACTGTCATGACCAAGGTCTTTATGCCTCCAATGTTGTTACATCTCTTAAACCTTCACTGGAGGAACTCCTTTGGCTGCAGTCGTCTTTCAGAGGCCAGATATTTTCATCATCTTCTCATATCAGCTTGTAAACAGTGTGCTCTTGACTTCTCTGATGTTCTTGTCTCTGTTGGACTAGATGATCCTTGTGGGTCCCTTCCAACTCATAATATTCTGTGAATCTGTGAATCTGTAACTGAATAACTAGTATTTCCCTGGATTGGATTCCCTGGACTTGGTTCTGAAAACATTTGGCTAAGCCTGAGCAATCTTTTTAATGCTGTATTCATTAGACTAGCACTTGTGACAAACATAAGCAGGCCTTCACTGCCCCTTCCAATCCTTTAGTCAGCCAAGAGATGAAGTTAGCCCAGAAAAACCAAGATGACACTGAAGCAAGGAAGGGAGATGCTGTGAAACCAAAACTGGTTGCTTGGTGTGACTGCTCTATGACTTCCTGTCATCCATCACACAGCCCTCAGTGAGGTTACAGGGCTTTGCAGCACCCTGCCACCTGCAGCAGGACTGCTCGTGGAATCTACCAGACTGCCCATGCTGGGGCAGCCCAAATCTTTGTGCAAACCTCTTCATCAATCAGCAGTTTGCAATGGTGGTGTTCCCCAAACAGTCCCTGGGGCTAGGACTGGATCTGGTCAGGATGGACTATTGCTAAAAGTTTCTGATTTTTCTTGCCCAGGCAAACAGACTGGTGTGAAGCCAGAAACACAGATATTCTCATGCACGTAACAGCCACAGGGAGTGGGAAGTGAGCTGGAAATGCTGGGGTTTACAGTGGAAAACTTATCTCTACTTATGAACTTAAAAAAACCTTGCAGATGTGCCAGAAATAGGGGGATCTATTTTTGGCCTAAAACCTCCATGTAGTAAAAAGTACAGATATTCCAGTAAAAAACCTAAAACCTAAATCTATTTGATAAGAATTTGAGAGGATCTTCCAGAGGGTAGCAAGGAGGCAAAAAAAAAATCCACAGACTAAATCTGAATAAACCTATTTATCTTCCATTTAATCCTTCCAAATCAGGGTTTTCTCTTATCCTAAACCAGAAGGCAAAAGCTCGGCTAGTGAAGTCGTATCTGTTGAATCACAGAGTAAGTGAAGTACGTCCTCCTCCAGAGTGGATGCAATTTCTGGGCATTGCAGGGGAAAAGAGAACTTGTGGTTGCTTATTGATATATTGGATAAGGATGTGGAAGCTGAACTCTGCTTCTCAGAGAGAGGCATCTCTGCATACATGGACCTTGCCAAAGATAGTCTGCACATGATGTGCCAGTGCGGGCTAGCCTTAGTGGAAAAGCTGTTTGCTCACACCACATTGTGTCTCCCCAAGGAACAGCTGAGGAGCTGCTGTTTGCTCTACAGCATTATATGTGCACATAGGACCAAGTTATGTTGCTGGAGAGAGAGTTCAGCAACACCTTCACCATCCTGTACCCTGGTTTTTGCTTATCTTGACTGAGAAATTTGTCTCCACTTTCACAGTAATTTTGTCCTACTCTATCTTGTTTATGATCCTACATATGTTACAGTACTAATGAGTTGATTTTTCCCTCTTTCTGTCCACTATTTAATGAATTACCTAATGAAAAGATAATTAATGAGTAGCATACTCTGCTACTCTTCAAGCCTAGGGAGATTGTAAATGTTCCTGGTTCATCCTGCAGTCTGGGTTACAGATCTCTCCCTATTCCATGTTGCCCTTTGCTTGTCTCACAACAGAGGTCTGTGTAGCTCTCCGAAGGTTATAGAGAAGTCTTACCCTCAGCAGGAGGTTTACTCCTGCAGGATGGCTGATGGGCTGCACTGATTCTCAATGATAAATCTGCAGAAAATTGATTGAGGAATATTAACTGAAAACTCACTCTGTCTCCAGATCAGCATCTCAGGTGTTCTGCTCTGCTTTATGAATGAAATAACGGACCTGTGTGAAAAATAGCAACAAGTCTCAGGTAGCACATATGAAGATGGCAATAATGAACATCCAGTTACAGGGTGCTGAAGATCATGCTGCTCTCTCAGTCCAACATAAGGAAGATGGGTTTTTTTGCAACACATATGGAGATGACCATACATTGCAGAGGGCATTGGAACAGATTACCTTTAAAGGTCCCTTCCAACACAAACCATTTTATGACTCTATGATCCCCCCTGTGTCCTGACTAGCTGACTTTGTTTCTGCTTGAAAACACGTAATGTGTTCATATCCCACGATTCTCACAAACTTTGCCTTCACTTTCTCAGAAGGTTTTGTCTCATAACCTATAAAAGTGGAAAGTCTGTTAACATTCAATATAATCAGCTTAGTATAAATAGAAATGAACAAAAATATGTTTGAGGCAAACAAGAGAGGCAGAGGCAGTTCAGTGGAATGACCCTGAAGTTGTGGCATCATCAATAATAGCTTGTTCCTTGAGAGAGGCAGTAGCTGAACTGGAAAATGTGGTGTCACTGCATCCCTGCACCCTTCAGAGAGATGCTACAGGTTACATCAGTCCCGCTGCAGGCCTTCAAGTCTGGCATGTAAGCCAGTGTGATCATACCTGTTACAAAACAAGCTAATTTTCCTGTTCTTTATTAGCATGCAAATGCCAAGAGATAGTGTGTTTAAAAATTCATGATAGTTTTCCATTTTGCTAAGGAAAGGGAGAGGTGTGAAAACAAATGGTCTGATGTAACATAGGGTGAGTTAAAAGACAGCCAGACAGCAAGAAGTGGCCTCAAAGTCTGGAGACTTCCTATGTCAGCCTCCCAGGGAGCTAATTGAGATTTTAGGATGGTGATTGAGAGTCAGAGAGAAGCAGGAATTATCTTGCAGGGATCGAGAAAGGTGGAAAGAAGCCTGTTGAACCATGATAGATGGTGTCCTTTCGGGCTTTTACGTGAGAGAGAACAGTGCTCTTTCAGACACAAGGCTGGGCTGATAGGGTAATAGCTTGCTATAGTCAAACTGCAGACTGGGATTATTATGGCTTTGGATAAGAGCTATTAACTATTGTTAAGGTGATTGATCACTTTTATAATTTTCGTTATGGAAGGAGTTTTACAATCAGAGCTAATCATGGGCCATTGCGGTGCCCCTGTCTGCTTAAGTGCCGAAATCGGGAGATAGATTGTGAGATGATTACAAAAATTGCAAGACTGTCATTTCCATATTGAACATGGACTGGGCAAAAATCATAACAACACGTGTATCACTGAGATACCTCGTGAAGGGGAAAACACTTATGAAGTTTGCTTTCAGTCTTGAGAGAGGGAAACAAATAAGTTTGCTTATTTAATTTTTCCAGCACACAAAGTTTCTAGTTTTACTGTTGTGCAGCTATGCAGTTCCTATGGTAGGATGTTTGGGTTCTTTGGTACTGACTTATGCTTCTGTTTGTAAGATTCACTGAGGTTTCATGGGAAAATTCACAGAGAGATTTCACTGTATCTGTATTTAAAGTAAGGAGTAATAAAAGTATCCCTCATGTGCAGAAGAATGGAGAGTCATACTAAGTGTTACTTGGGTTGACATTAATAATATTAACATATTAAAAATATTAAACCTACTCCAGACTGAGTGCCTCGGGGCAGAACTTGACAAACAAATGTCCAAGACTTCAGGAGCCTTTTCCCTACTCCTGTCACAGCACCAAAATCCATCCTGGGGCCAAAGAGATATATTCAGTTTTGTCCTGAGCAGAAAGATGCTTTCCAAGAACACAGGCTTCTATCTTACTCTCTCACTTGGTGTTGGTAAGGTGTTTTATGAAGTTTTCATCTGAGAAGTAGAAGGCAATTAGTAATTAAAATTTATACAAGCTTTTGGAAAAACAGTTAGATCAAGGCACATAAATTCTAGGTAAATCCAGCATGGAAATCTGATCAGAAACAGAAGAACCAGCCCATGGAACTCTCAAGTAACACACGACTGATCCTACATTAAATGTGAGATGTCCAGAACATATCAAATTAATTCACATCTATGCCTTCATCTTCTCACTAGTGATGGATGAGACTGAAGAGAACAGCTGATGGTGATACACTCAGCATCAGGAAAGTGGCATGAAGGAAGTGGATCTTTCTATGCTTTTTCCAGGATCGTGTTCTCTTCTTGGGAATATCATCATCTGCCTACAAAAATAAATGGATATCCACCATAAACAACGTAATAATCAGTTCCTACTGCAAAGTGCATGTTCACCTTGATCTTGCAGAAATTTTGCTTTTAATAGTAATGTAGAAATAGAAATAAAAGGCAAGAGATTGAATCAGGACCGGACAAAATGGGAAAATACCAATGACACTGGCATGGCCAGTTGGGCTTCGACTGATATGTACAAATAATAAATGGTGCAATTAGAATTCTGCAACCAAGCAATGTATTATTGTGTTCAATATTAATAGCATGCCAAAACAGCAGTGCATGTATTCACCAGTGCCATCTCTTGAAGTGTTGCTCTCTGCAATGACTGACTACTACAGGAAGAAAGGCATCTCCTATTGCAGTTAGCCTAGGTCAGAGACCTTATGCAAGAAACCTTTCCTTGTCACTGCCATTCTCATTTGGACTCTATTAGACATCTCTGACAGGTTCCACCTCACATCCATCCTTGTATTTTTCCATTTTTCACTAAGAACATGAACTCTCCTGGCCCTAAAGCTCAATGTTTGCAAAATCTACTTTTGTGCACAACGGACCTAGTCCTGCTTTGAAAATTCCACCTTCATAATCTATGAATCAGTGCATGAGTAAAGGTATAAGCTTTGTGGAGTTTTCTGGGTGCGATGGGCTTTAGAACAATGTGTCTAATGTGTCTAACATGTTAGAATGCGTCTAACATGTACATGAAGTGCCCAAAAAACACTTACATGGGTTCTCTTTGTTCTCCTTTGGCATGGATGGTCACCAACCAGAATTCAACTCATCGATTCACTGGTCATAACACATTAATCTATCTGATGCAAAAGAAGTCCTGTTCATATATATGATACCAATGGGTAGAGTGACACTTCCGTAAGGTGAATTTGGGGATCTTTTCTATGACTAAACATACCTGCCTTGGGAGAAGATGATTTTAGAGGGAATATAGAGTCAGTGTTAGTTGGTATGCTCAGATTTCAGACTGCTTCCTGAACAGAGGGGAAAAACAACTCTTAAGTCTTTGAATGTTCATGCTAGCTAGATTAGATTTGTACTGATAGCTTTTGTTTCCGTTCCCTTCTCTCTTGCTTAGTTTAATATGCATGGCTATATATGGAGAAAATGAGTCTCTGTGCTGGAATAGCAAAGATAACCTTGAACAGTATAAATGAATGTACGTATTGATGGAGCAATTTGTGTTTTTATTGATTTCTTGCTGTGTCTCGCTGAATTTCTAGTATGTAGCATAGGCTGTAACTATTTTGTTATGAAGAATGCTACAGAATGTATTTTCCCACTCCAGTTCTTAAGGGATATGGGCAATTTATACATGAAATTATGAAAGAAAACATACAGTATATATTGATTATTATTATTCATTGCTATAAGTAGGATTTAGGGCTCCAACTAGAGATACTTGAGATCAAAAAAGGGTGACGTACTTTCTGTCTAGGAAGGCTGAAGTGCCAAGATGAAATATGGAGATTTTAAGCCTAAAATATCTAGCTTTTGCAAATGTGGAGAAAGTTGAAGGTGAAAGGGTGACATAGGGACGTGTTGCTGAGAAGAAAGGATATTGTTGTAGAGCAAGATTTAATGCTTTCAAAATGCAAATTGGTGACTATGGAACAAAAAAAAAAAAAAAAGAAAAAAAGGCTGGGCTGGGTTTGTTATTGGTGTTTTCCCGGGCAGGTGAAGTGGGGCAAGGTGTAACTGGGGCAAGGTGTAACTGAGACCAGGATGTCAGTCAGTCCAGAGGCAGGTTCCATCCCAGGCACTGATCCTCCATGTGTTTCTGGACCTGTGATCCTTTGGTTTCTTGAAAACAGTTATCTCCTACATGCACACAAGGGCCTTTAAATTAGGGATCTAGTCTGAATTGTTCATACAGTGATTAGTAACATTAAACTGAAGACTGTGAATGCCTGTATGTGTAGCTTGCTTGTATTTTCTTCCATCCATCTGTGTTTTGCAATTCCTTCTCCTGTCACACACTCCACCTGCTCTGAGCAGAGAAATAAGGCAGAGAAATATCTTGAGCACTAGCTCTGTGCAGCCCTGTGGACTTTGAGAGCAGGAACTGCAAACCCGTGAAGCGCTGTTTAAGGCAGCTCTATCCCTGTACTTGAGTACAGTGGTGAATGTCCCCTTCTCCCATGCGGGAGACTGGGCGCTTGATTCCTGCCAGGGAGGCAGTGGTGCTGTTTAAAAGTTGGACTTGATGATCCTTGTGGGTCCCTTCCAACTCAGAATATTCTGTGAATCTGTGTGAAAATTAGTGACACCAGAGACACTAGGCTGGGAAGAAGGCACCTGTGTTTGGCCTGGTATTTGCTCTCTGAAAGTGCCAGAAGTGGATGCCTAAGAAAGCACATAAATACTAGTGCATATGTAGCATGAGCCATCCCTTCAGATACTGAAGGACTTTCTGAGCTAGAGGTTGTCGCTGAACCTGTGCTTAATAGGTGGCAACAGCAGTGTCCATGAACGTGTCTAATCTCTTCTTAGCTCATTTATGCTTGTCCTTTGTAACATCTTCCGGTATTAAACACTACAATTTAATTAGACTTTGTGAGAAAAAGTACTTCCTTTGATTTCTTGTATAGATCTGGGCCTCTTAATTGCAAATGAGCATACATGGCAATTAATAAGGCTTTTAAAATGTAGAAGGGAAGTAATGAAGGTGCTCACACAGATCAGATGTGTGAGGTTGAACACTGAAATGTAGGACTGGGCAACACCAAGGGCTTGAGAAACTGAAGGTTGGGACTGACAAAATGGAATAGCCATACTTTCTCAAACCCTGCAAGATTTTCATGCTTCCAAGAAATAGTCAATTATGTGACAAGAGAATGTGAGAACAAGGATTAATTTTGTGGTGTACATTATCAATGAAGTTGTCGGTCATCATGCAGGTAACAATCACAGAAACAGAATATTATGAGTTGGAAGGGA
>WEKX01013707.1:45678-61043 GCA_013390025.1 Pitta sordida | reverse complement strand
CTGCTATGGGCTCAGAGAGACCCAATACAGCATGCACAGTGATCCACTGCTCATGGGACATGGGAAAACATCACAAACAATTGAAGGAAGTCTATGACATCTTTGCGGGGAAAAAACCCACAAAGAGGTGAAGCTGCGAAATTTGAGGCGCAAAAAGGTGAGGGATTATGGTACAGTTGGGTCTCCTATACCACAGTATCACAAGTCTTGCCCCTTGCCCGCGAAGCCCTCGGTCCGCATAGAATGGCAGCTCATTAGTATGCAAATTTGCCCCGCACCCTCACACCGCCTAACAGCACTCTGGCGCTGTTTCAGCACTGCCCTGCTGTCTGTCAGTGTTCGTGTCAGTGTCCACGGCCACCCCATGCCGGGAAAAAACCTTTTCCGCTTGGCAGGGGACACTGGCATGGGGAGCTGCCTGCGCCGCTGTCCCCGTGTCTCTCCAGGTGGGTAGACCTGGTCTCTCCAGACTTGGGGTAGACATCTACCTCAAGAAAGTCTCGGACACCATGTCTAACCTGAGAGTGTGTAAATCTTTCATAACTGCACACAGCCACTTTGCTCTGAGCCGGGGGCGGCTTGCAGTTGGGCGAAGCGGGTGAGCAGTGCACGCTCGAGCGGAACGGGGGGGGTCAGAGCAGTGTACCCATGGTCTGTGCGGCATGCTGTGGGGGTTGATTTGAATATTCATGACTGCTTAAGTTGAATATTCATGTGTGTTAGGTCGCACATGCAAAGTTGCAAAATGGGCCTCCTTAATCACTGAAAAATCATACCGTGAAGATGTGAAGCTGCTATCTGGGGGGCGCAAAGTGAAAGAGGGTTGACTGTATTAAGAACTGCAACAAATTAATAAGTAAATAATCTAAGTAACTGCTCTGACCTCTTGACAGCTAAAAATAAGTCACGTTACCTGCTTTAGTTTTACATACAGGGTTTTTTTAAGGCACTAAATAATTTCATTAAATAGTGGCCTTTTTTAAAACCAAATTTAAAGGTAAGTACAGGAAATCAGTTGCTGGATTTTTAAATGACTTAGTTTAGAATGTCTCTATGGCAACACGTTTACTGTGGGATACAGTGAACCCCCATTACTCACGGGCTGTTGGGTTTGGTCTGCCTCCCTCGAGTAGTGAAATCTGCAAAGACAGCGAACCCACTACGTAGTTGAGTATGCCACACCCCCTCCACATATAAGGTTTGGAGGATGGTCCTGAGAGCAGGGCTTGTTTCATATGGCTGGCTGTGCTCTGCCGGGGCGGGGGGCGAGCAGTGAGCGGAGGAGTCCTGGCGCCGTGTCCCCAAACTGTGCCGTGTCCCCACACTGTGCCATGTCCCCACAGTGCGGCGCGGCTTGTCCCTGCGAACGGCGGAACCGATGGCCAATCAGACTGAGTTCACTGTATGCNATCTACAAAATACAAAAGTGATACATACATAACCACACTGATATAATGCGACTTCTATGTTACTAACAAGGCCTTATATACTTTTACAAAATATAAAAATGATAGATCCTCTATTCATAGCGGATCGCAAATATGTGGGGGCTCGCTGTATTAAACTTTTCAATATTAAGGTTTTGATGGCATATGTAACATGCATTTCTAAGCAAATGACACTTCCTTATGGCAATGGTGACACTGGGTCTAGTAGTCAAACCTTCTGTACACTGCAGGGCATTTAATTTCATCTGGTTCCTCTTTCATCAAGTATTAGATGTCCATAACCTCATCACTCTTCAGGCCTAAAGTGGAAAGGGCTTATAAAGACATTTTGGTTTCATTATGATGGAATTATTAATATTTGTAAGAGGATGCATAGAGTGTACATGGTGCTAAATGCCACACTAGTCCATTAACTTGGACAACCAAATATATATATAAATGTTGAAGTCAATAATTTCTTAAGATTAGATGAAGCTAGCTATCCTAGATGATGAAGAGATAAATTACGCTTTTGAAAGTGTACAGAATGTATAAAAATCCTGTCAATATCCATAGTGATTGATTAATCTGTCTTAAAATATGGTGCCTTTGTATTATACACCAAGATTCCGTGAGATAGGCAATATTATGCTAACAAAGTATGCCATCAGTTGGTCCATGCATTTTTACTTATTTTTCAAAGACTGTGAAATTTATAAAACTGAACGAATTTATGTCTGGAAACTTGTAGTGTCCAGATATAGGATTTAGTTGCCTTGATTGTTGGCCTGATAAAACCAGTATACATGTGTATGTGTGTGTATATCTGTACCCAAACCAGCAGACAATCTAAGGGAGTTTTCTGTTTTCTTTGAAGCTGTGTTAATTAATACTGTGGAAAGCAAACACTTCTGCCATTCCCACATACAAGTATTATTGTCAACTGTTCTCTTTGCAAAAACAGCTGACTGAGCACCTTCCCTCCATTTTTTTGTTTTGTTTCATTTTGTCTCATTGTGCTGCGAGAACTGTCATATATGCTAATTTTTCCCCTTTAAATAGTCTCTCTTAGGTGATCTGCAGTCAATTTTAGCTAGACATTTTTCTTGCTATCCTTAACTGCTGAGAAGTATTGTGAGTGAAGACCAGCGCTGGACTCAAGCCAGTAATCCTACCTGCTGCATTTCTCTGCATTACCATGCCAGGACTGATTATAAAAAAACTGCTGTTTGAGAGAGAGGCCAATCTGCTGGGCTCTTCTTGGACACAGCTAATGGTGGTAAGAAAAATTAATTAGTTGACGATGGTCCTTGGCTGGTGATAAGGAAGGAAGATAGAAAAGGAAGAAGTAGCAGAGTGAGGAGGAGGAGGAATCATCAGCAAGGAAACTCAGGTGCAGAAAAGTTGGGACTCATTAATTCTTTATTGCTGTACATGTGTGGTAAAAATAGATCACAGTAATAACTTTGAGCACCTCTACAAAACCATAGTCCTGGATCAAGTCAAATGATCTCTGACTGTGGGAGGAATTTCATACCATTACAATATCAATTAATTTCCTCCTTGGGTTGCAGAAACAGGAAGGAATGTAGCCATTGAAAAGAATGTTGTCAAATCTCTAGTATTCCAGAATACTTTTGCTATCCCTGAAATTCCTTCTTCTTGTTCACCATAATCAATTCAAAAGATATAAAATATAGCATTTATTGTGTGTCTGTTTAAAGTCATTACAAAATTTTAAGTTTAAAAAAGGCTGTTCTTGAACATTGCCTCACAAATCTGGCCATGCTGTTTCTTGAGGCAATGCAATGCTGTTTTTCAAGCTGGCTGTTCTCATCATCTTGGAACAGAAGGAGCTGTGTATCTCATTATACATATATATATATAAAAAAACCCTGTATTAAATTGGATATGATACTGAATGTTACAAGCTTCAATATTAAAGTGCCGTATCCATAGTTATAGTCTTTCTCCTTCATTGGATTACTGATTTTTCATTTTTGATAGCTATTTAACATGGAATTTTGTTTTTTATCACAAGTGCCCTATATTTCTTCAGTATTGTTCATTACATCACCACCAAACTTTAAAGCTTTGAAGGCTTTTGATGGAGCAAAAGCTTACCTGTTGGCTTACACGTGTGTGAATGGACATGTGTTCTATGCTGTTGACTTGAAACTCATCCCATCTCTGTAGAGAGTCAGTGAGCATGTGCATAAAATTTAAAAGTGTCAGGTCAAAATTCTGCCCTCTTCCATCTCTGTAGTACAAGACATGAGGTCTATTAGCATATGGAAGAAAGGACCTTTTTCAAAAGACTGCTGGATTTATTTTTTTTTTACATTCCCTAGAATGGTCTTGTTCCATACTAGTTTCATATGTGCCTATGTAAAGACAGATGCAAACAATATCCTCTCCAAGGCAGACCACAGTGTGGAAAAAATAAAGCAGTTGAGGAGAGGCTGTTGACAGTAGGGAAAAAAGTCTTTTACTTCCCTTGACCTGGCAAACCATCCAAGCCTGACAGTATGACTGGTGTGGCCTCCACTGTTAATACTATCTGGACTGTGCTACAGAGAATAATCCTAGAATTTAGACTTTAAATAGAATACATACTTGATGAAAAGCAGGTTGTTTCTACATGGCTGCTCTAGTAAATAAATACAACCTGAATTTACCCTCCTGATAGTCATGGTAAATGCTAATGCTATTTTCTATCTCGTTATCTGAACAAGAAGTTGAAGATGCATTATGAAGAGAATGTTAATAAAAAACTGAGAGTCTATTTCAGGCTCACACTGAGCACTTACAAAGCCACTTGTCATTCTAAAAGAATCCTGAGTTGTATTATTGGAGTAACTGGCACTCTAAATCGAAACAGCAGTACAAGATAGGTGCTTCTTATCTTTAACCTTCTAAGTAGGTTTTCCGACAGGTGACCTGTGGATCTTTTCTTTCCCTATTTATCCAAGTAACAATCCAAAGAGGTAGCCTGCAGGCCTTTGATTTCAGTGTTACAGAGACAGAACTATTTTTTTCAGGGAAAAAAAAACCAAAACACTTGAAACTGGTGACCTTTGTCTTAAATTGTCCTCAGATTGGCCATTTGTCTTCTTGCTCCGTTAGTATTACACACATACCTGTTCTGTTTCATCTTTTTTTTCTGAGCTGAAATGATGTAAATATAATAAATAGGTAGGTTATTATTAGGAGAGCAGGTCAGTTTTTTCATATTAACTTGGGTTAAGACATGGGCATTGAACAGCAGTCTCCTTTTCGCCTGTCATTGATTTGTGTTTTCATTGTGTTTTATTATGGTTGCATGTTTCATGTGCTGATTGGTTTCAGCTTGGTCAATGTTTAACAAAAAGAAAATGTGAATATAACGTCTAGGAAAATATTACCATGACAAAATTATACCACCACAGGTGGTGGTAAGAAGTAGGAACTGGAGAATGGCACATTATGGTGTTTTTAATCACTCATAATTTCTTAGCAGAATTAAGACATTTATTTATTCACTGCTGATATTACAAAAAATAGACACTTGCCTTCCTCAGTTTTTGGTGGTATATCTTGTGCCTGCATTTAGAGGTTTTCTATCTGTGTGTAGAAAACACTTCCTACAAGAAGTCAGCAACATAGCATACCTTTTTTTTTTTTTTTCTGTTTTGTTTCATGCACAAAAGATTTCGAGTTCTTTATGGCATCTGTTGATGATGTTAATATCATCTTTATGGCATCTGTTGATAATGACTAGTTCTAATCAAGGCACAAGAATTTGCTCCAAACGCTAATTTCAAATTCAAGTCTTAAAACTGTTTTATCTTCTGTCTTTTTGAAGTTCCAGCTCTTGAAATCAAGTTCATGAGATTGTCATGTTCCATGTTATCTGAAGAGGAAGGTAAAAGCTCACCTTAGTCTGTAATATGAACCTGCAGAGAATACAGCAAAGAGAAGGCCTTCTAGTTGTATATATTTTCCAGATCACACATTTAAACTAAGTTTAATAGATTTTGAGTTATGATTATGATTGTTTGAACCTTTTCATAAAAAAGGAATGGTTTGGGGTGGAAGGGACCCTCAAAATCATCCAGTTCCAACCACCCTGGCACAGGAAGGGATGCCTTCCACTACATCCACTAGACCACTCAAAGCCCTATCCAGCCTGGCTTTTTATTCAGTCTCAGTATCATGGTTTGCATCTGCTGCTGAAGGTATGTACGTATCATTGTTAAACCTATATTGCTGCCTGTGAAATTCTTTACAGACTTAGTACTCCCTGAAATCAGAGGAAGATAGACATCTATCTTCATTCAATGAGACACCTGGAGATCACCTAACCCTGGCTGTTCCTGGTTTTATTTTGTTTTGCTTTTTAAAGTATGTTTTTATCACAAATGAATTATAGTGGGGATTTATTGAAGGAATCTAGTTTCAACAGTTAACCAGCTTGACTTTATAGCATGCTATGGTGTTGGAATTCTGAAATTTAACGATTCATAATCAGAATTTGGGAGTATCACTGTAATAACCACTAAGTTTGTAATTTTCCTATATAAAAGCTCTACCTCTAATGTCTTCTGAACTTTTTCCAACTAGATTTCAGCTTACTTGTATTCACATGTGCACAAATACTCCTGTATTCAGTTTGTAATTTGAAAATGTTTCAAAGTATTCTGTGTCTGATGAAAAGACTGAGGANGTATTATTGAAGGAACTAGTCTGCAGAAGAAATTTCCCCAAAGTGCAGGAAGGGAAAATTGCCATGTGTTTTTGTTGGGTTTGTGGTACAGTGTGTACATCATGGAACACAGTCAGACTTGTAACATGTAACAGTTTATTTACAGGTTACTGACACTTTATAGGGAATTGCTGCGTAGTTTTATGAAAATAAGGAACATATGCAAACCTCTTTAAAGTATATAAGAGAAGAAAATAGATATGACTTCTTTCTTACACTGCTTGCTACTTCCCATGCTCTTCAAAGATGACAGAAATTTCAGCAAGGCCTTTACTGCTCATGGCTCATAAAACCCACATATGCTGCACATTGGGGTGGGTCTCTGGCATCCAGCCAGGGTCAAACCACGACAACATGTTTCAGTTCCTGGCAGAAACTACCTAGGTTACACAGATAAATGTGATTAACAAAGAAAGAGGCATACACATTATTACCTCGATCACAAGGAAACTAGACCAGCAAGTGTCTCTGGAGCACAGAACTTCATCCCTGTGTACAGGACAATTGGGAGGTCACCTTACATAACCTCAGAATTTGCGCATAATGACTTCTGTAGCAATGCATGTTACCTGAATCACTGAATCATTCAAGATGGAAGGTAAATAAGGACATCTGTGGTCCAATCTCTTTCTTAAAGAAGGGTCAGATATGAGATCAGACTACATTGCCTTGAGGATCTTCAAGGGTGGAGACTGCATAATCTCTCTCTGCCACCTGCTGTGCCCCTTGGCTGTCTACAGGATGAGAAAGTTTTTCCTAACATCCATCAGGAGTTTCCTGTTTTGAGTGGTGTCCTTTGTCTTTTGTCCTGCTATGGTCTGCTGTGAAAGGCCCAGTTCTCTCTTTCATTTCTTCTCTATGGTGTACTGGAGGCTCAAATTAAGTGCCCTTAAAGCCATGTCTGCTCCAGGCTGAAAATGCTGCTGATCGTGGGGAAAGTGTTACTGTCACCAACCATCTCAGTGTCCTTCTCTGAACTTTGTCCAGTTTGACAGAGTCTTGTATAAATACACCACAAACAACTGAAGACAGTGTATCTCATAAGGTCTAACAAGTGCTAAGTAGAGAGTGGTAAAACCTGCCCTCAACCTCCTGTCTATTTGGCCTGCTGTTCAGGCAGCCTGGATACTGTTGATCTTTGCTACAAGGATGCAGCAGGCTTATGCTCTGCTCCCTACCCACCAAGCCAAGGTTCAATGAGTAGAAGGTTTTTTGTACCTACTCAGAGCTTAGAGCTAGAATACCCCCAGGTTTCCAAGCACTGTCCCTTGATTTGGACTTGTGATTGTTACAGGAGTGCCAACATTTTGTAATATTAAAGTTATAATAAGGATTGATTATTTTTTCCCTATATTTTTCTCCATGATAAATAGTATTTCTTTTTGTAACGAGAGTCCACAGTGTTGTGCTCTCATGCTTGTCCTGCCATGTGGCACCTGGCATAGACACCTCTAAAACTTGCTAGCTTAGCTTTAGGTACTAGTGCCGATATTTTGATTTCAGTGGACTATACTGCCCCGGGAAAAGACACGAGCAAAAAGTTTACAACATCAAAGTCGTGGTAGGTCAAGCCTTTTATGTTTATCTTTTCATATATCTGTGTAGCTGGAAAGCATTGTGACAGTCTCATAGGTATAAATCACTTCCCCATTAGCATGTTACTCGTTTATGTCTAATTAGTGCTGAGCACATTATCTGTAAAAAATTAATATATCAGAAAAATTTAGCTGCCAGACCACGATTTTTCTCCTGTTTATTAGTTATTCTGCAGTCATCAACACTTTTTCCACAGTTAAGTGTGGATGGATCACTTAATTTCTGTGATGGATACATGCTGTTAGACAAATTTGCAGGAATCTCCTCTACAGGAATTAATATCATCTTTCAGCTCATTACTCTTCAAAAATGCAGGATCTCTGAAGTGCGGCGACAGTAGACACACGGCCATGAGTTAAAGCATGTTTCTGTAGTTCCCTGCAAGGATCTCCCTGTGTGTCCCTCTGCCGTGCACTCGCACTGTCAGGGATTCCAGGAGGGCGGGCCCGGATGGGGTCGGTCCTTCCTGCTGCCATCTCAGGCGCCCTCCCGCCCACATCGCTACCGACTCGACTGGAGCCCTCGGCTTGCACCGCGACCCACCAGCTTTCCACAGGTTCCCTTCAAACAGTCTGACATTGTCAAACTCAGCCTAGGANCATTGCCTCAGTCGCTGCCCGGACCCCGGCGCGATGTCGGGCGGCGCGGCGAGCGCCCCCAAGACCCTCCCGTCCTCCGGGCCCAAGTCGCTGCGGGAGATGCCGCATCCCCTGGCCACGTCCAGCAGCGAGGAGGTGGGGGCGGCGCTCACCCCCAGCCCCGACCTGGTGTTGCCCCGCAGCATCGCCGACAAGGTACGGCCCGTGGGTGGGGGCGCGACATTTCTGGGGGATGTGGAAGGGGTTTCTCGCGTTGAAGGGAAGGGTGGAGTGGTGGGAGAAGGGCTGTGGGTTTGTGTCTCTCCACGCCTCAACCCTTTACCCAGGTTCGTGTCCGCGCGGGCCAGTGAGGCCGTGGTCGCTGCTGACATCCATTGCATGACCCCGCGGCTGCTCGAGAGGGGAGAAGGCACCCTTTGTGGGAGCTGAAGGAGTCGTGTCCCTCGCTGCTGGGGACCAGCTGGGACATCGGTGCTCCCGCTGTGACCGGAGTGGTTGCGAGAGGCAGTATTTTCCTGGTTGTGTCTGGCTGTGGCTCTTACCGTCTACAGATAGGTGTAAATGCTTCAGGAATTGCTGCAGCTCCTTTGCTGTCTTCTTCCTGTAGCCCTCACGGGGAAAGCTTGGAGCTGCTGTAGTTTCCGTACCGTTGAGCTTGCCATCCAATTGTGATTGTCCTTTCCAGGCTGAACTGCTCACTTCTTCACAGCGCTGTAATACAGACAAGATGCTGTTGCAGGATTAGCTGTGCCCCCTTTCCCTTCCCTAGCTCCGGCGTTTGTCCACGGTACACTAGTGAATTTTGTGAAGTGCTTTCCCCATGTGTGTGGGCCTTGGATTTGATAATTAGGTATTGGCAGTACTGAAAGCGATAGTGGCAGTGCAGCACCGCTGATACTTTAGCTACACTTGCAAGGACTTGGTATGTCTATAGACAGACTTCCTGAAATGTGTAGGGTAGGATTTCCTGGGAACAAGAACTGCAAGGGGTGAGGTTGGCTCAAAACTTTATACAATAAGCAGTTCTAGGCTAGCTGGTTTGTGCATACAAGGTTTTACTCATTTGCTGGTGTCAAGAGGTGCTTCCTCTGTGGGTGATGTCCTGGAGAGCATGGAGCTGCTTCTAAGTGGGGTGGATCAGCCTTGAGGGTGTCAACAGTATCTGGCTTGAAACACTTCCATCCTATATAACAGTGAGTCAAGGTAGCCTGACTTTTTCCATGTTTCACCTTCTACTGCCTGCAGCTCTCATGTATGGATTCAGCACTTCTTCCTGCCAATATAAGGAGCACTCTTCTTGAATGTTTGGCCATGGTTGATCTGTTGAGAAGCAAGGGTTACCTTCTGTCCAGGAACATACACTTTAATCTAAGAAATTTGTCAGAGAGTTGATGATGTGCTGAGAGAAAGGGTATGTGACTAAGGTGGGTGCAGAAATTGTGAAGGTTCTTATCTGTGATGGATTGGATTTATTCTGCCTTGCCATCTGAGAAACCTGTAGCAGTAGAAATCGGCAGCTGCCTTCATAGATCTTCTTGTAGCTGAGTAGTAATACAGTGATCCCCACATATTTGCAGCTCGCATATCCATTAATTCAATTAAAGCGGTTGGATTTTCAGTGAGTTGTGAGCCTGTGCATGTGCACAGAATGTTCCGGACCCTGGATTTTGCGGCTGGGAGGCACCAAAGGGTGCTTTCTCCGCTTTAATGAGGTGCTACAGTGTGAGCCACGCTCCCAGGACCACCCCTCCAGATCTTATTAGTGGAGGGTGTGTGGCTCCGGGGAGGGAGTAGTTGAATATTCATGGGTTTGGTGTCTTCATGGATTTCATAACTCGCGGGACCTGCCCAGACCCGACCCCCAGCGAATTCTGTGTTTGCTGTACTATATTCTTTCAGTTAGCACTTTCCATCCACGCTGCTGTGTAGCTGGTGAGAGGCAGTGTTTTGATGAATAACTCACACCCTGTGTCTTCTTTCATGATTTGTATTCAAGAACTTTTTTGCTTTTGGAGAGTAAGCCAGCTACTCTCTGGTTTACTGCTTTGAGGTGTCTTCAGAAGAATATCAGTATCCCTGACAACCTAGGAACAGAAATACCTCTCTAGCTTCAGGCTGTGGTCAGCTAACATCTGATCAGTAGGAAGGTTCTTGCCCAGTTATTTTGTTGGCAACAGAGTTGAAGTCCATTTTCCAGAAGCTGTTCTAGGCACTTGGCAGTCTAAAAGTGCTCTAAAAGGGAGAGCCAAAAAGGCCCAAGGTAGCTGGTGTTTAGACTTCTGAGCAGTTCAGTGGTTGACCTGGAAATAACACTAGGCTAACGATCCTTGCAGAACAAAAGGATTTCCAGTAGGAAGAGAATAGCATTCTTTTTTCCTCTTTAGCTGAATTAGCAGAAAAACCCAAACACCTTATCCTTCTGATGGAAGGAGTCCAACATCTCTGCTGTATATAGGATGTCCCTTGTTCTGCTTAATATCTCACACACTGGCAAGAGAAAATATTTGAACTTCTTTCCACCTCAGAAAAAACTTCAGCAAACAAACAGGTGTTCCCTACTTAAAGGCAGTAGTAAACTTCCACTGCTTGCACTATGTATTGAGTAGTCTACAGAGGGAATACGGTAAGTGGAGGCAAAATGGGTAAAACCACCTTTTAGGTTGTTAGTATGTCCCTTAGTCTTAGAATCATAGAATGGTTTGTGTTGGAAAGGACTTCAAAGTCTACTCCTGTCGTCAGCTATAAGGGACCAGGTTGCTCAGAGCTCCATTCAGCCTGGCCTTGAATAGTTCCAGGGATGGGGCATCTACATCCCATTACCTTAACAGTTGTAGTCTCTGGTGGTGGGTCATTAACCTTTTGAAAGGCTGTCTCACTAATCAACTAACAATTTTGACTAACTTCAATAGTTCAGTAGCTTCAATAGGTGAGTTACAGAGGGAAGTCAGCATTTAAGTCTGACTTAGCTTAAAACTTTGGGGCTGTTATTTATTGAGTCTTGAATAGGAGCTGTGCTCATCTGCTCTTTTGGCATTTCCAAAGACCTTGCTGCAGAGGCTGGTGGAGATGTAATAAAGAAGTTTTGGTAAAGGTCTCCTGCTTCAGAGTTGCTCTGGATCTGTTACATTTTTTAAGGACTACTGTCATCTAGGCCTATACTAGGACATTCCTCTGGCAAGAAGACTTGTGACTGGCCCATCACCATTAAGTTGATAATTTTCTTTTATGGGTTCTTCATACCTTCTCTGAGGAGGTACAGTCAGCCCTCTTCCACTTCATGCCCCCCATATTGCGGCTTCACATCTTAGCGGCCTGATTTTGCAGTGATTATGGAGGATCGTTTCACAACTGCGCATGCACGACCTGACAGGCATGAATATTCAAATAGGCAGTCATGAATATTCAAATCAACCCTCTCCCCTCCGCTCCAAGTGAGAAGGCTACACAGGTCTCCTCACCAGCACGCCAGCGCCATGGCAGCCCTCCCTATCCTGGTTCGCTGCGCTCCAAGTGAGAAGGCTAGGGTGGGTCCCTCTGCCGCCGCGCCTGCGCTGCACCAGCCCTCCCTATCCCGCTCCGCTGGGAGTGCAGTGGCTGCAGCAGGTCTGTTTCAAGTGGCGCTCAGCCCCCCCGTCCCACTCCCCTGGGAGCACAGTGGCTGTGGCAGGTCCACTCCGAACGGCACCCACCTCACTCTGCTCAGAGCGACGTGCCTGCGTGCAGTTATGAAAGATTTACACACTCTCAGGTTAGACGTGGTGTCTGAGACTTTCTCAAATGGCTCTCTGAGACATACTTGTCTACCCCGAGTATGTAGAGACCGGGTCCACCCACCTGGAGAGACACCGGGAACAGCGGCTCCCCTGCACCGGTGTCTCTGGCCGAGTGGAAAAGGGGTTTTTCCTGGCATGGGGTGACCATGGGCACTGGGAAACACCGACACAAACACCAGCACAGAGCTGGGCAATGCCAAAACAGTGCCGGAACAGCAGGGGGCCATGTGAAGGTGCAGGGCAAATTTGCACATTAATGAGCTGCCAGTCAAATGTGGAAGGAGGGCTTCACGTGTAGCGGCCAAGACCTGCAGTACCGTGGTATAGGAGACCCAACTGTATTTCCCAAACACTGCTGCAAGCTGCAAGTACCTAACACTGAAGTCTCCTGAGTGCAGAATGTTGGAAGTAAAGGAAGATTATTTGCTGACAAAGCAGTACTTCAGTTTTCGCTGCACAGATGTGCAGCATGAAATGGGTGAACCTCTGCCATCACTGGTTTTCATTCTTTAAAGCATGCTTTTCTTGCCTTTCTTTTTTTTTTTTTTAAACTGTTTCTAAGAACACTCCTTTATCCTGAGTCTGAGAAAACTGGAGGACAGGGACACTTGTCTGTGTTGGTGTTATTATGGGTGTTAATTCAGAAGAACACGGTTTGAAGCCTGTGTAACTCTGAACATAAGTTGCTGTTTAAGAGCAGTGGGTAATGCTACTGGAGCAGTAGGTCATAAAAAAGGGAAGGAAAAACTGTGCTGTTTTCCAAGGCGATCTAATTCAACTAGTCTCAAGGTTTTTGATACTAGGAGGGTGGCTGTGGAGCTTTTGTTGTCTGAAGGAACATGTTCACCCTGACTTGTAGTGTAGAACAGTTTTAGGAGCCAGGACACCTTGGCTTTTGATACGTAACATCTTACATCTTAAAGTAAAAGGATATTTGAGATAAGTACTTAACTTTCACAGTGATGCTCTAGCAAATATGAAACACTTGCGTTGTAGATTCTTGTCTCTGGAGCATTTATATATTGGGCAGGTCTTTCTATAAAAATCTCTGTGTTCCCCTGAAGTCTAATTGTTACGTGACCACCATCATTTTTTTAAAACTTATTCTATGTTTATTCTTGCTAGCTTTCAAGTATGGAGACAGCTAAAGCTGAACCTAAGTGCTACTGGCAGTGTTTCTTGTAGTCTTTTTTAAATTTATTTTACTTCATTGGGTTTTTTTAACTTTAAATAAGAGGGGAAAGGAGGCAGGAGGAAAGAATTCCTCAGGATGCATGACAGGGTTTGTTGCAGAGTTAACTGTAGAACTGACGTCTTACTGTCTTAGCTTTTGGGAGACATGCAAGCTAATTGAGATCTGGTTTTCAGAGCATATCCTCCGCTGAAAAGGGTAAGACAAATGGAGAAGTGTCTGTATTTCTCTCCTCTTTTTCCTTTTTAAAAAAAAAGGAAGTTCTCCTTGCGCATGACTACTTGACTCCAGTGCACTAGTTTGTCACTTTCACTAACAAATCTGCTCTGTCCACTAGGATAAACACTGACACCAAGGAGAAAAGGCATTACAGTGATGCTCTGCGTATTTGCAATCCGTAATTTGCGGGATCCGAATAGTCACTGTTGATTTTTCAGTGAGCTGTGGGACCTGGCACGTGCACAGAACACACAGAACCTACCACGAACCCAGTCTGCTCGTGAATATGTAAATTGGTCCCACCCAGGAGCCACTGCGGTGTGGCAGGGATGCTTTTAGTGTAAATGTGTGTTTTTGCATGGCTGGAATTGTTCTCCGCTGGGCTGCCATTGTGTGTGTCTGTATGTGAGAGTGGGAGGCACCTTCCCTCATCCCCTGGGGACTGGCGAGCTGGTGCCCGGCCGCGCCGCACTGGGGCGGGCAGGCACCCGCGCCACGCCGAGCCGGGACAGACAGGAAGGAGACCTGCCGCCATCACTCTGGAGCCGAGGAAGGCGCTGGAGCGGTTANGGAGCCGAGGAAGCCGCTGGAGCGGTTACAGGTGGACACCACGGAGGCAACAGGGGCCCCCGGGGTGTTTGCATGGTTGGCATTTTCTGCCAGGCTGCAGGAGCGTGCCAGCACTGTGTGTGTCTATGTGGGGGCAGGAGGCACCTTTCCCCTCACCCCAGTAGCCCCTGCAGATCCTCCTGCAGCTCCCTATGTCGCTGGGGTGGTGAAGGGAAGGGTGGCCCCACAACTCCCGCCTCCCACACCCATAGGGCAGCACCTGCACTCCCTCTGCACCACCCCGGCAGCACTGCCCTGTCTGCGGCATCCAGCGCTGGCCTGCAAGAAGTAGTCAGGTTCACAGACTGAAAACCTTACAAGAAATAAAAACAAACCCCCAAAAATCCCAGCCACCAGTTCCTAATCAGAGCTGTACAAGTTTATGTGAGTNCCGCCATCACTCTGGAGCCGAGGAAGCCGCTGGAGCGGTTACAGGTGGACACCACGGAGGCAACAGGGGCCCCCGGGGTGTTTGCATGGTTGGCATTTTCTGCCAGGCTGCAGGAGCGTGCCAGCACTGTGTGTGTCTATGTGGGGGCAGGAGGCACCTTTCCCCTCACCCCAGTAGCCCCTGCAGATCCTCCTGCAGCTCCCTANCAGCCTGTGTCACATCCCATGTGACAGTCCTCAGGTTGCCTTGTAACAGGCCCCGGTGCCAGGGTGCGAGTGCATCTGGTGACGGGAGAGGCAGCAGAGTCGGGCCCTCCCTACCTCCATGCGGCCATTTTCTGCCTGCNCCCCCAAAAATCCCAGCCACCAGTTCCTAATCAGAGCTGTACAAGTTTATGTGAGTGTGAGGCAGCTGTTGTAGGACCAGCTCCTCCCGGCACAAGAGGGAAGTGGCAGCAGCCCTGGTGCTGTGTGGGGAGCAGGGTGTGCGGGTGCATCAGGGTGTGTGGTCAAGCTGTTGTTCCCCCAGCTCCGAGGACGCGTCACAGCCTGTGTCACATCCCATGTGACAGTCCTCAGGTTGCCTTGTAACAGGCCCCGGTGCCAGGGTGCGAGTGCATCTGGTGACGGGAGAGGCAGCAGAGTCGGGCCCTCCCTACCTCCATGCGGCCATTTTCTGCCTGCCCGCACAAAGCTCTTCCAGGGATGCACAGTAGATACATAAAGTTTCACAGTGGAATAAAGCTTGTAAGAACAGGGAACCTTCCAACAGAAACTCTTGACAGCGTTGTCACAGCCCTTCCATGTCTGCTGCTG
>WEKX01013707.1:17434-28634 GCA_013390025.1 Pitta sordida | reverse complement strand
TCTAGCCTTAGAAACTGATTCTCAGTTCTTTAGTTCTTGCTGAACTACAACTTAGCACTGTCTTGTTTGTGGATCAGTGTAGAAATATGGGCCTTCCTCCTGGGAATGAATAGAATTTTTGTAGTTTGACTGTGGGGATTTTATTTTTTTTTGTTGTTTTGGGTTTTTTAAAATTCTAAAGCATGATTGCCTTCTAATCCTCCCTTCTCTGTTATGTCTACAGCATTCTCCCTTCTCTGCAGTCTGTATTCCCACTTCAGTGCCTTAAAATAGCTACCCAAAATCAAGTGCAAGAGGCAGGGACATGCAGTGTTTCAAATCTACCTCAGATGTGTGAGGACACAAAAGTGGCATTTTACAAGCAAAGTCTGATGCTGCTACATGGTAAGAATGAAACTGAACATACATAAAGGGAGAGCAAATACCCTTTTTTCTCTTGTTCTCTATCGAGCTGGTGTTGGATAATAGTCTTTTGTAGACTGAGCTGTCACCATACAGATGCTCAGTGAAATCTTCTAATAGGATACCGTTTTGTTAGTCACAAATGAGCTGGTCTATACGTCCTGGAGGAGAGGAAAGTGGTTTTTCTTTCTACTCAGAGCTGACTTATACAGGCCAGTGGAAGACAGCTCTATAAACGAAAAATACCTGTTTTCAAAACTTGCTGGGATGAAACAGGCAATGCTATGAACATGTCTGTGTAAGCCAAGTTAATATTAGCTTCTATAATCTCCTCAGGAGTGTTTACATCTAAACCACTTTAGTTTTACAGTCACTGGCGGCCATGCTGCCATGACTTACTGATACGTACTGAATTTATGGAGATAAGACTGTTCCAAAAATCAGCTACAATTGTTGTGTGGAATTGTTCCCCCCTTACATGATTCTGTCTATGGTAATTTCTCTGGGAAATTAATGGCAAAAAGCAATGGAACACCTTGAAACTCAGTGAAGAAATGTCCAGCATTCTGAATTTGTAGTGAAGCAATGAGGTTCTAGGAGTGGTACAGACGTGGCCCTAAGGTCTATAAGTTAGGCAGGGGTGTTTGGGGGTAAGTGCACCACTTGCTTCTAAGCAGCAGCTTTTCTAAATGCCTTTTACTGTCATGTTATACACCTGCTGAATGGGAGCAATGGGCATGCAGCATCACGTGGCTTCAGGTAAACCTTTCCAGAGATGAGCTTATATGTGTGCTTGGAAGACCTAGCTGAACCACATCTTCTGCTTCCTTCATGGGCTGCTGCTTAGAGAGCAAAGCTGTCTGGTTAAGCTCTACACTTGCTAAGGCAGGATAGGTAAATACTAACATTCGGTTTGTGGAAGCTGCAGTAATGACTAGCTGCATGTAACTCATTAGTAGACTCCATGGTCTTCACTTGACAATAAAACAATGCCTACAGAATTTTAGACCTTTTTTTTAGTCTTCAAAGGTTAAGTCCTGGATGATTTCTCTGGCATACTACTCCACTGGGGGAGGCTGCCATCTAGAACACTGGATACCAAGCTCCTGAAGTTTTACTTTATGTGGATCCAAGCTGCTCTGTAAATGGAGTCTTGGAAAATCTCCTGGGAGAAGATTTTCTGCTGGAAACTTCACAAGTAATTTTGAATCTCACATGCAGACTTCTAGTTTATAAAATTCATTTGAATTTTAATCCTGGATGAACTGAACTTCTTGATAAATTGACTATCTCTTTCTGGGCTGGCTGACTGGTCGAGGTGTTTGGATGTCATGAGATGGCAAAATAATGTGAACAGCCTTACCGGAGAGCAGCCTGCATAGCCGGCAGGGCTCATGCATTTGCAACGGAGGCATTTAGTTCCTTCTTGCCTAGCACTGTAGGATACAAAATGTGTGCTGCTAGAATCATCTGATCTCATGTACCTGTAAATATGGATGTCTTGAGGGATTCTAGAAACTTCTAAGGGATGCATGAGGAGCCTGGATTGTGGTGGTTTTACATCTGTGCCTAGTACTACATGTGCCTAGGACTACAAGTACTACTAGTACTACAAGAGCCTAGTACTTAACCAGTAGATCATGAACCTGAACGTGTGAATATCACATTTTCTCTGCTATAGGTTGTGATCCAGGCCTTGCTAGGCCTTCACCTGACCTGTGTCAACAGATGACAAAGCTATGAGCTAGTTTTGGCTAGGTTAGGTAATAGGTGATAGGTTGGACTCGATGGTCTCTAAGGTCTTTTCCAACCTTACTGATTCTGTGATTCTGTCCTGAGGAAGTGAGGGGCCAAGGCTAAGGGTCTTTGCCCTTTACTTTTGAAAAAGCTTTGAAACTTGAAGAAATCAAGGAATGTAAAGAGTGAAGAAAATCTTTACAAAACATGTCCTCTGCCATGCCTGGCTGCTGTGCTCAGATTTAGGGCAGACTGACTGTACTGTTAAGTAACACGTGCTGTGACAAAAAGGCTTTGTAAGCAGTAGACACTTGCTGTGACTTGGGCTGTACTGGTGTCTGATAAAGCAGATAGGTACTTAAAACAGTCGATGGGCAGGTCTTTGGTGCGCTGAAGATGGAGCTGATGCTTGAGTCCCTGGCACTGAAGTCAGACTGTTATATAAAGCAGGTAATGCTAACCAGTATTTCGGATGGTTGTGGGTATGATAGCTTTGCCAACAGGTAGAAACAGAGCTGGCTGCTGATCTCCTTTCCCTCTAGGCACTAAAGGACATATTCCTCTTTCTGTGGTAAAAGCAGATGATGCAGTCTTGCTTTCCCAATTGCAAAAAAATAAAAATCCCTGAGTCCCATGGAAGAGAGCAAGTGCTAATTAACATGACAAGGAGGTTTTCTCCTGATAGGATTACAGCTTGAGACATTTTAGGTTGCTGGGTCTTTTGCTGTGACATTTCAAAGCCTACATGTTTCTAGCAATATCATAAGACTTCAGCCGACTGATCTTGTTGTCTGCAAACGTGGGTTTTGCAGTTATAAGTAATGTGCGCTAGTGCACTAGCTAGGAAGTTCCACCCATAAAGAGGAATACTTAGTTATCTTCTAACTTAGCATTTGTGTACTGAGAAGTACCTAAGCCGTAGGGTGTGATGCCTGCTGTGACTGCCAGGGGAGAATTCAGCTGTCATGGACGAGGCAGAGTAGCGTAGTAATACTTTCAGTGTACACATCATCTGTCCTTTCGCTACCACCACAGCTGGTATAGAAGCTTTATTTGATCTGAATCTGCGGTGTTTCATCCCAAGTAAAACTATCACAGCCTTTAAAACCCGAGACATTTCACAGGACTCACGACTGCAAGAATGCACTCAAGTACAGTGAAGGGGATTCAAGCCTTCACAGACCTTTGTCCTGCTTAAAATATGCATGACCCACTGGCACGGTATTGTAATCTCCCAATTGGTGGGGAGAATTGGTGGGGAAAGTCACTAACTGCGTGCAAGTCACTGCAAGCCATCTTTGATCCTTCCTCCAGGTGATGTAGCATTCTCATATTTTAAGAAGATCCATCATATTCTTTAAGTTTGCTTTTGGAAGAGTTTTGTTATAAAGGTTTTGAAATCTCCTGTGCAACCAGCTTAAGCTGTTTCTGCAAGTTAATTCATTTCCATACTGGAAGCTTAGAATTTGACTAGCTGCAGTTTTGGCACAACTTCTCATCCACTGATGCTTACTGCACATGGGCAATAATGAGCTGTCTTTTCCTTTTGGAAACAGAAACTGATTTGTCTACAGCTACTGTTGTATCCCAGGGTTTGCTTTGCTTTTCACTCTGCTCAGCTGAATTTTCCTGTCTAGCTGAACTGCAGATTTTCTGAAAACCTCTCCTGTTGCTAATCTTATCCTGTCTTCTGCTTATTCTGTTTGTGTAACTTCAACAGCACTTCTTATCTGCCGAGGTATTATACCATTGCTTCTTCCTGTTGTACATGCTCCTGCTATGCTGAGTCTGAGCCAGATTCTTGTATAGTTTGAGCTGCCTACCTCATGTCTGAGATGGCAAGCTGTGCTATGTTCATCTTGCTCTTTTACTCTCTTAGGAGAGCATTTGAGTGTCTACCTTCTTACTCTTGCTCACCTCCACTTAAATCTGAAACCTCTTATCTAATGGCAGCCACTTCTATACATTAAAGGAGGGAATGCATCTAACCTCTCTGTTATTAGACAAGAGTTTAGATCATCCCTTTCCCAGAATGTATAGATGAAAGCATTATTTGCTCTACTTCATAAGACTGCTCTTCACCTTGAAGGCTACGCTACCACAGTTCTGCAGTACTGCAACAGAGAGACAGCTGTCTATGAAACCCCAGTACTCCCGTGGTGGGTTTGCGACAGTGGCTGATAAGAACTTAGCTCATTGTCTAAGCTCATGTCTCAGCCATCGTCAAAGGCAGACCTTCATAAGTAACTTTACCACAGTGCTGTCACCTGCCATTCTGAACCTGTGAAGAAAGGACTAGTGAATAGAGAGGGTCTCGCTCACCCAAACATGATTGATTGCTTTACTAACATTACATGTTTTATTTAGCCACTTAAAGACAGCGAGGCTGGGGCTAACCAGTAATTGTATAACTAAACCACTTCTAATTAATGCGGTACTTAGCTGAAGTGATGTTTCTCTGTCTAGCCACAAGGAAGATCACTCTTGAGTATGTGTATTCCTGTTCTACTAGTTAAAAGATAAAAACAAAAAAATGTCTTTTTGAGAAGATATTTAGGATCTTTTGGACTTTCTAATACTGTTGTCAGGTGTTCCTGTCCTACATACTGTTCAACTTGTCATATGCTATCACCTCCCTCTGCTACAAAACTAGAGCAGATAACGTGTGAAGTTGCTGGGATATTTTGCAAATGGAGTGACCAGTGTTATGGAGTAGTTGGTCTGTATTCAAGTGTGAGTTTTGAAGGTGTGTGAATGTACCAAGTTAGCTATAAACTTAGGGTATAGGCATTCTGTTATTCTTTTTCCCTTGCTGCCAAATCAGTTTCAAGGAATTGTGGACTTCCTAAACCTTTGTATCTTTCTTCCTAAAATAGCTGCTTGCTGGATCTTCTAGCCCTGGTCTTCCTTAGGCATCGAATGATATTCCTGGTGTTGAGAGGATGGGAATGAGGACCTCTCCTAGGAAAAAGTAATGTTTTCATTTGCCTTAGAACTCCAGTGAAGAGTGTGCCTAGACACTGATGCAGGGGGGTATGATCTGTGGCTGTTCTGTACTTCAGAGATGGCAGTTCAGGCTCTGACTGATGTCAACATGTTTAGAAGTTAATGGGAAGTCTCTGATAAAAGCTAAAGGCAATGCTTACTGCATTCCAGGTGACTGAACTGTTGCCACTTTCCCTGGAGGCTTCTCATAAGTAGGTCTCTTTGATTTACCTAGCTGTCTTGTTTTCAGAGTCTAAGTTGGTTCAGCCTCACCAGGTGCTGCTGGTTCAGCAATACTTTTACTTCTTTATGAATAGAAAGCAGGTTGTGCCATGCTAAAGAGAGGTATGGTGGTGATGTGTTTTCTCTTTAACTTGTAGAACATCCTAATGCTCAAAGCCCAAACAGTAGGGGAATGCTCAAATGTCTTGGATAAGGGCAGTCTTTGGAGCTGCTGAAATAAATAGCCCTTGTAATATATCCTTGAAGCTCGTCAGTGGCATCTTTGAAAATACTATGCTTTACCTTGAATCTGTTAAGTTTCTTAAAATCTTCCTTTGTTTTCCTCTCTAATACAGGATCTGAGTCTGCCCAATGGCACACCTGTGGACACTTCTAGCCCAGCCTCCTCCTCATCTCTCCTCAACAGACTGCAGCTGGATGATGACTTGGATGTGGAAACTAGAGACCTCTTTGTTACTGTTGATGATCCCAAAAAACATGTGTGCACAATGGAGACATACATCACATACAGGGTTACAACAAAGGTACAAAGCAACATTCCCTTTCCTAATGCTTCTTTCTTTGTGGAATCATTTTAGGGCACATTCTGGACATTTACATCTTGCTTGTGGGTCCCTTCCAGCTCAGAATAATCTGTGAATCTTTGTATTTTCTTATCTTGACTTAGTGTCTTTTGGTGCCCTGTGAACATGTTGAAGATTTGATTTCTCTTAGAAGAACTGTTACTTCAGTGTACGAAAAACTTCTAGCATGCCAGCTTAGATTTTTTGATCTCTGACTCCTAAATAGAACTGTAAACTTGCAAGACCAGTTTCTTCCATTAACGTGAAATTTTATTCATTTAAGTAATCTGACACTAACCAGTTGAGTTCCCTTAAGGGAAATGTGCCTTGTTCATTCACTGTTAATCATCTCACTTTTTGTGTCTATCCTTTTGTTAAATACTTTAAACTTGTTGCTTTAAGTGTTTACCACACTTCCTCTATCAACCACTTAATAAATCATAATGTTGATCCTCATCTGTAAACTGGATTCCATACAGTTGCTGGTTCAGAAGGCTGATAGTAAAACTTAATTAGCCTAAGAATGTGTCCTAGGTCAATTACAATGAAGCATGAATTAAATTTAGAAATACTTGAATGATATATATAGAGAAATAAGAACTTTACTGGGAGAAAGGGAAAGAAATTAATATACAAATATATATATATATATATATATATATATATCTCACAGTGTATTAAAAGANCCCCTGGTCACCTGCCTTGCTGGGACGGGAAGGATAAGAAAAGGAATCCTCCATTGTTTGTCCGGTAGAAAGGAGAAACGCCCCTCCCCATGCCATATGCCTTGCCAGGAAGGGGAGATAAGATACAGGATCCTCCATTGTTTGTCAAGTGAAAAGGAGAAAGCCCCTCCCGTGGCCACATTCCTCACATTCCTTTCAGGGGAGGGAAGATAAGACACAGGGTCCTCCATGCCACATTCCTTTCAGGAGAGGAGAAGGGAGATAAGAGATACCTATTGTCTGTTCCAGTAAAAAGGAGAAAAGTTTTACAATAGAACAAAAGGCCTCTCCCCATGACAGAATGCTACTGTCTATCAAAAGAAAGATGCTTCAGATTTTTTCAACATCTGTTGTAGTTCAATCATTAATGCAATCTTATTATATTAATAGGAAAAGTTATCTGAAAAGTTTGCAGTGTTCACAGCTGAAATGCTAATTTCTGTTAATTAACTCATCAGATCCTAGGTGATGTTTTGCTGATCTGTTTTGGGCACTTAAAGTTACCTAAAACAAAGAATGTGCACTGACTTCCCATGTAATGTACTTGATCCACTTGTCAAAAAAAATTAACATTCCTCTGGCGTACTTAAATGGCAGTACACACATGAGAGAATAATTTTCTTGGAGATGAGGAAGGCTTTAATGACCACAGATCAGTTTTTTTTCAAAATGTCTTCTCCAAAGTTCTGCTTTCAGGCAGTGCAGGAGAAAATGCAGTTTCTCTAAACTAGTCACTACCTCTTGGTGCACACTTAACACAATTCTGTCATTCATTATGACTCTAAGAGTCTTAATCTTGCAAGTAACACTGTATCCTAACTACTAAAAACGTTAAGACATAGTGTAGTCAAGTTTTGATGTGCTTGTGGGTTTTTTTAATACTTGGAGCAACTTAGCTTTCAGGAGGAGATGCCTGGAACACCTCCTCCCTCTCCTTCGGCCCTGGCCTTGGTGCCTGCATTTGCTGTTACAGTGTATCACTGATCTTCTCTGGCGGCAGTGATCATCTTCCTCCCCCTTAGTTTTTTCTCTTCTTAAATATGTTATCACAGAGGTGTCTCTCTCTCCTCCGATTGATCTGGGCTTGGCCAGTGGTAGGCTCAGCCAGGAGCTGGCTGGCATTACCTCTGCCAGCTGTGAGGGAGGCATCCAAGAACTTCTTGAAGAAAAGCCTCCCCCATAGCCCTCCCCACTACCAGAAACACAGCCAAAAGGAAAACCCAGTACATCTCTATGCAGTGGCACCCTAATAATGTTCCTATGCTTGGAAACCTGTGTTTAAGGGTTCCCTTCCTTCTTAAAGCAGAACTCTGGAATGTGAGTAAGGTATTTAACATATTTAGATCAGATGTATTGCCCAAGCCAGTCTTTTTTTTTTTTTTTAATTGAACAAAATCATCCTGTACTTCTGATTTTGCATACCTACCTGTCTGTTACTACTCGTTTTATTTTTGAATCTCACTGAAGCACATAAATCTGCTATGTCATAGCTTTGCAATACAATTTTGAAACTGCGAATAATTTATTCTTCTCAATCACCATGAAATTCTCACCTTTTAAGTTATAATATTCTTGTAAACTTCTGACTAATCTGTAGGGTCAGAACCTTTAGCACTATCTCTCATTGTTTAGGAAGACTGGTGTAACTCAGTCTTTCTACAAACGAGGCCTCTTTGATGCCAAGCTAATTGCCCAATTAGCCATTGTAGCTGAAAGCAGTAATTAAACATGGCAGAAGCTGCACAGGAATAATCCACAGAGGGAGATATAGAACCATCCCAACACCTTCCTTGCAGCCTTGCAGGAAAGCAATTTGGGACATCTAAAGGGTCTCTCTGGTGCCTCTGAACAAGGAGGCAAGCATGGTTGGGTTTTTTTTCCTTTCTCTGCTGAAGAATGCTTCTGGGACCTGAAAAGTTGGGGTAAACGTAGGTCATAGAATAAGTTATTTTGAAGACTGAAAAGCAGTATCACTAGGTGCGAGAGGGGAATTGCTAACACTGTAATGTGCACTTGTGGCTGTGACAGGACACCAGCGTAAGAGAGTACACACCAGGGGAAGAATGTAGACTGATCACAGTCTTGATTATGTTGTGTGGTTCTTTACACAGGTCCTTCATCTTAACTGCAAATAAAAAGAGAAGTCTTGCAGTATGCCACAGACTGTTCTACTGATACCTTTCTGAACAGGTGTTGGTGACTGAGGAAGGGGCAAAACAGTGCCATGCAGGGAAGCTGAGAAGAAAACTTGGGTTTATTTGATCTTGCTTGTGTACTTGTTTTCACAACTGAGTAAGAGCCAGGTAGCATTACCCAGCCTGTCTTCTGGATGAACACATTTAAAGAACATAATTGGAATCCTCAGACAGTGATTCAGGCCCGGCTCTCTTGACTCTTTCATGTCCTGTTTTCTTCTTGGTAACAACAGTTTACCTGTGCAGGGGCAACAGTGAAACCAATAAAGGTGGGTGAAACTCCGTACTGGAACTTAATTGGTCTTGACCGTAATGATCGTAGTGTCTTGGGTGTTGTTGATGATTCACCTTTGTGTTCTTGAGGTAGACTGGTGTGCATTCTATGAGAATTTTTTGAAGCAGATCTTTGTGAGGGGGAAATTAAAGCTCTATGTTGCTGTACATTGTTTAGTCATAAGGGAAACATAAGTGAAGTTAGAAGTACGCTTATTTTGCTGGACTTTCTAGAATGGCAAAGCCTTCTTTTATGTCTTTCCACATGGAAGTCTGAACAGTTGAGTGCCATTTGTCAGTCATTCATTGCTCTGGAAGGCTTGAAGGGAGAATCTTTCAAACCAGTTGATATTGGAGTCATGTTTTCACTTTCCTGTCCTTTTCCTCATGCTTCCAGTGCATGCATTGGGTAGATTACTTGGGCACGTGAAACAGCTCAATTCCCGGGAGAGGAGCAGGTGAAAGTGATAGGTTTGCTTTTTCAAACAGGCTAAAGTGTTTGAGGCAAAAAAAGGCTGAAGTGCTAGGAATACCTGCCTTGCTCTGTTCTGCCCTCTGCCATTCTCCTCTTTTTCTGGTTGAAGATTTTAACTTAAAATAGTAACATGGAGGAGAATCTGCAATGAAGTCTAGTAAGTAAGAGACTAGAACAAAGGTACAACAATAAGTACTTTCATATGGCCATCACAGGGTAGCTTTAGGTTTGGGTGCTAACTCCTCTTACAAAGGACAATCTAACACAAGACCAAGACTTGCTGATTACCTTAGTACTAACTCAAGTGAAAACTATTCCAGCAATGGGGGTAAAAGTGTATGTAACCCTGCCTACTTTCCAGCAAGTAAAACCAAGCCCAGAACGCTGCAGTGCTGATTTAGTGGAATTGTGCTGGAATCTTCAATATTCCTGGAAATGTCTTGCCCATTATTTTTTGTGAGGGTTAGATCTGCCATACAAGTTTCCTGCTCAGTCTTCCAGCTCTTCCTTTGGCACAGACATATGTCCTTGTGAGGTAAGATTTATGAATCCTGCTAAGAAAGCAGGCAAAACCAGAAACATTTCACTTGCTGTCTCTTCAGCAAACTTCTCTCTCTGACCACCACCCACTCTGGCAGTCACACTTGATCCACCTGAGCTGGGACTGAAGCCCTTCCAAGGTACACACCCTACACTCACCTGGTCAGACCAGGTTTTCCTCACCAGTTTGGCTCCAGGTTTCCTGTACAGAGTCACAGACATCTGGATCCTCAGAATATGTTAATTTAATTTTGGTGCAATTACAACATAAAAGCTCAAGCTGGTGCCTCTGAGGAGGGTCCCGGAACAAAGAAACCCTGGGCTTTTATATCTTCAGAGACCACACATGTGAAATCCTGGGGGTTGATGACCTCTGTTGTGTCTCTGTGTCTGGGCCATAGGTCCCTGGGCCCTTCGTTATGCAAAGATGGGTTCAGTTCACAGCCTGTTGCTTGAAGGTCCCACCATCCAGAGCTCAGCCTGCAGCTCTCACTGTAGCTGTGCCCTGAGCTACCTGCACTGATTAGATTACTCAGTACTGTCCCTGGACAGTGGCAAGACCCTCCTCCCTCTTTACTTACAGTAAATTAATATTACAGAAAAAATAACTTGTGCTAAACTAATGAACAGTTTGATCTGACATCCAAATACTTTCAGCCTTAGCGAGTTGACATTTAAACCTTGAAAGGCCCTTATGATCTGTGCAGATAGTCTTTGAAAACCTTATTTGACAGCCTATACAGTAAACATTGAAAGGCTGTGAAAAGGTTTGAGGCAAATTTGGGCTGAGCTAAAGAAAAAACAAACCACCCTTCCCCCTCACCAGGTTTGGAAAAAAACTAAGGAAAGTGTGAAAAGTAGAAACTATTTACTTCAGTAAGCAGACAAGTTAAGGTACAACAGTATTAAACAACAAAACCTGAGATATCCCACAAGTCTGGTGATGTAAAGAGTCCTGTGATGTGGAAAGTCCTGTATGTGAAGAGTCCTGTTAGTCTCGATGAGATTCCAGCAGACAGTCCCAGAAGAAACTCCTCAGGTGCACTGAGAGCAGCTAGAGCT
>WEKX01013703.1:6107-18119 GCA_013390025.1 Pitta sordida | reverse complement strand
ACCACCACCCTCTGAGCTTGCCCTTCTTGTCACTTAAGAGAAGGCTATGGAGCTTCTGACTGGAGAGAGGAAGGGACAGGAAATTCTGTAATTTGGGGAATGGGTGAATATCCTTCTTCAGAGGGATATTAGTTTTTCAAGTCTGAGTAGAGCCTGACAAAGCAAATTGGAATTGAAGGAACACTTTGCACAGGATCATTTCAGATGGGAGAAGAGAGCTTTAAATCATATCCTTTTAGTTCTGTGATGCTTAAAGGCAAAAACGGGTGACCTGTGGAAAGGGTTTTAGCTATGACCGAGCTTCTACATTCACCAAGCCTGTTAAACACAGTGTACCCTGAAAACAAGTTTAAAATCTATGACATACTTTATGAACTGTTTAGAATATGCTTTATAATCAAGTTTAAAATCTGGTACATATGCGCTATGCGTAGTGTGGTTACAAATGTTGATTTTGGCCTTGTTATTTCTCTCTCACTCCCTGAAACAGACACATAGGGCAAACCGCCAGAAGGTTTTATACTGATCATGAAAACATGTAGGTAAAACTAACAGCTGTACCAAACCGGAGTTGAGTCATTGCATACAAATTATTTCTGAGGTACATTCATAATTAGCTTTCGTGTGAGTCCACAAGGACTAACGGAACTGAAAGATCAGTACAGCTATGTGAAGTGGAAAATTGAGAACATCTTGTTTACGTTGAATGTAGCCTTTTCCTCTGGTATAGGTAAATTCTGTGTCATGTCCTGCTGGATAACCAAGCAATGAGATGCTGGGGATTATATAGTCTCAAATTAAAATGTATAGTAAGAATAGTATAGAAAATATTGTGCAAGTTAGGAACAAAGTGGAAGGAAAAAAATCAAACTGCAGTTGCTGTTTTCTGTGTGGAATAAGGTCTCCTGTAATGCTTTTTTTTTCTTTATGATTTTGTTGATTTTTTTGTTTAACTTAATTTAATTCTATTTATGTGTTGCCTTATCTATTTTATCTTGGTAGAATGTACAGACGGACTTCAAATATGGTCGGCTTGAGCTACCCACCAGCTGTAATTGAAGTGCTAAAGGTAATCCCAATAAAAAGATATTGAAGACGGGTCTGTACAAAGCATGAAGTTATTACTGCAATATTTAACTTGATAAGGGAATCTTAGTACTTAGCCTTTCCTTCTCTCTGATATTTATTTTAGTACATATACATTAATCATTTAACTGGCCTAAGGGAATATCCTTTCAGTAAAGGAAAAAATAGCTTTCAAGGCTGTGGTCATTTTCAGATTGTGAAGATTACAAGTCTGTTACAGATTATAGCGATTAAACCAAGGATTTATGAATCAATCACAATATCTCACAGAGAAGAAAGAAAACACAGATGGAGAGATGTGGAGAAGGAAAAGGATCAGTTTACCGTGAAAAAAGGGAAATTTTTCATACTGTTCATCTTCCTCGCTGCATTGCGACTCCTTCATTGCGACCTCGCTGATTTGCAAGTAGTTTTTCTCGCAGACCTGCCTCAGTGATTCACGGAGCTTCCTGTGCGTCACGTGCAGTGCCTCTGCTTCACCGAGGGGCAGCACTGGTGCTCCATATGGGTGGGATGGGCCCACCCCCACAAGGAGGGCATGCAGTGCCTCTCGCTCCCACAGTGCCATGTCCCAGTCCCTGCCCCCTCCTGTGTGTCTCCATGCTCTGTCTCTACAGTGGAAGGCTCACACCGTGGGATGCCCCAGGCGGCTGCTGGGACCCTGGGCAGCACTGCCACAAGCCACGCCATCCCCTGTTACTCTAAGCCCAGCTGCGGACTGACCCCCACCAGGCGTGTTACTGTTTCCATGACTACAGGCAGGGAGATGATGCGCTCTGTGCTTGGGAACTGCGCCTGGCACACCTGGTGATGACGTGGCCCCAGGGAAAGTGGGGCTGGGCTGGCCGCAGCGGCAGTGGAGCCAGTGCTGTGTGCTGGGATGGGGCAGCACTGGGACAAGCCCACACTGCCACCGCAGCTGCTGTGCCAGGAGGAGCTTCTGTTCCCCTATGCCCTCCCCCCGCTGCAGCAAGGGAAAACAGTGCTCTGATGGCTCCATATAGCCAGTGCTCGTGGGACTGGTGGATGATAAAGGGAAAGAAACTCCAACACCAACACCACCCCCCACCATAAGAGTGTTGCAATGTGGCAAAGCTAAGGTTTCCCAGTCTTCATGAGCGCTGACCAAAGCCCCGGGACACCCCTTCCCCGCTCTGGAGGTTCCCCCGCGGAGGCAGAGCAAGCATGCACAGTGGCAGCAGCCTGGCAGCAGCTGCAGAAGTGGCAACTTGGCCGAAGAGAAGCCAACAGATTTTCTGAGGGTCTTCCCAGGCAGAGAGGGCTCAGAAATGCTTCCTTTTGCCCCCTGTGCTGGGAGAGCCCGTAAGGAGGAGTGGAAAATGTCCCTCAGTGCTCCTGATTGGCTGGGGGTGGTGCAATGGGTGTGGCCTTTATGCATATTAATGACCTGTGCGTGTTTGTGAATTAGATGCTTTGTGAAACTCAGACAAGACTCTTTCCTCATGAAAGGTGAGGTATTACTATAGTTTATGAATATTGACTCCTGAGTTTTGCGATTTCAGACAAAAAAAACCAGAATCACAGAATCACAGAATATTATGAGTTGGAAGGGACCCACACGGATCATCTAGTCCAAATCACCATCTAACACCTGTACAGAGACTGAAAGCTCATCCCAGAGGGGTAGCACAACCTAGTTCCCTCACAGTCTAGCAGGCCACTCCAGACCAAAAGGGACCCAGGAACATCCAGCCCTACACCCCCCAGCTAGACCATGTCACTAAGCTCCTCATCCAGTCTTCTCTTAAACACCTCCAGGGACGGTGACTCCACCACCTCCCTGGGCAATCCATTCCAATGTGCAATCACTCTCTCTGTGAAAAACCACTTCCTAACATTAAGTGTAAAGCTCCCCTGGCGTAGCTTGAGGTCGTGCCCTCTCGTTCTCGTGTCGTCAGGCTGGAAGAAGAGGTCCACACCCATCTGGCTGCCACCTCCCCGCAGGTAGTTGTAAACAGCAATGAGGTCACCTCTGAGCCTCCTCTTCTCCAGGCTGAACAATCCCAGCTCCTGTAGTCGCTCCCCATAGGGCCTGCCCTCCAGTCCCTTCACCATCCTCGTTGCCCTTCTCTGGACCCTCTCAAGCAGCTCAACATCCTTCTTAAACTGGGGAGCCCAGAACTGCACACAGTACTCAAGATGTGGTCTGCGCCGTGTACAGGGGAAGGACAACCTCCCTGGACCGACTGACCACGCTGTTCCTGATGCAGGCCAGGATGCCATTGGCCTTCTTAGCCACCTGGGCACACTGCTGGCTCATATTGAGTTTCCTGTTGATCAGTACACCTAAGTCTCTCTCCACTTCACTAGTCTCGAGCCATTTCTCCCCCAGCCGATAGCGGTGCATGGGGTTGTTATGGCCGAAGTGAAGAATCAGAAGTAGTCTGAAAAAACCCCAAAAGTTCAATCCTTGAGACAATTGCAGAATTCCTGTGTTATGCAGGAATTATCAAGACTACAAACAGAAGTTAACAATCAGCAGCTGCCTTCAGCAGCTTTGCAGATTGCATGTTGCATGTGGTTCAACCACTGGTGAAAGAAGGTATTACAATGGGGCACTATGCAAGGGGATATTAAGTGTAAAGCTCATGAAGATATCTTGCTGTATTACTCCATGCTGGGAAGACTTACAGTTAGGGTACCAAATCCTTTTCATTTTGGATGGTAGAACTCCTGGAAAGATGGAGAGGTATTACAAAAAGTCATTCTGAATGCAAGAAAAATGATCAAATAGACCTTTCACATACAGAACCCAGGTGTCCACCCACACCTTTTTCCAGCTGCAGGTTGACAAGGTTTAGTTTCACTACTGCAAATGGTATCTAAATTCTTTGTTCTTTTGCAACTACACACTAGATGGTTTATGAGAGAATATATCTGTTATGGTGCCTCTTCTCCTGAGTTCCTCAGCAATAACAACACAGTTGAAGACTCATCAGCTACTCTCAGCTGAATTAAACCTCACCTTAGGGACTCTCTTCTTTCTATATTTTCAAATTATTAAAAGTCAAAAAGAGAACTGATCATACAATAGTAAGTTAAAACAAATCAATAACAACAAAAGGATTGACTAATTTTGTTCAGGATGAAATAATATCCACTTGGTCACTCACTGTGCACTCTATAATGCTTTTTTTTACAAAAAAAAAAACAAGAGGAGGTTAGGCTGGATGTTAGGAAGAGCTTTTTCACAGAGAGAGTGATCTCTCAGCAGAATGGTCTACTCAGGAAGGTGGTGGAGTCACCATGCCTGGAGGTGTTAAAATAAAAACTGGATGAGGAACTCAGTAGCTTGAGACCATGTCCTCTGGTTCTGGTATTGGCAGCCTGAGAGAAGAGATTTACACCCACCCGACAGCAACCTCCTTTCAGGTAGTTGTAAACAGCAATGAGGTCACCTCTGAGCTTCCTCTTCTCCAGATTGAACAATCCCAGTTCCCGGAGTTTCTCCCCACAGGGCTTGCCCTCCAGTCCTTTCACCACCCATGTTACCCTTCTCTGGACTCTCTCAAGCAGTTCAACATCTTTCTTAAACTGGAGAGACCAGAACTGGACGTAGTACTCAAGATGTGGTCTGACCAGTGCTCAGTATAGGGGAAGAATAACTTCTCTAGTTCTACTGGCCACACTGTTCCTGACACAGGCCAGGATGCCATTGGCCCTCTTAGCCACCTGGGCACACTATTGGCTCATATTAAGTTTTCTGCCAATCATTACTCCCAAATCCCTCTCCATTTTACCACTCTCTAGCCACTCATCCCCCAGCCGATAGCGATGCATGGGATTGTCGTGTCCAAAGTGAGGAACCTGACACTTGGACCTGTTAAATCTCATACTATTACAATATGCCCATTTCCCTAGCCTATCAAGGTCCCTCTGAAGGGGCAGTTCAACATTTGCCCCCACCTTGGTATTGTCTGTGAACTTGCTAATGGTGGACTCAGTTTCCCCATCCATATCATCAATAAAGACATTAAACAGTACCTCTGAAGTAAATTATTATATACATGCAAGTGTAAAAGTAATTTGCTTCAATGACTGAGGTGTTTAAAAAAAGAAAGTGACCATTTTAAACTGTCTAAGTCCATACTTTGGGCGTTATTTTTTTCACTCATTTTCTAAGTTTGTTCAAGATCTTCAGACTTCTTTTCTTAATGGAACCTTTTCCTCTTGTTGTTTTTCCTTTCCAATGCCTATTGGAAGTGTTGAATACTGTAATTAATAATTGCTTTTCTGTGAATTCGGCCACAAATCATCTCTGGAGAATCTTTACCCTGCATTCAATCTGTCTGCTCCACACAGATTATACTATCAGCTGCTTGGCAAGCAACTGATTTACTGAATTAGGTGAAAGAAGAGCCAAATACTGACTATCCTTGATGTTCACTCCTTAATTAGCCTCTCTGTGGACTGCATAACTACAAGAGTTATACTCAGCTCTACTCAACACTATGCAACTAGGAAGGTTGTCAGGATCACCTCAGGCGGAAAAGAGATAATTAAAAAAACATGTTGGTCTCATTCAGAAAAGTAGCTATGTTGATGTAGACTGGACCAACCTCAAGGTGGTTAAAACATATTTTGCATTTGACTGAAGTCAGGTCTGTACCTGGAAAATGACAGCGAACAACAAAGGTTCATTAGGCTTTAAGAGCTCAGTAGATAACTAAGATTTAACATTTTTAGTATTTCTTAAAAAGATGGCAGATTTTTAGATGAACTCTAGCCCTTACCAGTAATCATTGTGTCTAGCCAACTTCCATTTCTTGCCACAAAAATATGTGAGGTAACCTGCAACAGAGTTTGAAAGTCGAAGGAAACATCAATGCATGGATGTCAAAATTTAATATGTGGTTGGGATTGGATAAATTTTGGTAAATCTCTATGGGAAGTGCATCAAAGTTCTCAACAGGCAAAAGAGATTGAGGGCTGGTCTTATGCCAGATGCAGCTACATGATTCATCTGTGTATCACTGCTAGCTATAGCTCCCGTCTGCACCTTTCCTCTTTGTTTTTAGGATGAGACAAAGTCTCATGAAGTTTCATGAATACTCTCTTCTGTGAGATCAAGGAGCTTCATCTTGCTAGATAATAAGTGCTGTCAGCTGCTATGACATTCACTAAAAGTTGAGATTTGAACTCAACCTTCTGCAAGAAGGTTTCTGCCTTATACTTTGACTTTATGAGCTGGGGAGTGAATTTTCCCTCCTCTATCTCTTGACTCATCACCCTGCAGCATTAATATGTCATTTACAGCTGATTGGAACTTTCCTGACCGTAATTACTCTTCTATTATAAAGGTTGTGTTTTCATATAATTGTTACCACGTAGCATACTATGACTGTGATTTTTTTTTCTTCTTTGTAGTGTTCTGAAAACTACAGTGGACTCGATTAGCTTTTTAAAAAAATAAGGAAAATTAAGGTCATGCTCTTTGGGCAAGTTAAGCTGCAATAATCACAAATCAGGATTAATATTAAAATGAGAAATAATTAAGTTGCTCTTTACATCTAGCAAGGTAGTGCTTAGTTATCATCTTACATGATTGAACAGTTAGTGATAAAAATATAACCTCAGGTGCCTGTATTTTTTTACTACAAAAAATACATAGAACCTTATTCTGTTTTAAGCATTAGTGAAGCATTGCTCGCAATACAGAGTTATAAAAACCCTATAGGGACAGCAAAATCCAGAGGCTTCAATGACATTAAAAAAAAACCCCAAACAACAAAGTCTTTATTATTCTTCTTTTCTTCATAGTTATTTTCCTTCTTCATAGACATAGCATGTGGGTAGAGGACAGAGAGGGGTAGAAACAGCCCCAGTAGAGCCTTCTCAGTGTTTCAGGTACCAAAGCAACCAGGATTTTTGTCTTATAGGATTCATCCTTTGGTGATTAACTTCTGGTGTAGGGAAATGCCATGTTTAGAATAAGCAAACAGCGTACATGTTCTTATTGGAAGCTTCTTAAACACAAGTCATACAATACCAATGAGTATACTAATACTATGAGTGTCCTGATGATTCTGCATTGTTAAATGTAATTGAATAACTTATTGAGAAACTATATACTTACATCACTGCTCTAATTCTCAGTTTGTAGATTGTGAAAGTGAGAGAAATTTAACTATCAAGTGATGACTTTAACTGTCTTTTCTACCCACTCTTGCAGAATGTAGACAAGTGGTCCTTTGATGTATTTGCACTAAATGATGTCAGTGGGGATCATGCACTGAAATTCATTTTCTATGAACTTCTCACACGCTGTGATCTGATTAACCATTTCAAGGTAGGTAGTTAGAAGATGGTTATTATCTTCATCCATCTTGGATTTTTTTCCACTCATCCTGCTTTTTTTCATTCAAAATGCAATTTTAGTATTCTTTAAAGACTGTGAACACTGCACTTTCCACAATGTGATTTAAGTAGTACTTTGAATTGCAATGATGCCCTATGAAGTAGATGGGGTTCCAAACAGGTTTCCCAATAAAACCCTAGGGAAATACTGCATTCGATCCTCTGAGAATGATGGTGTCGTTTTCCTGAGCTTCATAAGACTCTCAAATATGCAGGCACAAAAAAAGAGTAAGAGAACATGAACGAAAAGTCCAAATTCATTAAAATTACTTAGGCCAGCAAGTGATGCCACTCCCTACTCTGCTCTCATGAGACCCTACCTGGGGAATGTTCATTGCAGCCTTCTAGTACTTGAAGGGGACCTAAAAGAAAGATGCGGAAAAAACTTTTTAGCAGGGCCTGTTGCAACAGTACAAGGGGTAATGATTTTAAGCTAAAGGAAGGTAGGTTTAGACTAGATATAAGGAAGATTTTTTTTTTTTTTTTTTTTTTTTATGGTGAGAGTGGTGACACACTAACAAGTTGCCCAGAGAGGTGGTAGATGCCCCATCCCTGGAAGCATTCAAGGTTATATTGGACCTGATCTAGTTGAAGATGTCCCTGCTCATTGCAGAGGCAGGTGGAAGGTGACCTATAATTTTGTAATTGTTACAGAGGTTTGCAGATACAATTGTTATGTATCTTTTCCTCCAACTTTGATGACAGAAATATTGCCATCCAGATCTTGACCTTTCCTCACACATAGATAGTCTATTCTCCCTTCCTCTATTGACATTTCCACTTCCCAGGTTTCCCTACTCACTTGGGCTGGAAAAAATTTAGATCTCTGGGTCCTGTACTTCTTCAGACACTGCCCATGCCTGAAGAGACATGTTTGAAGAAGGTCTCTGGTCAGAACTGCATCCTCTGCTCATATGTACCCAAGAGGAAAACAGCAGGGTTCCTCTATAGAAACATTAGCATTTAAGGTATTTGCCATTTGAGCAGAACGAACTTAAGAATCTATATTGCCAGTTGCATATGTTACAGCTGACCCCACCTCCATAGTCTCCTTTCTAGATATCCCCTCAATTGCATTTTTTTTTGATGTCTGCAGTTACTCTTTTTGTCAGAAAAACACGGAATGTGAGTAGTAAAGCAGAGATACATTCCAGTGAGTTGCGGGGTTATCAGACAGTTACTTGTAGCCTATTTAGAAATATTTCTCCAGGGGAAATAAATAAAATGGTTGCTGTTACTTTTCATAATCGATGTGTCTTCCAGACTGTTTCATAGTATACTTGTTACTGTGTGTTTATTTGTAGGAGTGATTCACTTATAATTCCGTTATGGATGGAGAAACCAGTTTGAAGTAGTAACCTGAATTCTCACTCTCTCTTGAATGTGTGTTTCAGATGTTTTCATGTTTTGTTTATTTGTGAAGTAAAAACTGCTCTTTGGGAACCTCTCATCAAAATACTCCCCTCTGAATCCAAGCCATTAAAGCTGGTTTAAGGTTTTTTTGTTGTTTGTTTTTGGGGTTTTTCCCCATCTTCTTTAATTCTGTGCTACTTTACTTAGATTCCCATTTCTGCACTGGTGTCCTTTGTGGAAGCTCTGGAAGTTGGCTATAGCAAACATAAAAATCCTTATCACAACCTAATCCATGCTGCAGATGTGACACAGACTGTCCATTACCTCCTTTTAAAGACAGGCATAGTGGTAAGTAAAGGACTTGGCATTATGACATTCTGAATATATAGTTAGATTAAAACTGGGTTTGCTTAATAAGGAAATTATGATTACCCACAGTAGAATCCATTTGCACAGTAGACAAACTTCATTTTATATGGGTGGGATAATAAAAGTAGAGACTTTGAATTATTTAGAAATAGAAGGTCGGGGAAGTTGTTCATAACTCTTTTAACAGTTATCTAAAGAGGAAGAATGAGAAATCTAAGATTAGTTTTTCACTCTGCCACAAATCTCATGTGTGAATCTGCCAACACACATTTGTTGTAATTCATTTCATCTAATATAAATAATCATATTTTCTAAGTTGTCTTCTTAACTTAAGGGAGGGAGACAGGACATCCAATCCATTTATCTGAGCATAAAAAGAGCCATGATCTGGAAATGTTCACAGGTTCACAGGTTATTCTGAGTTGGAAGGAACCCTCAGGATCACCTGATCCACCAAGTAGACCAACTACACCATGACAATGAGCTCCTCATTGAGTCTTCTCTTAAACACCTGCAGCGATGGCGACTCCACCACCTCCCTGGGCAGTCCATTCCAATGAGAGATCACTCTCTCTGTGAAAAACTTCTTCCTGATATCCAGTCCAAACCTCCCCTGGCATAGCTTCAGACCATGTCCGCTCATTCTGGTGTCGTCAGCCTGAGAGAAGAGATCTTCACCCACCTGGTGGCAACCTCCCCTCAGGTAGCTGTAAACAGCAATGAGGTCACCACTGAGCTTCCTCTTCTCCAGGCTGAACAACCCCAGTTCCCGCAGTCGTTCCCCATAGGGCTTGTTCTCCAGTCCTTTCACCATCCGTGTCGCCCTTCTCTGGACCCTCTCAGGCAATTCAACATCCTTCTTCAACAGGGGAGACCAGAACTGGACACAGTATTCAAGATGTGGTCTGACCAGCGCTTTGTACAGGGGAAGAATAACTTCTCTAGTCTGACTGACCACACTGTTCCTAATACAGGTCGGGATGCCATTAGCCCTCTTAGCCACCTGGGCATAGTGCTGGCTCATATTAAATTTTCTCTGAATCATTACTTTTAAAACCCTTTCCATTTCACCACTCTCCAGCCACTCATTCCCCAGTCGATAGTGATGCATGGGATTGTTACATCCGAAGTGAAGAACCTGGCATTTGGACTTGTTAAATCTCATATTATTGGTATCTGCCCATTTCTCTAGCTCATCGTGGTCCATCTGAAGGGCCCTTCTATCCTCTGGCAGTTCAACATCTGCCCCCACCTTGGTATCATCTGCAAACTTGCTAATGGTGGACTCAATTCCCTCGTCCATGTTATCAATAAAGATATACAACAGTGCCGGGCCAAGCATTAATCCCTGTGGGACTCCACTAGTGACCGGCCGCCAGCTGGATGTGGCACCATTCACCAACAATCTCTGAGCTCGTCCATCCAACCAATTCCTAACCCAACATAAAATCACAGAATCACAGAATATTATGAGTTGGAAGGGACCCACAAGGATCATCTAGTCCAACTCACCATCTAACACCGGTACAGAGACCGGGAGCACATCCCAGAGCGGTAATACCACCCTAGATCCCTCACAGTCTAGCAGGCCACTCCGAGCCGGAAGCCAACATAAAATGCACCTATCTTGTCCACACTCCGAGAGTTTCTTCTGCAGGTTCCCATGGGAATGAGTGTCAAAGGCTTTGCTAAGATCCAAGTACAAAACCTCAGGCCTTTTTTCATCAGCCAGATGAGTCACCAATTCAGAAAAGGAGATCAGGTTGGTCAGGCATGACCTACGTCTCCTAAATCCCTCCTGATTAGGTCTAATGTCATAGTTATTTTGCAGGTGCTGCGTAATAGCACACAGGGTTGTCTGTTCCATGATTTTGCCTGGGACTGAGGTCAGGCTGACAGGTCTATAAGTAGATCATTAATTAAATCTATAGCCAGATCATCTTTACGGCCTTTCTTGTGGATGGGTGTCGCATTAGCCAATTTCCATTCTTCTGGTACATCACCAGTAAGCCAGGACTGTTGGTAAATTATGAAGAGTGGCTTAACGAATTCATCTGCTAGTTCTTTCATCACCCTCGGATGGATCCCATCTGGTCCCATGGACTTGTGAGGATACAAGCAGCTCGGTAAGTCTCCAACTACCTCCTCCTGGATGACAGGGGGGTTATACTGCACCCCGACTCCTTCCTTTAGTCCTGAAGTCCGGTTGCCCTGCAGACATTCTGTCTTAATGTTAAAAACAGAGGCAAAGAGAGTATTAAGTATTTCTGCCTTTTCCTCATCTCTGCTTCCTATATTCCCCTCTGCATCCAATAAGGAGTGAAGGTTGTTGCAGCCTCTCTTTTTACTGTTGATGTATTTATAGAAACATTTCTTTCCCTTCACTGAAACTGCTAGGTTGAGTTCCATCTGAGCTTTTGCCTCTCTAATTTTTCTCCTGCATGACTTGACAACTTCCTTAAACACACCCTGACTCACCTCCCCTTATTTGCAAAGGTTGTACATCCTCTTTTTTTCCCCTCGCTCTTTCAGGAACTCTTTGCTCATCCAGGTTTGTCTCCTACCCCTTCGACTCATTTTTCAGCACATTGGGACTGCCTGCACCTGTGCCTTCATGAGCTCATTCTTAATGTATGTCCTGCTCTCCTGGACTCCCTTGCCATTAAGGGCTGTTTCCCATGGTGCCCTCCTAATTAAATCCTTAAACAGTCTGAAGTCCGCCCTCCAGAAGTCCAGCATGGAGGTTTGCTTTATGCCCTTTCTTGTCAAACTTCCGATTGAAAACTCTATTATCTCATGGTCACTGCATCCCAGATTTTCTCTGAC
>WEKX01013702.1:0-49257 GCA_013390025.1 Pitta sordida | reverse complement strand
ATAGGAAAATGGGCGTGGAAAAACTTAGGTGAGAGCAGAGATGCAGCTAAGGGCAGATGAAAAGAATTTTAGAATTAAAAGCAATTATGTGACAGGTGAGCTGAGGTTTGTGGAGAGAAATAACTGAGCTGACAAGCAGAAGTAGTCAGGTGTGTTGACAGAGGGTACAGAAATCAAACTCTGGTTTATCACTTTATATATAATGCTTTGTGTTAAAAGTAGTTATTTGTGTAAAAAGACCAATTGTGCTTTTTAAATGGTTTCTTTTGGTTTTATAAACTATATAACTTCAGAATGGTTTTCTGTGAGTTCATGAAAAGTTTAAAGGATAAAATTACATGTAGGATCATCAGGAAAAGGATTTAGTATAAGAAGTTAATTTTTGAGAAATTTGGTGTACTGGGACAGGATTAATGGAGCCCATCTCTGCAGTCCTTGTGATGGATGTGAGGTAATTTATAAACTGATCTATTATCCCATGGGTAGGTACAATTGTGGGGGATTTTGCCTATATTTTCTATAACAACAATTTTCCTTCATTGCAGGCAGCAGATTTTTGCAGCCTTCACAGAGGAGTTTCTGGCAGCACCTTTTACAGACCAGATATTCCATTTCATCATTCCAGCGCTTGCTGATGTGCAGACCATTTTCCCTTATGAACTCCTTCTGAATGCACTATTATTAACAGAAAGTGGATGTTCAAGAAGAAGTGATCAGGCCCCATGGCTTTTCTACTTTGTGTTAACAGTTGGAGAAACATATTTGGGTGAGCAAGCTGAGTGGCCAGTTCCTTGGGTTCATATTTATTACATATTTCCACAACATGGTTCATTGCCAAGTGAAAGGACAGCTTGTGAAGAAAAGTGTCGGAGAGTTCTGTTTTATTACCTATTCTTTGATAAGATTTGGCATAACTTGCTTTTGGTAAAACCTGTTTTGCAGTACAGCTTGATCTGGCTGACAACCTTCTGTTTCACTGTAGGATCCCTTTCAGAGGAAGGACTTCTCGTGTATTTGAGGGTACTCCAGACTTTCCTCTCTCAGCTGCCTGTGTCTGCTGCTGGTACAAATTGTCAAGATGCAAACAGTGATTCTGAAGATGAGGATGAAGAGATCAGTAAAATGACAACCACACCGGTAAGCAGTGCAGGATTTCTGTGAAGGAATTTGTACAACAGCAGCAGCAAAGATGGGTGAAAACACCGTCACCCAAAGTGTGGTGTTTTTCTGGCTACGTGTAGCAGGGAGTAAGTTGGCTTCTTGCAAATAAGTGACCATTCACTGTAAGCAAATGAAACTTGTTGCTTACATTAAAAACAAACCCTTTAATAAGAGATATTAAACCTCAGATAGTGTGTGTCTGGTGAAGGACAGAGCTTTTACTTAAAAAAACAAATTCCTTTAAATTTTTATTTTACAGAACCTATCTGCTCTCTGTCTTCTTTAGGTCTATGATGATGCTGAGATATCACGTAACATACAAACCTTATATTCCAATTTAGGTTGTTTTTTTTTTTTCTCATGCAAATAGTACAGTTCAACAACAGTCTTTACCCTGTGGAATTAGCTCTGTGTATATCCACTAACTCAAAAGCCCTCAAAGGGGAAACACCTGCTTTCTATAATAATGGATGAAGGCTGAGAAGTTCTAGAACTTTCAGAACTTTTTCACAGTAGTTTCACCTTCCTGCAGTAGAATAAATGTTTGCCAATTTTAACCTGCTAATACCTGTTTCAAGGCTTTGAATGATCAAAGTTGGATAGATGTAAATTCAACTGGCCTTTCTGTAATCTCTCAGAAGACACTGCCACTCAAAGGATTTAGGCAGTTTGCAAACTTTCCTCGTGGAATGTGTGAAATTTCATCATATTTCATCATAAACTCAGATTATTTAGCTTCCCCACAAGAAGGTGGAAATTTTGTATTTCTGTCTCTCAGGCATTCTAGGACTTCTTAGCGTTTTCTTGGCCATGTTTTGAAAGCAGAAGCATAGCAGCTCTTCTGGGAGATGCTGTTCCTATCATGCCTCCTTACATTTCATACATTTCTGAAAGATGCAACATTTTCAGGCATTTGTACTGAGTGTAACCTCTCAGGACAAGCTGTGCTGCCAGGGAACACTTGCAGCCTTTCACTTGTGTGTTTTTGAGGTGCTGTGTCATTTTTACGAGGAGAGTGTGAGCAAAATAGTGAATTTGCCACGCACACACACACTATGCAATGTACTTATTGTCAGATTGTACTTGTGGCTTAGAGATTAGTGATGTTGAAGGGGTGATTAGGTCAAAACAAAGCATAAATTTCTCTTCACAGGTGACTTGCTTTGATTTGTATATTGGAGAAAGAATTACTCTGAGGAAGCTTTAAGTGAATTAAGTGTTTATTTAAGTGAATTAAGTGTTTATTGCCATCCTGCTTTTCCTGTGGATATTTATCCAGTTCTGGATATCATGTCTGACTGGTGTGAGTGAGGAAGAGCTGATTATTCACGTATTTTATGCCAGTCAGTGATTTTGCCTGATTGTATCCAAGTCTTACAGGTCATGGTTATATTAAAGGGAGTATTTCCAGTGGCCCAAGTGAAAGATGGATACCACAACCCAACAGTTACCTGGGGATTTAAGATGGCTCTAGGATCTGATACTTTTAAGAGTGGGATATACAAATGTGTTTGTGCTTTTCATTAGTTGTACAAGAAAACTTTATGTTCCGGGTAAATTCGGACCATTTGAAAGAATTGAAAGCAAACTTTTCTTTGATGTGTTTGTAGGGTGATGGGAGAATATCAGTTCAGTACATAACTGAGGAGTGTCTAAAGAAATTGGATACAAAGCAGCAGACAAACACTCTCCTGAATATGGTTTGGAGAGATTCAGCTAGTGAAGAAGTCTTTACCCTGATGGCATCAATCTGCCACACACTAATGGTACAACACCGAATGATGGTGCCAAAAGTCAGGCAAGTATAAATAACAGTGATCTTGAACTGTAGTACATCTGAAATTGGTTTTATTAGACTTGTGTTAGATACCTTGTGGGGCTTTTTCTGTATTTTTCTTTATGATCAGCTGAAAGAAATTAGAATTTCAGAATTTAAATCCTAATTACATGCAAAGAGTGGATTATTTGTTTCTTATTTTTCTTGTTGTTCACTGTGGCCTCTCAAGATTCTTGGATGGATGTTATCCCTTCCCTTGCTCAGAGGCAGTGTTGAGTGTCATTCTAGGAGAAATTGGTCTAGCTGGTTTTTAAAAGATTCAGTGTTACGGATTCCAGTCTCCAGCTGAGCACTGTAACCAACTTGTTCTCTCAGATCTTTAGTGTATAGCCAGAATGTCTTGTTACAAATTAAAACAATTCCTAACTACTTATTGAAAATCACCGTTGTTTGGGAAGGCCTTTGGCATCTGAGGTGGAGATAAAGGATATGTTCGTTTGCACAGTGTTCTTCCACAAAGGTTACAAACCACTAGTGTCAGAACAAAGGGAGAAGACTTTTCACCTTTTTATTATCAGACTGAGCCCCCTGAGTATCAGCACTGCTCTGGTGCAGGTAGTTCTGAGTAAGCCCCTAGTCGCTGGTAGTAAAGTAAGTATTTTGGGAATGTTGTAAACATAATTCAAACTGCATTGTAAACAGTGATACAGAAAACTAATTAGGTGCTATCTTAGCCCAGTGGTGTTTATAGCTGTTAGAGGAAGTAAGATGTCAGTGAAACTGTGATTGCTCGATTAGGGTAATTAGTTCTTTGTAGACTAATTGCATTAGAGCAGGATGTGAGACCTGGAGATCATAGCAGCAGTGGAATTAGTGTGCCTGCTTTATTGTTGCAAGTAGTACATTGCCTTGGATAGTAATTACTGAGCTTAAATGCATCACTGCTTTGACTTGAGGTTTGCTGGTGAACTGTGTGGAAAAGGGTGTTTAATGAATAAAGAAGTCACAGAACTTTAATTGTATGAGTATGGCATCAATTTCCTCTGAGAAGCCATATTGGGCCTTGGCAATTATTTGTTATAACAAGCTATTTACACATTGGATACTTTCAGGAGTTAGGAAAGCTCTACTCAGCATCTTCTACTGGAAAGTAATTTAAAGATTTTAACTTTTGAATAGCCCTAAAATAGCTGAATTTTAGCAATAGAGTACGTAGAGGTACTGAGATTTGTGTCAGTGCTACTGGTGGAATTACTTCCATGGCCACAGTGCAGTTAATTCACAGAGATATTTGGTGAATTAAAGTAGACATTTAATTACTAGTTCTGACTTCGAAGTCAGCCATGAGAGTACAGTTCGCCAGGGATTGTCATTTCAGGAGGTGTCAATCATTTGTCCTATTCTCAGTGCATGTTAGACCTGGCCTTGGTTATCAAGCAGTTGTTGCAGACATTATTTTTGAGGGGTTTTTGAAGGACATTTGATGCTTGTTTTAAAGATAGTAAACGTTGTGTTACTTCAAAAGACAATTAGAAGACTGTCATTAATTTCCACTTTTTTTAATTGCCTGGTGATTTTTTTAATTGCCCAAATAATGTAATCAAATGTAATGATAGTCTTCTGAAAGATGCTGCACTTGTTTTGAAGCTATCTTTTATATTATTTCATATTCAGAGTAAAGTGTATCTATTTAATTAGACTGTGTAGAAAGAGTTAAGCAGAAATAATTTATTTCACACTATTTTTAGTGTAAAAGCTCAATAATGCTGTTTTATTTTCTCTTTGAAAACACACTGGGTCAAATGGTTTAAAAGATAGAGTTGTTACAGGGATTGTCTATTTAACAGCATTTACAACTGTAATAGCAAACAATGATAATTAAAAACATAAAGGCTGCAAATCTGCAAAATGGGATGCTAAATAGAGGAATAATTGAAAATAATTTTTCATTAGCTGTAAGTAAAGTTAGGCTAAGATTAACACAGGCTTTGGAGGGATGAAAACAACAAATATCTCTGTATTCTTTTAACAGTGCTGGGTATTTTTGTCCTTCTTGAACAAAGATGAGAAACTCATAGTATAGACTTACTCTGTTAGAGCTGAACACTTGTTTTCTTCTTGTGGCTTTTCAGTGCAGCTGTGATTTGACTGATGAGGGTATTGCATGGGCTTAGGAACAGTGGTGTTGCTGAATTAATTCAGTGCTTTCCTTGGTTTTGTAATGGAGACCAAGAGACAACAGAGCAAGGTACCCAAAAGTACAGCGTAGGTTTGGCTCACTGAGGGTGGTGAGATCCAGAGGTGGGTAACTGGGAAATCACACTGCTTTGGGTTTATTGTTAGGACTTTTGATAAATTCTGAATAGGTTCTGGAAATATGCAATCAGGCCCAATTAAAGAAAAAGGTCACGTTACAGGAAAAAATAAACTATATCTTGTGTTCAGTAACCTGGGTGAGAGGTATAGAATAAAATCCTGACTGTAGAGATGGGCTTTCAGTCTCTGCACGGGTGTTAGATGGTGAGTTGGACTAGATGATCCTTGTGGGTCCCTTCCAACTCATAATATTATGTGTGTGTGATTCTGTGTGTGTGAATTGTGCTTGTTTTTAGAGAGAGAGAGAGCTTTTGTCTTTAAAGTTTTGTTATTATTGAATACAGTTACTGCAAAGAGAAAACTTGGGTCTTGGAGGATAGGTTTCATTGTAGAGAGACTTGCAATATGCTTTTTTCATCAAAACTGAACTTTAAATAAATAGTTAATTAAATTTCTGCAAAATATTTAGGAGAGTAATTTAATACTTTAGACTTCGTGTCATCACAGCTGAATATTAAATAGTGATGGAAAGTTGCTTGTCCTGGGGCGTCAGTGGCTGTCAGTGTGAGCAGTGCCCCCAGTGATCACTATCCTGGGGTGAACAATCTCATTCTGACTGCACTTCACTGCTATTTCATTAATGTAACACTGCTGATCTCAACCTGCACTTCGAAATGGTTTGGAAAATGATATTCTGGTGTAATCTGAGCAGCCTGTCTTGTGTGTGTGCTGAGATGTTCAGGCTCTATATGAGGCTGCTGGAGTTGTCCTGCAGGGAGTGTTCTGACTCCGCTGTGATTTTCTTAGAACCACATGCATTGTATTTGGGGTTCTAACTTACTTATTTTATTTTTTGCTTTATGTTCGTGCTCCAGTACAGAGGCAGAAGCACAAAGCAGCCTGAAGTGCAGGATGGTTCCTGTAAGGGTGGCTTTGCTGCTGTCCCCCAGCCGTGACACCTCGTGGTTCTGGAGTGACAAAATCCGCTGCCCCGGCAGCAGTGACCTGTCACAGACTGTGGGAGCTCCTCTCGTTCTGGGGGATTCTCTTCATTAACTTAAATGGTCTCAGTGGGAAACTAGGCCCAATTTATGACCTAGACTGAAAATCTTGCCTTTAACTAATTAACTTGTAGTGGTGCCTCAGCTAAATTAAGCTTAATGGGTCATTTAATCTGTCCCATTGCACAGGAGGAATTTGACACTTTTTTTTAAACCAGAGGTGCCCAAAATACTGTTGTGGCAAGTACACATAAATCATGTGGCCTTTGTGGACAATTAGATACCTAGAGAGACACAAGGTTCTAAGTAAAGGGTCGTTACGTACTTACTTTTGGGAGTAGATAATTTAATTTGGTATGATTAAAATTGAGACTTAACAGAAGTCACTGGAGTGAATTTAACTCTGTCACAGCCTGTAACTGAGGCACTGTGTGTTTTTCCATTGGAAAGAGTTTATCCTTTCTGGTAGCAGAAAAATTATTCTTCTCCCAAATGACAGTGCTAAATCTTAATATTGGACTTTACAGAAAATCTATTAATGACTCCATTACATAAAACATGTACAGTGATCTCATAATAAAGAAGTTGGTGGAATTCAGTGACATTCTTAAGAAAATGCAAACCTACCAGATGAGGGCATGTTTAAATTTGAGCCCCTTGGTTTGTTTTTAGAATAGTAAAAATATTGAAAGTGAAACCGTGAGTTAGATTATTAAAATTTACATAAAGAAACATTGTCAGATCTTTTTTATTTCTAGTTTTTTATGTGGGGTTTGGGGTTTTTTTTGTTAAAAGGAAAATGTGGTCAAGACTGTATGGACAGCCAAGTTTTATATTAACTGATCTCTAAACTTGGTGGATTGATAAGGCTTTGTGTTCAGGATATATGAGCCATCCCTGTAGTGTTCTGCAGTTTGTCAGAAACCCTTGCACTGTGATATTTTAATGTAGTTGAACCTGGAAAGGCTGTTTTTAAGCAGATGTGCATCTTTTCTCTGCCAAGAAAAAAGGATCAAGTAAGGTAGATTTTTATGTATTTTCTTTATTTTTTACATTTTAATTAAATTTTTGTGGTCTTTCTGTTGGTGTTTTTCAATTTGAAGCCAAAGTTTTTGAAACTTTAGTATGGCAGATTTCTTCATATTTTGGAGAGATGTGACTTTTCAAAGCCATCCTTGCATTTTTTGGTAGGTTTCTTCTTTGGTTGTGGGTTGTTTTTTTTTTTTGTCTACTTGCAATTGATATCTTCAGCTTTGAAATCCAGTTTCTGTACTTGGAGTGGGAAGAGAGCAGTTTTTTCCTGCCATCTTTACTTTTGCAGTGGATTATTTTATATTTAAAGTGAATCTAGTGATGTAAAACTTCTATAACACAAGGCCCAGTTCACTGTTCTGTGTTTAGTTTGCAGGTTCATGTTTATTTTCTGGTCACAGTATGGAAACTTTATAATTGAAACTTTAGAACTGACAAATTCGTCTGCTTCATATTCATTGGTGTTTCACATTAACAAAATAGGTTGTATTTTGTTAATGTGAAATATTAACCAAATTCTACCAAATGTGAGCTTTTGTGTTTCACCAGATTTTCAGGAAGGGGAAATGTGAAAGTAGAATACATTCAACATTTCTGGAATTGGGCCATGGAATAGAGCAGTTGCTACAACTGACTGCCTGAATCATGGGTATGAAATAAAAATGGCCAAAACTTAGGTGAAGGTTATTATTATTAGCTCTTAACGTTTGTCCTTTTTTCTCCTTCATTATTGCTGAATATTGATAGAAGGAAAAAATGAATTACATTATGATAGGTTCAGTGTCGATAATGTTTGTTCATTTCTGCTGAAACTATTCTGTAATTTCCAGGGATGATTGTAAAATTAACAAGTTTTCACTTGGAAGCTGTGTGAGACCTGACTGCACTGTGCCAAATTACTTTTCATTTCAAATATGAGACTGAAAACTGAAGGTCACTGAGGAAATTCCTCATTTCAGTAACCAGGACATCTGAGCTATCATTCAGATGTTTAAACATTAAAATACAAATCCTAATTCTAAATTAGCTAGGTATAATAAGCCATTTCTTGCATGATAATGCATGATTTTCACCTAAATGTCAAAATAATGTGACTTTAGAAAGAAGTAGAAATCCCATGGATCAAATTCAGTTTCATTTTTTTCAAAAATTCCACATAATTAAAACTTATGTTAGACTGGCATTAGCTGCAGTTCCTTCAAATTTGACTCAAATCTCATAGTGCAGCTTCTCTGAAATAAATGAACCTTCCCTCTCTTCATAAAGATACTGATCTCTGTGTTTAAAATTAAACCTTCTTGAAACGAGAAGTGATACTTCAGCAAAGACGCAAACCAGAAGTTGCTTATGTTTCATTTTCCTTTATTCTGCGTGTTCCAATTCCACTTCCAGAGCTCCCTGTACCTGTGAAATGAGTTGCCAGGTTAGTGAGGAGTTCTGCCCTTCCTCATGTTCCTTTATCCTCACAGAGTTCCTTGGCTGCATTTTTTGGAGAATGGGAAGCCTGAGGAAGTTTGTGAATGGGCACATGGGATTTCTTGTGTGGCCTTTTTTGTTTTAATGTCTTTGAACAAATTGCCACTTGAACCATTCTCAAATCTTTTTAGGGCTTTACTGATACTTTACTAATTTGATGAAATAAGTGCTTCCTTCTCTTTTGCCATCAGACAAATTTCAGTTTATCCATGTGGCCCATAATAAATCCCGTGTTTTCTGGCAGTTTTTTGTCTCATATGTTGCTTTCTGCAGGGGGTAAAAAAAAGCTATGGGAGACTTTTTCATTGCAGGAAGTTTTTTATTTCTCATTTAATGAAGAAATTTATCATGCTGTAATCATGTCTGAAATAATACAGTTGAAGTCAGTCCTGTATATAACTGACTTGTGAGCTTACATTTTGTTTTTACAAGTGTATGAACAATTTTCTGTCACCAGATGGATTACTGTACTGTCCTGACAGATTGTTCCATTGTGTTGTCCTGTTTCTATCTGCCAAGCAGAGTGCACCAGTACAATTGTTATATAATTTTAAATCAGTAGTTCTGAGGTAAATGAAGGTTTTTTAATCTACCTTTTGCAAAAATTGCTGTGTTTGGTAATGTCAGGCCAAGCACAGAAGTGAATTGTTAGTTTGGTGTAATTTTCTATATTAGAATTTATACGGTCTCAGGTAAATAACTCCAGAGTGTATATTATTTTTATTCATGTGTATTGAATTCTGCAGAAGAATGCAAACATGGGTTTATGTTGTGTGGTTTGTTGCTGAGTTAATGAAAGCTGTGTGTTTTAAGCATAAGGATTTATATGCTTGGTTTGCAGCTTTTGGGGCTTTTACAAGGTTTGATCAGAGTAAGAACCTCCAACTTGAAAAATGAAATTTAAATTGTTAGTTTTCTGAGAAATGCTTGACAGAAACGTTCTTATGGAAGTGTTGTGTTGTGTGAATACACTGTTTTGGAAGACACAATTTATTTGAACTTTCTCTTGCAGGCTTCTTTATAGTTTAGCCTTTAATGCCAGATTCCTGAGGCATCTTTGGTATTTGATATCTTCAATGACTACCCGAATGATTACAGGGTATGTATTGTGCCGTTTCTGAAACTGAGCCTTGGTTCAAATTCGTAGTGAGAATTTGATTGGGACAGTTAGAGGTGTGGTTAGTTACCTCCTGGGATTTCATAAAACTGAGCGAAATGTTGGAAATTGGACAGTTGTGAATAAAGAAAATACTTATTTAAAATAAGTGGAGTGTTTTGCAGCTTTAGGAGTGCTTGCTGGCATCAGTGTAACAGACACTGAAGCCCCAGGTCCTTCATCCCAAGTTTTATGTCCCTTGCTGTGACCAGTCCAGAAATTGATGGTGGCAGAAACACGTTCCTGGGACCTGAGGCATTGGACCTACAGATTGTTTTAGTGCTGACCTGCAGATTAGTTACTTTCTTTGCCTTGTGTCTTGAAAGTATCTGCAATCTCTTAATGCGAAAGTTTATTTATCCTGAGACACTGAGATACAAGTGACGCGAACTTGCAAAGAGTAACTTTATTTTGCAAGAATTGGAAATACACGTAGTTTTTTTTTAACAACTAAGAACCATCATTATTTTTCTGTAGGAGCCACAACCTTATCTTTTTTAATAGAATGCTGAAGATAGTGGCTTTTATTAGAGTGCTTGATTAACCATCTCTTTCATGTTGCATTTCATGTTTTAAGGTCTATGGTGCCACTCCTTCAAGTGATTTCAAGAGGCTCTCCAATGTCTTTAGAAGACTCCAGCCGAATTATCCCTCTCTTCTACCTTTTCAGTTCTTTGTTTAGTCATTCACTTATTTCTATTCATGATAATGAATTCTTCGGTGATCCAATAGAAGGTGAGTTTCAAGCATACTGAATAGCAGTGCTTTGCAAAATGTTTTTGTGTCAGGCTGGAGAGTTCCCTGGGCAATGATTTGCTGACATCTGTGAGGAAAGCTCTTCTGGGTTGACTTGATGATGGTCCCCAGAGCACTCAGCTGTCAGCTGGCTCTTTCATGGTGATTGCATTTAGAAAAAAAGAGGAAAAAAATTGATGGTCTGCACCTTGGGAACCGTAGCTTTACAGGGTCTGATATGGAAGTTCTTAATCATGATCATTTTTAATGAGTTAGTGAAGAGAGTGAATTTCTTCTGGACTGAGCCTGCTGTCTCGTGTATACATTTAACACAGAGCAGGAATCACAAAAGAGAACAAGAGGATATTGTAATTAAAATAACTGTGACTGCAAACAGTTCCAAGACTTCATCTTCTTTATAAATGTTTATTCTTTCTCTTTTTGGGTGATGTTTCTTTTCTCTACCTGTAGATGTATATGAATGTTCCAAGTTTCAATGAAATCATCTTTTTTTTCATAATAAAATGGTTAAGTGGTTTAAGGAGACTTAAACTCATGTTTTATGTAGTTGTAGGTCAAAGACAATCATCAATGATGCCTTTTACACTAGAAGAGCTTGTAATATTATCACGCTGCCTTCGAGATGCATGTCTAGGAATCATCAAGTTAGCTTACCCAGAGACAAAGCCAGAGGTTCGTGAGGAATATATCGCAGCGTTCAGGAGTGTCGGAGTAACAAAGAATACGGAAATGCAGCAATGCATACAGACAGAACAGAAAAGGTGGATTCAGCTATTCAAGGTAAATTATGTCCATTTTCAGGGCATATTTAAATAAAATTTTGAGGCTTCTGCTGAAGATACGAGATCAGGGGGGTTTTTTACCCTCTAGTTTTAATGCCATTGTAACAAGGAACATGGATGTGGCAAGGTTGCTCTTTGGCATTTATGTTAACCTTTGAGTGACTAAATTCTGGTAACAAATTTTATTTGTGTCTTGCAGCTCTTTATATTTGCTGATCTGGTTTATAAAAAAGTTACTGTTACAGGGTTTAACTTAGACTCCCATTCAGGGAGGTACTTAAGCCTGTCTTCATGTACTTTATGTAGGTGTGAAATTCTAACAGTGTTACGATCAGTCAGATACTTCTGTATTAGAGACTTCACTGAATTGGTACCATGCTGTGTTCGTTTTGTTGGTGTCCTACTAAAATCTGTTGGTACTGCTCCTTTTGGGTGTGCTGGAATACTGATGGGAAGGTGAATCTGGCTTAGCAAATGTGAACTTAATGTATGTTCTTTCTGGATATCTACTGGTGTTTTTCTGCTAGTTTTATCCATGGCATCCTACTTAAGACATGAGTTAAGAGAAGCTGAAAATGTTGGCAAAGAAAACCCCTAATATAACTGTTGCTGGAAAAAAAAAAGGGTGCTTGACTTGTCATGAAAATTCTCGAGCAAACACATCCAGTCAGCTAAAATTGCTCATTAAAGAAGTGGGAGCAGAAGAAATGCATTTTCCAAATTGAATGCCAGATTTACAGTCTGTTTAATACTGGCGACCTCTCGCACACTAATGTTCAGTTCGAGTCATCAGCTGTCCCTTCAGGTCTTTTATCACTGCTTTTGTCAAGCTATCTATTTAATTGAAAGAAGTTAATTGAATGAAAATGATCAACTAAGCTTGTATTAATATTGCTAATGGAACTTTCTTCTTGGCCATGTTTGGAGAAAGATGTCATGCTAGACTTTAGGAAAGGCCCATTAAGGCTTGCACTTAACCTGATGGGCTAATTAAGGAATGCTTATTCATTCTACAAGTCTAAGATAGCCTCTATCCAGCCTATTCTGCCTGATTTTACAACACATTTCACTTATGAGCATAAGCATTAATAGCAGTGAGAGTAACTGATAATGTTTAGATTGCGTTGAATACAGTCCTAATGCACCACTGAATTTGTGATTAGCACAGATTGATCTAATATATGTTTGCACAATTTAATTTAATTACTTGTCTTTAAATTACAAATAAAGTTTGATTCGAAGGGCACGAGTGAAAACCCCAATGTGTCTATTTCCCTAAGAAATATGGTATCCCAGGAGTACTTGTGTGTGTGCAGTTCATACCCTGCCATCTTCTATTTGTTCACTTTAGTTTGTTGTGCTGAGTCAATCTTTGTGTAGGCTGTGTAGATTTCAGGTGAATTTGATCCTATTTTGCTGTCATTCAGAAAGTTCTACTCTGTTCCAGGAATTAAATTTGTAGTGGAACTGTTTAAAGCCAGTGTGCTCTTAGTATTTTCAGGAATGAGAGTTATCTTCTATGAGCTGAATTACAAATGTAGCTCTTGAGGGTATCTCAGAGGCTCTGGTCCTACCCAAAAAAAGAAGCTGATAGCAAAGCTTCCATTGTTTATTTCGTCAGAAACATTGGTACAAATAAAAGCTGAACATGGCTAAAGTTAATGTCATCAAGAAGACTACTGTTCATAGCCCTGAGTCTTTGCTCAGGGCAGCTTCCAAACAGCTTCTTGCCAGTAAGCAGGCAGCAGTGCCTTCTTCCAAATCAATTTAAACAAAGCTCAAGTCTTTCATTATAAATTTAAGTATCACAATCCCCCATTTTTGCCTTGGTATAACCATGAATTGTGTAGTCAATTGTTACAGGTTCCATAAAAAAGTTTAGGTAATGAATACATGCAAATGGATTTTGTCAAATAATTATTTCACTATCTTGAGTTAATTCTATGAAATCAAGCTGCTAATTGTGCTGAATTTTAGTTTAAAATGTTACTTGTACATGATGCTTTTTTGGAAAGAAATCCCTGTTTTAATATTATTTACTATAATGCAACCCTCCTTTCAATAGAATACATTCTTAGGAAAATCTTTGCAGAGGAGTCCTGAGGTGAAGTGACAAGTGTTCTCAGTACCCCGGCATTCTGCAGGAGGAACTCCAGTCTCACCTGATTGGATTTTATCCTCGTGGTCTTCACGTGCATAGTCTTTTCTGATTGTATTTTGCATTTTAATAGTGTTCATGTTATTTCTAGTGGTAATGGGACCACAGAGTTTCAGTGACTCATCTAACCTGCACCGAATTTTATAAGGGCAGGGTGATGAAAATTCCTGTGTAATCAGGCAGTTCCCTTAATAGCATTCTTTGTTCTGCCTTCATTCAAGACCTTCCCTTAAAAACTGGGTGTTAAAAGGTCTATTGTGTAGCATCTACACACGGAATCCTTTAGAAGGCCCATTAAATTCTGTTACTCTTGACTCCTGCCCATTAAAACTGTCTTTTAACGAGATTATGTCAGAGAAGCTTTGGGTACGCTTATTTTTCGAGTGCTGTACTTAAAAGTTGCAAATCAGAAGGCTGTTCATTGTAGCAGTGATAAAGTGATTTTAGGTTAGCAATTTAATATTCTATTGGTTGCACTTAATTATATTCTCAGGTAAATGCTTGTACCTTCTTTTGGAACAGGCCTTACTGGCTTTGCACACTGACGGGCTTCTACCTAATATATTTTTGTTTGGAAATAGCACTGGGATTATGCAGTACAGTACTCTGCAGATTAAATTAAAATTACAACAAGCCACCCAACGTGTATTTTAAGGACTGCAGGTGCTTTTTGTGCTTCTTATGGTAATCACCAGGAGAACATTTGGTAACCATCCTTTTTTGTGGAAATGGTCATCTTCAATCAGCTTTCAGACGTGATTGTGCTGGGCCCTCCTCAGAAATTATTTTACTGTCTGAATCTGGTATGTTGGATCCTCTAACAGTCTTATGGNGGATCCTCTAACAGTCTTCTGGTAGGGTTTGCTGTACAGTCTGATCACCTGAGCTTGTCACATTAGGGTCTGTTAATAGGGAAGAGAACTTGGAGGTACAGCTCATTGCATACATTGTGAGCTACTTCTGGATGAGATGACACTTATTTCTCTTGCCAGCTTTGAAAACGCTGAAATGATACTCACTGACAAGAAGGAGAACCTGGAGTGTATTTTCAAATGTAGACCTTTACCCTTAAGAATATCAGCATTTGTTTTTTCACATGGATAATCACCTCAGTGTCTCATGGGGTGATGTCATTGGCAGATTCCTAGGACAACTCCAAGGCACCTTTAGTGGAAATGGTTTCCAGTTTGCAGCAACTGGAAGTAGTTCATCTTCCCAGCAGCCAAATTGTTCAGAATCTTTTGGTTTGGGATCAGCAGTAGGAAAGAATAGCTGTATAATTCTCTCCTCCAAAACATACATCTGTTGACATTTCATTTCTGAAAACATATGTAAGAAGAAGAAATTATATAAAAGAACATTGTATAAGTTACGTGGGTAGGTGTTATTTTCTTTAAATAAGTAATTTAATGTTGGTAGTGATTTGTTTAAGCTTCCCTGAGCAGACGTACAACATTTTAGGTGTGTAATCTTACTAAGTCCTTTGTAGTACTGGTTCTTAGGTTTTGGAATGAAGCTTTTCTTGATGATTTACAAGTGACCCACGATTACTTCCTTGCATTCTGAGGTGTTTAAGAGCAAGTTTTTGTATGTTTAAAAATTAGTAACATTTTCATACATTACTGATTTCCTTTAAAAAAGTTTTTGCTTGTAGATTATATGATTTCACTCACAGTGCTAAATGTGTACTGAGTGAATGTGTTTCTGGCTCCTAGGTCATCACAAACTTAGTGAAAATGTTGAAATCTAGAGATACAAGGAGAAATTTCTGCCCCCCAAATCACTGGCTCTCAGAACAAGAAAACATTAAAGCAGATAAGGTAAGAGTCGCATCCTTTTCTACAGGTGCCAAAGTTTCAATGGTGGAGCGTTTGATTCACCCTCAAAAGTCTCTTCCAAAATAAGGGAAAATTCATCAGCATTTTCTGTACTTACCTCACCTAGAAATTACTTTTTTTCCTGAGGGCTTTTGAAAAAAAATGGCATTAAGCTAAAAAAGTGTTTCTGTGCATGCAAAAAAAAAAAGCTGGTATGAGTGTACAAGTACATCCTTTGAATCATTGAAAACTTGGATTTTAGGAAGCTGCCTATACCTCAGGTAGATTGCCTGCACTGTAGGATGTCTTAATGGTTGTTAACAGTGTAATTCTGGTTTTGATGGTTGCAGAGTTTCTTGCCTTGTGGTTAAGATCTCCATTTCTCTGCATGAGAGTTCTTTATAATTAGTAAGAAATAGTGCCTAAACACCTTAGGGAAGGTAGTAGTCTTAAACTGTGATGCTAACATTATTCTCAATACAAAATAAACAGAATTTATTTAGCATCTCAAAATTCAGACGTCTCTACTATCTTAAGTACCTGAACTTAACGTAACATTGCGTGGTACATATGCAAAAAAACCCCAAACATAGATTTTATATTGCATTATTGTTAATGTTGCACCTCAGCTTTAAGGCACAAGTGTAATAATAGAGGAATAATTAGAAATGAGGATATTTAAGCACTCATACCCACTCCTGGATGTGACAACTGTAGGTATTTACTCTGTGATAGTAACTTGTAATGTCTAATTAGATAATGTTTAACTGTAAAATACTGTGAATTTCTTAGGTTACACAGCTGTATGTGCCATCTGCCAGACACGTCTGGAGGGTTAGAAGAATGGGAAGAATAGGACCCCTGCAATCTACTTTGGATGGTAAGATACTGTCTATGCAGTTTTTGCTTTTCTAACTCAAAATAATAGTTTGCCTTATAAAAAAAGAGAAAAAAAATTCCTTTTCTAGAGCTCAGTTGAGTATTTTGTATTAAACTCTTGGTGTCCAAAAGTGAGACAGTCTTTCATAACTTCTAGATATTTTGAAAAACTGTGTATCTGTATACAGATATATCTTTAGAGTATTTAATGTTATATATGTTAATAACAGCTGCAGCCAGTCTTCTGCTGACAGTGATGAGGGGAAATGATGAGGTGGGGAAATGATACATTTCAAAAACCTGTGTATTAATATGGATAAAAGGCAGTTGCATGACATAGGAAATTAATTCAGTTGCAGAAGATGTTAAGGTTTTGCTTTCACTTTATGCTATAGAGAAATGTACTTATCATATATTAAACTCTTACAAACTGTACATGTTAAATATTAATTGCTGCTTATAAATATTGCCTCTAATTAGATAAGTCAGAAACTTAACCCCTTGAATTACTCAAAATATCTGGATTTTATGGAACTTATGGGAGAAGGAAGAGAGAATTGAACAAACTTAACAATCAGGGTAAACTTACACACTAATTCAGTTGTGCTGATACATTTTCTGCCAGTCTGTTTCTTTCAGCTTTTCATAGATTTTTAGGTTCTATTCTAGAATTTTACTTTGCTGTTTTCGGGTAAAATAGCCTATAAATCACAAATACTTGCTCAGATTTAATAATGACTTAAAAATGGGGTCTTTAAGCAGCAAAATGACTCATCTACTAGAGTCCATACTCTTTTTAAGGTGATGTAATCTGCTTGAGTTAATTTAGCCAGATATGTAGATCATGTTGAGAAAACTATAGCCTTTGAATGCTGCTGTGGAGTTGTACAGAATTAAGAGCTTTGTCCAAGTTTGAAACTCAAGGACTTCTTATAACTTTTTATCTGAGTAGGTACAAGGGTAAAAGTTTACTTTGATAACCTTGTTAGTGTCGTTGCCAGATAACAACTGGATACGCCAGTGTTATTATTCCTCAGAATTTTGAATTGTATATTTTTCTGGTTTAATTTCTTTCTTTAAAAATAACCTATTTTAATCAATTGATGAAGTCTTAAAAGAAGGTGTTTTAGCAAAAACTGCCAGTCTTCAGCAGGCCTGTGCCCTCTGTGCCTTACGGACTCACACCAGCAATCCGTGTTTCTTCCACTGACCTACGTGACTCTTACAGCAGGATATTGTATCCAGTTCTGGGCCCCTCAGTTCAAGAAGGATGTTGAGGCGCTGGAATGAGTCCAGAGAAGGGCAACTAGGATGGTAAGGGGGCTGGAAGATAAGCCCTACGGGGAGAGGCTGAAGGAGCTGGGTCTGTTTAGCCTGGAAAAGAGAAGGCTCAGGGGTGACCGCATCGCTGTCTATAACTATCTAAAAGGAGGTTGTAGCCAGGCAGGGGTTGGTCTTTTCTCCCTGGCCACTGGAGACAGGACGAGAGGTCATAGTCTTAAGCTTCAGCAGGGGAGGTGTAGACTTGATATTAGGAAAAGGTTTTTTACTGAAAGAGGGATCCGGATGAGGAATGGGTTGCCCACAGAGGTGGTTGAGTTGCTGTCCCTGGAGGTGTTTAAGGATAGGCTGGATGAGGTGCTGAATGATATGATCTAGATGTCAGACGTTAGGTTTAGTTGGATTATAGGTTGGACTAGATGATCTTCAAGGTCTTTTCCAACCTTATCAATACTGTGATACTGTGATAGACTGTCTGGATTTTCTCTACTGTCAGACCTGTTCCACACTGGTTATTCCACACTCCTGCTGCTAGTCTCCTTCTCCCCATACATACAAAATCTTGAGCTCTTCCTTGTCTTCCTTCTCAAAACAGCACCAGCTCCCTCTGTGCTGGGCAGTTGGTGGATATGGAATGCTGTGGTTGGTGTGGAGCAGCTGCTTGCTCTCATTTTCCTGGCTGGCTGTCAGACAAGTTGACACACTAGACAGAGCTCTTCTTGCTGTTTCTGTATCCAGGTCACTGAAGGAATTTGTCTTCTGCGTCCAGTTGAACATTTTCAGAGAACTTGGTATTTTTCAATCTCCTGTTCTCTGTCAAAGTTCAGCTGATTAGCTCAAAATCAAGATAGTGAGGAAAAATGACACAGTGTGTTCATGTAAACCTTGTTTTCATATGAAATCAGGCAAAGAAAAAAGTGCAACCAACATGAATGTGTGAAAACAAGCAGGTAACAATGTGCACGACTTGTTTAATCCCTCTTGACTCCATACGGGTTAAAACCAATTAGCATGAAAGTACTGCTGAATCACATATGGTCATGTTTATTTGTGCTTTTTCATTTACTTAAATGGCAGACTCGTTGAGCTCTAAATGCCCTCTGTATTGATGACTCCATCCCATGTTTCTCTTTAAGGAAAGAAGCTGTGATGGAGAAATGCAGATAAAATTGACTAATTGACTGAAATAATTGAACAGTCGAAGTCATGTAGTAGTTTACCTTTGCTGTACATGCACTTTTTATTTAAAGTGCTTTTAACTGTTTGCTTAATAGGCTGCATACATTGACTTTAATTAAAAATGTTTGCTAAGTAAACTCAGGGTAATCACACATAAGCATTTTATCAGAAATTCCAATGGCTTGCCATGTTGAAACCTGCCCCAAATGAATATCCATGAGGTATAGTGATGTTTTGGGTCACATCCTATTAAACTGGTGCTTAAAATATTCCTACTTAAAATGGTTTGAAGAGTTTAAAAAAAAAAAGAAACCAAGCCCCAAAAGAACAGTGAAGTGATGTCTAGTTGCAGAAGGACAGCCACAGGTAGGAGCCGAAGGGTAAAACTTGAAACCGTTGTCATAAATTTCCAAACTGGATAGTGACATGAAGCATTTACTTATTTTGTGATACAGTTTATGAATGGTCTAGACTCTGGAGTCTTTTCTCAGAAAGGGGGTTATTAAACATGAACATGAAACAACTGAGGAATTGTGGGTGTTTTCTCCTCTGTAGACTGAAGTGTAAGGTAGACATTTAACCACAGTGACTAATCAGTGAGCAATACTGACTGCAGTTAATTAATTTACAGTCAGACATGTGATCAGCAGCTGAATTTCCTCCCATGAAGTCAGAGCAGGATTCTTGTTTCTACTGTGCATCACCCAAAGTTGAGTTGTTTCCTAAAAGCATCCTCTGTGGATTTAAGAAGGTTCAAAGGAGCTGCGTAACTTGGTACCTGCAGGTGATTGAGCCTCTCTGCTGAAGCTTCTTGAATTCTTCTTTAATATTTTTTCTTAAGTTCATTATACAGTTTCCTGGTGATGTTTTCACTATTTCTGCAGTGGCTGGGATTTAATCTGATCACCGTGTCCTTGCTCTTGGGAGAGAAAATTCATTGAAAGAACTATTATCTTTCTGTTGATTTCATTAGATTTGGTTTAATTCTTAGGGTTTTTTTGCATACAACGGTGTGGTAGAAGGTAGATGATGTAGTTGAAAGCACACTAACTTTAAACTGTTATGATTATTAGGAGAGGAATACTGTGTCTTCCTGTGATGAAAATTCTAAATTGTTTCAACTTCCTAATTGTCTTCTATCACATTCTTTTTCTTAATTGAAAAGCTAAAATGTCAGTAATAAGAATATACTTTTTTCTGAATAAGATAATGAGATACAGAAGTACTTACTTTTATACACATTTTGTTTTCAGTGTGGTTTCACTACTTAAAATTTCAATTTGCCTGTAGCAACTAATGTTTAAAGAAAGGTAAGGCTTCGTGTGACTAAGAAGTGAATAAACTATTTTAATGTATGTATTTTAATACAAAGTAGATTGAGTCACTTGATACAAAATAAGCTGTTGAAAAAAAATGTTATTTCAAAAATTTTTATTATTTCTATTTTAAGTGGGTTTGGAACCAGCACCTCTTTCTGTATCTGAAGAACGACAACTTGCAATTCTGACAGAGCTACCCTTTGTCGTTCCTTTTGAAGAAAGAGTAAAGGTACCTGATTTCTAATTTAATATGCAATTGTTTTTTTAGCTTTTTGTTTTGAATAAGCGTGAAAAGAGCACTTAGTGAAGTAGAAACTGAGTCGATTCCTGCAGAGGGATCTGGTAGTCTGTAGGGTTTTCCTTCAGTACTCAGGTAGCACCTGAGCATTTGGAGTTAATTCCTTTCTTATTTTACTGGTTATATTGCCCTTTATAATAATCATTAGAGTCAGCAGGGTGTACTCCGAGATGCACGGGAGCAGTTTGCAGTCCCGGTGCAGGGACTGATCGACGTGTCTGCACCCTCTGGTGGTAGCAGAGCACCGACCTGTGGGTCTGTAGGGTGGCAACTGGAGACTTCAGAGCTGTGGCTGGGTTTGCTCAGAGTGAGATGATGGGTGCCCAAATGACACCTTGTACTTGGTTGATTGTATTCGCTTTTGAATGTTTTCTAAATTTTTTTTTTTATATGTAGTGGGTAGTTGTATTACCTATTTCAGTTTGTATAATAAATATTTTTAAAGCTTTTATTCTGTTATGCACATTTATTTCAGCTGGTTTCAGTGTCAACAGTATCAATTATTTAAAAACTGCTCCCTGAATTGTCTTGGAAACATTAAGTTTCAAGACACCGTCAAGGGAATGAAGAATAATTCCACAGAGAAAGTCGGTCTGTATTTGTCAAAAAAGGCAGTGACAGCTTTGTTAGAAAATGTGTGGTTTCTCAGACGTCTCTGAAACAGTTGTTCAATAAAACATCTTAACACTGTCTGACAGTGTTGCGCTAGGATTGTAGGGAAACAGGAATCGGCCTCAAACAGGAATCTCTGTGTCATGACTTGGTCACTGTCCACAACCTTTGGACTTCTCCAAGCTATGTTAGGTGCATATATGTTATGTTTCTGGAGCTCATAAAATATTGTTTGGTTTTATTACAAAATCTGAAATGACAATTGCATGAGTGCTCGGAGAGAAGGATAAAGCTGTACACTTAACTTTTGTAGTTCAAAGAGGATATTCTCATAAACTGTGTTTTGAATCAAGTGTGTGTGCTCCTTTTTGTGTAATGGTGGGAGTCAACATTCCTTTAGAGTCTCCCACTGCCTCTACAAAGCACCTTGCAGTAAGGGAAGAAAATACCACACCATGTTGTGTTTTTGTTTTGATCAGTTGCTGTCTATTCTGTAATTTCATGTGGTAGTACAGCTCAATGCTGCTTGCGTGGGTGGGTTGTTCCGTATGTCCTTTCATTTTCTGACTTCTTCATGAGAGTTTTACTTTGAATTACCAGATAAAAGATACTCTTACAAGCATCTACAGAATCCAGTTTCATGGTAAACTCTTCAGCCTTCTGGCTCCAGGGAATGTTATCCTCTCTAGCCTTAAGGCACATTGGGGTGCACCTTTCCATCTGATACCTGTGGGAGATAATGAATCCGATTTATATCAAATGCCTTGGTTCTCACCTACTTCACATACTTTGGTCAGCTTGGTGATGTTACTTCCTGTGGTGTGTGTTTCTGTCAGCATTGCTTACATTTGATTCTAAATGCTTCAGTTAAGCATTTCCTGTTTTCAGAACTAACATATCACAGAATCACAGAATATGCTGAGTTGGAAGGGACCCACAATGATCATCGAGTCCACCTCCTAAGTGAATGCCCATACAGGGTTTGAGCCTATAACCTCAGTGTTATTAGCACCATATTTTAACCATCTGAGCTAATCTCGGGGCAATCTTTTTTTTTTTTTTCCTAACTCCCCATTCCATCATCCCATTGTCTAGACTGTGCCACTGAGTTCCTCGTCCAGTCTTTTCTAAAACACCTCCAGGGATGGCAACTCCACCACCTCCCTGGGCAGACCATTCCAATGAGCGATCACTCTCTCTGTGAAAAGGTCTTCCTGACATCCAGTTTAAATCTCCCCTGGCGTAGCTTAAGGCCATGTCTTCTTGTTCTGGTGCTGGCAACCTGAGAGAAGAGATTCACACCCACCCAGCTGCAGCCTCCCCTCAGGTAGTTGTAAACAGCAATGAGGTCACCTCTGAGCCTCCTCTTCTCCAGGCTGAACTACCCCAGTTCCCGTAGCTGCTCCCCATAAGGCTTGTCCTCCAGTCCTTTCACCATCCTTGTCGCCCTTCTCTGGACCCTCTCAAGCAGCTCAACATCCTTCTTAAACTGGGGAGCCCAGAACTGCACACAGTATTCAAATTGTGGTCTGACCAGTGCCCGGTATCGGGGGAAATAACTTCCCTAGTCCTACTGGCCACACTATTCCTGACACAGGCCAGGATGCCATTGAGCCTCTTAGCCACCTGGGCACACTGCTGTTTTATATTAAGTTTTCTCTCAACCATTACTTCCAAATCCCTTTCCACTTCACCACTCTCCAGCCACTCACCCCCCAGCTGATAGCGATGCATGGGGTTGTTATGTCCAAAGTGAAGAACCCGGCACTTGGACTTGTTAAATCTCATACCATTAGAGTCTGGCAATCTCTCTAGCCTGTCATGGTCCCTCTGAAGGGCTTTTCTGCCCTCTGGCAGTTCAACATTTGTCCCCAACCTGATATCATTTGCAAACTTGCTAATGGTGGACTCAGTTTCCCTGTCCATATCATCAGTAAAGATATTAAACAGTGCTGGGCCTAACACTGATCTGTGTGGGATTATGTACAGGGATCCTCATGCCCTTTACATAAAAAGGTGCCTGTGGCTACATGTTTTATGTTGTAAAACTAGAAAAATTTAGGTCAGAAGGGACCTGTGGAACTACTCTAGTTCACGTCCTACCTCATACAGGAATTACTTCAGAGTAGGGTCAATGAGTGCAGAAGGACTTTTCCAGATGAGTTTTGACTATTTCTGAAGATGGAAATTTCACAAACTTGTGTAACCTCTTCCAACACCGAATCACTCCTACTATGAACTTTCTTCTTTATGTCCATTCCTTGTTTCTCTTTCTGCAGATTAGTACTCTTTTCTGTGCCTTCCTCCTGTGTACCTTAGGGAAGAACACAGCTTTGTACTATGATGTTCCTGGTTGGAGAACATCTTCTCCACCAACAGGAGTTGCCCACAGAAACAGTAGATTTGAGACCTTACTCTTGGTTTGTCTGCTGTGGTCAGTTTTTGTCTTTCATGCTAAATCTGTTGTTTTTAAACCTCCCTGCAGACTCTGACTTAATCTTCTTAGTTAAAAAGTAACCTGAGATGTTTTGGGGAGATAAAATCCCTTGGGAAATGTATTAGACTATTTACTGAATATGGGAATGGTGGCAAGAGAGAATATAGTAAACATACACTCCTTGAATTGAGGGAATATTATTATACCTTGGACAACTCCCTCCTGTGCTACATCTTGGCATAGGAGAACAGTTAGCTACAGTTGCTCTTCAGGTGAACAGGTTCCTGTTGTGAAGACTTGAAAAGGGGCAGTGTGAAGTTCAATTTGTACTTCACCTGGCACAATTTTTTTTTTAATTGGTCCAGTGCTTTGGTTGTTTGGGGTTTTTTAATATGACAGTGCTAACCATGATTTTGCTTTGAATTATTTGTTCACTGCTTATGAGAGGGGAACTGATACCTAATTTTTTATTATTGAGATTGTTCCTAAGCATTGGAGAGAGCAACAAAAGATGTTTACCAAGTACTGAGGATAAGTTCTGTGTGTGCAAAATACTCATGTGACTTTTTCCCTTTTGTTTCTGAATACTTTGCATTTCAGAACTGTGAAAGTTAGGGAGAGGAAACTGGAATCACTGGCACAATGTCTGTAGATGTACCTCTTTATGTAGAAAGAACTGAGGATGATATCTTGCCACAAAAAAACTTTTTGCATGTCTGTCCCCTCTGCTTCCCTCCCCTGGGCCATAGCTGGTCATGGCTCTGTATTAAGTTTCTGCAGCTCAGTGAGAGAGAAGACAAATCACTTGAAAGTGACTGCCAGAAGCAAATGAAAGGAGAGTAACAGTAGTGAATAACCATCTCTCATTGAATATTTAGGTCTGCATAATGACATGGTTACTGTTTTCACTCATTTTAACAGATTTTTCAAAGACTGATCTATGCTGATAAACAAGAAGTTCAAGGAGATGGGCCATTTTTGGATGGAATTAATGTCACTATCAGAAGAAATTATATTTATGAAGATGCTTATGATAAACTTTCTCCTGAGAATGGTAGGTTTGCAATTAAGTTATCAGCTTGTTTATAACTGTTCTTACCATGTACTTACGTATTTGCTTATTTGACTAGTCTGTCATAAGCTCTGAGGTGTGGAAGTTCTTATTAAATTTCCTCATTTTTTCATAAGTAATTCTCATACGCTTATGATGATCATCACAATCTCATTTTCTTTCCATCCTTATTTTCCAATTACTTGCTAAAATAATTGTACTTTGTATATTTATTTGTGTAGTTCATTAGATTTTATTTGTTTTGATAATCTTTGTCAACAAATACATCTGGACTGAACAGGATTTGTGAGGTACAGCAGAGGTGGGGAAAGGTCTGGAGCACAGGTCTGAGGAGGAGCAGCTGAGGGAGAAAAGGAGGCTCGGGGAAGACCTTATCAGTCTCTACAACTCTCTGACAGGAGGTTGTAGCCAGATGAGGGTCGGTTTCTTCTCCCAAGGAACAAATGATAGGGCAAGAGGAAATGGCCTCAAGTTGCACCAGGGGATGCTTAGTTTGGATCTTACGAAAATAAGTTTTGTCATGGAAGGGGTTGTAAAACATTGGAACAGGCTGCCCAGGGAAGTGGGGAGAGTCACCATCTCTGGAAGCATTCGAAAAATATGTGGACATGGCACTTAAGGACATGGTGGTAGGTTGATGGTTGGTTTTGATGGTCTTAAAGGTCTTTTCCAGCCTTAACAATTCCATGTTATATATATATGCAGTGCTATCCAGTTCTGTACTCACATGGAGCTAGGACTGTTCAGAATAAATGGGAGTGCAGTCTTTATTGATGGCTCCTTCTGGCAGGAGAATGTTGCATCTTACACTAACAATATTTTATATAAACATGATTTTCAAATTAATCTTGGGTCTCTTTTAAGTATTTTGTAAGGTTTTTTTTCTTTTATTTTGTAAGGTTTTTTTCTTCTATTTACTGTCTTTCCATTCCTTCTTTTGATGATGCTTAAAGCAAGACCCTTTCTACAAAACAAGTTTCACAAACAGAATATTCCAAAATCCCCATCAGTAAAAGACCTTTGCTAGTTTTTAATATAACAGTAGATACATTTGTATGTGTAGTTACACGTGTTTTTATCCAAACAGAATTGAAGCAGGTGTTTGCATTGGAGTTTGTCTCTCTTCTGTCTGCAGAGCCTGACCTAAAAAAGCGCATTCGTGTTCACTTACTTAATGCACACGGACTTGATGAAGCTGGGATTGATGGTGGTGGAATTTTCAGAGAATTTCTGAATGAACTACTCAAATCAGGATTTAACCCTAACCAGGGGTTTTTTAAGACCACCAACGAGGGGCTTCTTTACCCTAACCCTGCTGCACAGATGCTCGTTGGAGACTCGTACGCCCGGCATTACTACTTCCTTGGGAGAATGCTTGGGAAGGTAAAAGCAGTGTTCTGTAACATACAGCTGTGGCAGTACTGGAATGATTCAGTAATGGCTCTTTCTTATTTAGATGGTGTGGATAGGAAAAAAATAACGATTTTTTTAGACTTGAGGAAAAGTAACTTTCAGATGTTGAATCTGAACCTTATTTCTACACATCACCTGGATTTCTGTTCATTTTAGTAAGTTATATACTTGAGAAGTACAGAGAATTTGTGATACCCTGACTGCAAGTTGACCAAAGTGTGCATATGTTGCTTCTGTGTGTGTCCTCTAATGAAAGGTGTTTGAAGTGTCTGCTTATGGTGGTTTTTAACCTAGACCTTTCTAGATCCTGTCTTACATTTTCATCATTTGGAATATGTGAAATCAGTATTCTAAACAGGTTCTGGTTGTTTAAGGTGTAGAATTCTTGCTAACATTTAAAATATGCATTTACTCTACTTAAGAACCAAATGTAAATTAATTTTCACATATTCTGTTCAGGGTTTTGTACATTTTGCATGTTTTAGTGCTTGATATTTGGGTGATGTGAATGTTCAAAGGCTAATAGACACTTGTGCTGGATGAAAAATGAAGGGGGGGATGAAAAAAGAGAAACAATTACAAACATTCATTCCGCTCAGTTTTCTTTTCTGGACAGGTTTAGTGCTGAGGCTCTTTCATTCTAAGTCCTTGAAATAATTTTTGTAACGTGAAACAAAGTTTGGAATACAAATTCCATTTCAGAAAAAAAACCCCAGGCCATTGACTATTTCTTAGCTGTCTAAAATGGAGGGTATTTAAGATGTAAAAGTCCCATTTAACCACCTGAATTATTTTCGAGACTAAAATCCTGCTGACTTGCCATGAGATTTAACATGTAGTTCAATATTTTTGTGGTGGTTTAAGAGGATGTCATTGGCAAACTTGAGTTGTTGAAACTGCTGTTCCTGAGAGTTGCCAGTGAACTGATTTAGATTAAACTGCCACTTTGTAAGCAAATTCTCTACAGCTGAATCCTAGCTACTGCCATCTCCCAACTTCCTGAAGAATGGACATTTCAAATTGGCCATTTCAAGAAAACTATATTTGAATGATGTTCCCTCTCTTACTGGCAGATGGATTCAGTCCTGATACAGTAGTTTACATATCCAGGGCTTTCTTTTCTTTCTGCATGTACAGATTTTTGGACTGAGGAAGCAAATACTCTGGTGTTGTAAGGAAGTTACTTCACCACAGAAATGTTTTGTGTATCTGTAGGAGCAAGGTAAGGCTGAACTGACTGGGGAATCTTGAAACATTATTTAGAGAAAAAAAGATTATAATTTTGAGTCTTCATCTGTCAAAACAACACATTGCCTTCTGTACTTGAATTTCAAATATTAGTATAGACAGAAGTTGCAAAATGTTTTATCTCACAGAGTGCTACAAGTATAATTTTACTTTTTTCTTTTTAAAATCAGAGGACCTATTATTTAACATTTTGAAAGCATAAATTGTTTTTGTATTTGCAGTATGTTTAGATAAGGTAAGAACTGACAGTGTTACTTAATAATTACCCTACCCAGGTGCACAGACTCCTCTTTAGTAGTGTGTTTAGAGAGCTGATGAATTAAACAGAAAGATAAGGCACGACCATACTATTCAAAACCTGCCAGTATTGTGATCTTGGTTAGGTTATTAAATACTCACTCATCCATTTTCAAAAATGTGTCCATTTTATGCTTTGCACAGGGTTATTTCAGAGGACTAGTGGATTATTAAAAGCCCCTTTGTAAACAAAATAGATATAATGCAAAGGAAGCAATCAGGCATCCACAGCAATTTCTTAATTGTGGAAGCCAGTATGCAAAAAACGCTGCCACTAAAAACTCTCATGTAAGAAGCTTCAGTGTCAACAGAAAACAAGTACATTAAAATATAATAATTTATAGAATTTATCTGTCTCTCGGTAACCATTTCATACTAGTATCAAAATGCATTTAACTTTCAGTACCACAAAGTTGCACCAATTCAGTTTTTCTTCTTACCAGGAAATTTCTAACAGCTTGGCATCTTCCCTGTTAATTGATCAGTTCAGAAGTAGAAACTTCTGAAAATTTAAAAATTGCCTTTAAAGATGGTGTCTCTAAAAATGTAAATTATTTTAATTGTAGCTAAATTATTGACTATTTGGGGTGTGTTTTAGTAGTTAGTGAAGAAGTTAAAATCTGTATACAAATTGTATGGCTTGTTCATGCAACTTTTATAGTTACTGAATGAAATGAATAATAAATGTAGAAATAAAACCATGTGAACATGTAATTGCACATGTTGTCTGAAATCATTCTTGAAAAAAAAGCCCACAGAAATGAGTTTGCTTAAACAACAGCTACTCAAACACTTCCAAAGTTTACATTTCTCAACTTTCAGTGACTTTACTCTGAAATGTAAATATTATCTTAGCACTGATGCCTTTTAAGCCTTTTCCTTTCTCTTCCTTAAAAGTCAAAGCTCAGCTTACCATGCACCCTTCTGGTCACGATCTGCCACCACTGGAGGTGTTGGAAACTTGAACCTCTCAGTTCTGCCCCCTGGCAGCACAGCAGTGCCTCTTTGAATCCCAGGCTTTGCTTGAGAGCTGTCAGGAACATTCAAACAGAGGAGTTCTAGCCCCAAATGTTCGTTGTCCTCTCTGGAAAGTTGTTCCATATGGTGTCCCAGAAAATGGATGGTCCGGACATTTTGATCCCTTTGTAGGTGTTAGGAAGGTTTGGGCTCTGGGCAGACACCTGATTCGGTTTAACTTCCTTTCCACATGCATTAGTTGTTCTGGCAGCTCTAAAAACCTTCTCATGTGCAGACTTTTCTGCTGCAGGTTGTAGTGGACTGGGCTCAGGAGAACACAAAAGTGGCTATTTTGACAGGCTGCCAAAACTTCAAGCAACAATAGCCAGATCAGGGAAATTTGGGAGCAGCACCTGAGAATATTTTCTCTATGCAGATTCTGGAGTGATCTGCTGCAAACCTGGATAGTGGGAAGCACTGGTTAACCATTTCAGCAGAAACACTGTTTGGTAGAACAATGACAGATACAAAATCTGAACTTCCTTATGTTCAGACCTAAACTCGGTGTTGTTTTATCTCTGTTATCTTTCTCCATTTCCAGTTTTCATTTGCATTTAGTCAACGATGTTACTCTGACAGCTGTTGTGGAAAAGGACATTCTTTGCATTTGGAATTCTTTGCCATCAAGCAGCTAATTCTTGGATAATTTACTTAAATTTCTTAAGTATCAGCATTAGTTTAAGAGTATGGCAGGAAATCCATAGATAGATTAGTATGATAATTTTTATGATTTCCTCTTCTTCCTTTGTGACATAAACCTGCTAGTTCGTGCATTTATTTTGTTTTGCAGTGACTGTCTTTGCATCTGAAACGAAGTGACTCTTTCAGAGACTAGAGATTTTTGTCTAATACATTCAGCATCTTTGTTTATACTGAATTTTACCATCTCCTCTTACTCCAACATATTGAAGAGCACTTGTGAGACACACACTCATGTTGCTGATGAATGTCTGGTTTTTTCCCCTTTTCTAAGCAATAGAACCTGCGGTCCTGGGAAGACACTAAGATTTCCTGAAAAGATTTAAATTTGTTTTGCCAAGACTCAGCTTTTGTCTTACGTAGTTGGGAAAGCATTTTCTGTTTTGAACTGAGTCCTTCCTTCGAGGACTCAAATAAAGAACTTTCATTGAAGAAGTAGCAAGGACTGAGGAAAAGTAATGTGTTCATTTTGAATTTCAGCATTATTTTGGTGATGGGTAGATTAGGCAATCTAGGTTTCATCTTTGATCATTAGTATTTAATGGTATATAGGAGGTCAGTAATTTCCAGGGCATGGTGGATATTGTATTGATGAAGCTCTAAGTTGTTTATTTTCATTTGACTTTTTATTGGTTAATCTGCCGATTTAAGATATAACATCTGTGCACATATCTAAATGTTGTTAAACATTTGTTGTTGAAGGAAAGAGTTGTAAAATGGGTCCCCTGGTAAAATTAAACTTTAGAAGAGTAATCATAGATCCAGATACAGTTTTTATTGCCCTAGAAATAAATATAGGACCTAAATATTGATCAGATTATTTTTCTGGGTTTTTTCTGAGTGTGCCTTAGAGTTACTGTTTGTGAACAGAGCTGTAAGGGTTCATTTGTGGTGTGAGATGTTATGGCTGGCTGGGAGGTGCAATCCTAAAATGAGCAGTGTCTGCAGAATCTGTTTTGCAGAAAAACCAAAGTAGTTCCTGATCATCCTCAGGCCTTCTCTAAGGTGGATTGAATCAGTGGGAGTCTTCTCACAGCAAGATCTGGATTAGGTCCAAAACCCTTAGATTATAAATAGGCTGCACATATGGAGTTAAAACTTTCAAGGAAATGCTTCTAATAACATATTTGAATGCCCTTTCTGTGCCAGAAGCTTGTAGAGAGAGAACAAAGCAAGAAAATGGTGGAATGAGAACTGAGTTTCACATACTTGGATGTTTGATGGGATGGTGGTCTGAGCATTGCACTGCTACTCTTTCTCTAAGGGCTGAAGGCTGGGTTGGGTTTTTTTCCCTTCTGATTTTTAGGCTGCCCTTTCCCTTTTTTTACCGTCCACTGGAATCCACTTTAGCTTGTCTTAAATCAGGACACTCTTAATTGCTTTGTTCTGCAGCCACAATTGATACAAGTGGTACCTAGAAAGGAGATGTGGAATTAGTGATACTGGTACAAAGAGGAGGCAATTGGTATAAACTCTTTGTTTTATTAATTTCAGTTACTCTGCACATGATTTTGTAAGCTCAGCATTTTGCTTAAAGCAAGGTAGCTGATGATAATTTGTCTTGAAAAATCCTGAATCGTCTGAAATGGAATCAAAACAGGAATTTACAATGTAAAGTCGCATGGTGCTTTAATTGTACACCGTGTGCAGAAACAATCATAAGGGAGCTAAACAGATACCTTATGGAAGCGGTTTCATGATTTATGAATGCAGATGTAAAGTGATCTGAATCTGTTTTCTGACACATTCATTCAGCTTGACAATTCCTTTGTGTACTCTTGCATTTAACATAACCAATTATCTTTTGATTACAAATAGCTGCGTTAGTACTAACCTTGTAAATATCTGTCTAGCACTAAAAGACCACTGAAATGTGGTATTTTCACGCTAAATCTTTGGGAAGGAAAAGTGGGTATTGATGGATTGTGATATTTATTGGGTCATAATGTATTTAAATTTTCTTTAATGCATATGTTAGTGATTGTTTACTGTGATAAAGTGCACGGAGGTCTCTGCAAGGAGTTCTGTATGGAAAGAATTACCTCATGTCAGTGGTCACTCCTCAATTAAAAGTTCCATTAGCAGATGATTCCTGCTTCTGGTTTGTGTACTGATTGCATTTTATTGCCTCTAAATCAGGCTCCTAGACAGGGAATAAATAAACAGTTAGAGTGTGTGGTAATGGTATCCTGATCTTTTTTCACACTTGGGAACACCTACATCCATTTCAATCAATTAGGTTTGGAATATTTACTGAAATTCTTAATTCTATTTGAACGGTCTTTAAAAATGACTGGGTTTACTGCTATTAAAATACAGATTTATCTTAGAAGCATCTCCAGAGATTATAGTGGTGTTTCAGTATTTCAGAAGATTAAATATAAATAAGGAGGTGGTGTCTTCCTTTTATCTTCAGTTCTTCCTAACTGTATTTAAATTTGAGGCAAGAAGAAGTTATTAAGCCTTTACTGGAACTTCAGTAATGAATGGTAACTCTCAGTTCTCCAGTGCATCCAGAGGTATCTATAGTCCTTCCTTCTGCCATCCCTCAAACTCCCCCAGATGACATGGATAGCAATTTACATCATATATATGGCATAAGTTACAGAAATAACTGTTCTTACTAAAAGAGAAAGAACGTATCAAGTTGATGAAATGGTGAGTTTTTGCAAGCGCTGGCATTTCTGAAGCACTGTGTTTTGGTAATAAACATTAATGTACGTAATCAAATATGTCCTTAAGTCTTAGAATAAAAATACTTGTGCAACTTTCAATTTTTAAATTAAAAATTAACTCAAGGCCATTACACCTGATATACAGTCAGCCCTCTTCCACTTCGCGCCCCCCATATTGTGGCTTCACATCTTAGCGGCGTGATCTTTCACCAGTGAAGGAGGCCCCTTTTCGCAACTGCGCATGCGTGACCTGGCACTCATGAATATGCAAATAAACCCACACAACCGCTGCAGTGGCGGTGGCTCTGCTGCTTCCCACCCCTGGCACGGCCACTGCGGCAACCGATACGCAGCAACCCAGTGCCGAAACAGCACTGAGGGGCCGTGTGAGGGTGTGGGGCGAACTTGCATATTAATGAGCTGCCACTCTATGCAGACGGAGGGGTTTGCGGGAGACGAGCAAGACCAGGGTACTGTGGTATGGGAGACCCGACTGTGCTCCAACGTAGTCTTTGGAAATGGATCCTTACATTTTTCTGGTAGCCTGTTTTAAGTGTCATTTGGGAGTTAGTTCTGTGCTTACCACATGCCGGCCATCCATGTCAGGGATTTGTGCTGACTGCAGAAGATTTGACAGCAGGTCCTTCACGGCTGAGTCTTGCTACCTGTGTTCTCTGGGTCTTGTACTTGCTGACATTCAAATTCCCAGTGAATGGGAAATCTGAAGTGAAGCTTAATTTACAAAAGGCACCCCAATGTATTTTGAAATCTGATGATATTAGCACTGCTGCAAGGGCAATCAATAAAGCTCTCTCTGAAGCCTAATTATGGGCATTTAGCTGTGGAATTTTTGGCTCCTACTTTTTAAAAAGAGAGAAAAGGCATCCAGCATTTGAATAAAAAGTGAACTATGATTCTTCACTGTCGTTCAGGGAAGATAATGTACCAGGTTGTCCATTCCTCTGGTGATATGAATGCATCCAGTTGTCTGCTGCTGGATTACTCAGAGAGCTGGAAACTGGTTTAAAGCTCTCAGGTAACAGACATTCTGCATTGTGACACACACCTGAGAGAATTAGTTCTATTTTACCATATTGGTGTTGGGAACAAGATAATTTTGGCTTTGCTTTAAAGCACGTTATTAGCAGTATTTGTAAGAAATTATTTTATCTAGAAATTACTAAATGAATCGCTAAAAATCCTTCAAAAACATGAGTACGTGTTGATTTAAATTTGACTTAATTTTTTTAGCTTTGTCTTTTTCATTAGGGTTGAAAAGGCTTTGCTGCCCCCAAAGGCTTTGTGAGTGTGATATTTCTAGGGTATAAATAATAACGTAGAAGGAAATTCTAATGGTTTTGCTATTTTTCGATCATTTTTATTAATGGTTCTGTGCAGCTTTGAAGATCTATTGCACTTTGTAAGTGCTAAGTATTATTTAATAGTAACTGTTTCAAATTACTGAAACAGAAAGGGTTATGGTCTTGGGGACTGATTATGGAAATAACTGAATCCCAGTCATTTTCTGCCGCAGCCCAAAAGCTGTGAGTCTTTGTAGGGATGTGACCTGAGCACAGTTTGTGTTTTAAAATACAGTTCTGCCGTGTAAAGGATTAATGGAAAGTAGGAGCAATAACTGATTATTTTTCTTAAGGGAGATTTTAGTTGAAATAATAAATGAGAGAATTAATTGTAGACCTGAAAGTGTATTAAAGGCACTAAAGCTGCCTCACAGGGAGGGAGGTTTAGCTAGTTCATCTGTGAATTTGTTTACTCAGTTTGAACCTTATTCAGCATATTGTAGGGCTCAGGTAACCTCTGCTATATAGCTAATGTGGCTGAAATCACTGGAGCAGCTTAAATTTTGTCTAAATTTAAAATACGGCGTGAAATATTTTCTTTCTGAAGAGCCACTTCCTGAATCTTGGGGTCATATCTCAACTGTGTGCAACTATTAAATACTTCAGTGATATTGTGGTAGTTACCATGTACAGTCCCAAACAGGTTTTGTTCTTATTATGTTGAAAGAAGAGAAGTTGTCCTTGTCCAGGGAACTGTCATCCTTCTCCCTTTGTCACAACATACTGGATACAATGGTCCTTCCAGCCCAGATCCATCTTCCATAATTAATTGCAGCCAATTGCATGCCTGTATTCTACCTTAAAGAATAATTCCTTGTTCCTCCACAACACATATGTTTAATTAATGCATTCAGTGTATTCATAAATATCCAAATACCATATTTTTCAGCCCTTTTTAGATACCCACGTTGTGATCTGTGACACTGAACTGATGTAGCCAGTCCATGTTGCAGTCAATTACAGTTATGATCTGTACTGTAATCCCAAGTAGCTGAGATTATTTAGAAGAGAATCAATAGGCTTCAAACTGTGTGTGAGGTGGAAACCCATTAACCACAACAGGCTTTCTGTTATTTTGTTTGCTTTTGATATGCTGGTGTGTTCTGCAGACAATCACACACAAAGAGGGGAGAGAGGTCTGTGAAGTTCCTTTTACTGAATACTGCTTTTCCATATAGAAATAGGTACTCTTGGCCTTTTAACCAGAAAAAAACCCACCTTATTTTAACCATATCTTGAGAAAATAAAAAAGGATTGCCGTAACTGGGAGAACACAGGGGTAGGGAGTACTAAAAATAATGTTACCAAACCTGATACTTTGTTTAGTTGTTTCAGAAGCTTTTAAGTTATTTTATTTGCTATCTAGAGATGTCCTGACTTTGCATAAAGAGCATCCCTAACCTGCATGAGCTTGGAATAGTGCTGGGAAATCCAGGTTGGCCTTTTCAGCAGACATAACATTTTAGCTACTGGAAGTGCTTGTGTGATTGCCCTTGGTGTGAACATCCCTGTTTCTGCTTCAAACAAGCTTCTTGCCCCAAGCTTTTATCTGCAAATTGCACTTCTGTCCAGCTGCAATGCTAATATCCCAGTCTTTCAAGGAGGCGGAGTTATATAAGGTCTGGTAAGATGTTTGTGTTGTCCTCCACATCTAAATGTTAGAAACTAGGAGCCTAATGCTTTTGGCCACCAATTCCTCCTTTCATGACTTCCAGTCTGGATTCTTTTGCTTTATGGAAGTTATTCTCCTTTTATGGGACTGCAGGATAGAGATAATGAAGTCAAAAGAGAGGCTCATTAGAAAGGAAAGTTGGGAATGTGAACTCCCAGAAGACATCTCAAAATGGTATTGGTCTCATCAGTGATGATCATAGAGTTAAAGGAAACTTGCCAAAGGGTGAGAGTGCTTGATATTTGGGAGGAGATTAGTTTGAAAATACATATTATTTAAACTTGCTGACTTGGACCTCTTGAAGGAGTATATGAGCAGGAAGTTCTGATTAGGCAACCAGAGTGTGATGGGGCTCTCCAAGAGCAAACCAGTGTCTTCCATCAGTGCTGTTGCTCATTGGCTGTGGGAGGAGGAAAGAGGACAACATCTGTGGGGAGAGCATCACAGAATCTGTAAGGTTGGAAAAGACCATAGAGGTCATCAAGTCCAACCTATCACCTATTACCTAATCTAGCCAGACCTGTTACCTAACCTGTTGCCATCCTGCTACCAACACACCATCCTACCTATAACACACTACCCTAATATCTAGGTCATGCCACCAAGTACATCATCCAACCTTTTCTTAAACAGCCCTAGGGACGGTGACTCCACCACCTCCTTGGGCAGCCCATTCCACTGAGAGATCACCCTCTCTGTGAAAAAATTCCTTCTAATGTCCAGTCTAAATCTCCCCTGACGCAGTTTAAGGCTGTGTCCTCTCGTTCTATCACTGGTAGCCAGAGAGAAGAGACCGACCCCCACCTGGCTACAACTCCCTTTCAGGAAGTTGTAGAGAGCGATAAGGTCTCCCCTCAGCCTCCTCTTCTCCATTTCTACAATATATCACCTTATATTGTATTAAAGTACACACATAGGTATATTCTAAACGTGTAGCTTCATATTGCAGTTAATTAATCTGACAGCTTGTTACCTCTGTAAGAGGTGGTCACCATTCCCTTGCCTGTTACTGGTGTTGGGCTCCTGACTCCTTCATCTTAATGGTGGAGAAAGCCAGTTCAGGATGTTCAACAGGCGAAAATTCCCAATCTTAAAGTCTGGTAATTTATAACTCCCAAGGCAGTTCATCAAAGAAAAAGAAGGAAGGAGTGAGTTCTCTTTGTAGGTCATTAGGTCAACTTCAATAAGAAGAATACCCATCAGGGTGGACTTCCTTGGACGACTGTGTGCCCTAAGGTTGTGCTCATGGTGAACGAACGGTCTTGGTGTTCCCACCCAGTCTCAGCCATGGCTGTGAGCTGGGTCTGACTACTCTACTTACAAACAAACCTGGGAAAACCAAGCTGGTTGGTTTCATTGCTCTAACAGGAATGGGTGGAATCATTTTTCAACAAGAACAGGTTTATGTTGACTGAACGACAGGAAAGTGAGGTCGAATCTGAAAAATGAAGTTCCAGTTTATGTGGTTCACAAGTTCACAGGTTCACAGGTTATTCTGAGTTGGAAGGGACCCACAGGATCATCTAGTCCAACTCCCAAGCAAATGCCCACCCAAGGATCAGGCCCACAAGCCTGGAACCATGGGCACCATGCTCCATCCATCTGGGCCTCCCACCAACTAGACCATGTCACTGAGCTCCTTATCGAGTCTTCTCTTAAACACCTCCAGGGATGGCGACTCCAGCACCTCCCTGGGCAGACCATTCCAATGAGAGATCACTCTCTCTGTGAAAAACCTCTTCCTAACATCCAGTTTAAACCCAGCATTTCCCAGCATCTGTACACAGTGCTGGAGTGGTAATAGTGGAATTGACCTCTTCGAAGGAAAACTGGAGTTTAGTATGACTTTATTTACCAGAGTTTTAGTGCATTTTTTTATTAAACTTTATTAGGACAGCTTGACTTTCAGACTAATTAAAACAGTAGTGTTTGTCTTCTTTCCAAAAATACTTTGTTTTGAATATTGCAATCACTTAGAGAAGGAGTAATTAGAGTTATTCTCAAGTTGGACAATTTAGTTTATTTAAAAATGCTTTATATAGTTTTTAGATGAAGTTATAAATGTTCGCTTTGGAACTACCTGAAGATTAATAGTGATGCATTTGAAATGCATTATTTTTTTATTGATTCTTAATGTAGTAAATTACTGAAGTTATTTGGCAGCAAACAGAAATAGCCAGTGATGTTGTTCACATTTATTTTCCTGATAGCGTCACAATTTGCATTAATTGCATTGCAGCTGCACTCACTTATATTAAAAAGCTTCTACCATAATTAATCCTTTTTATTTCAAATCATTTTGGCACAATTTCTAGCAATAAACACTCATAAAAGACAGACACTTGAAAAATAACATACAAGTTTCTTCAATATACCTATTGCTGCTTTTCCTGACAAGGAATTATTGATAGGCTTCTAGGATCAAGTGTTGCAAGTGGTGAAGACTTAAGACCAGTTTGAAAAATGCTAAGTGGATTATTTTGCATAAAAAATAGACAGGTTTTGAATTTGTGTAATTAACCTGTGTTTAGAAAATACCTTGATTTATGTCTACATTTGTATTTCGGTTGCATACATTATGGAAATTTAATTTATAATCCATTTAGCTGATGTGATCATAGTTTTTAGTGCTATCATTTATTAGTCCTTGTATATTAAATGCTCTAAAGGCTTAAACCTGCCTCGTATAAAAAATTACACCTCTGCATTTACATTTTATGAGTCATAGATGGAATTCCATTTTAAATTCGGGTAGCTTTGATATATTTAAGGAATTACAATAGCTTTATTGTTACTAATGCAGGAACAGCAAACACTGACCTTATACATTGCAAATTAATGATTTATCCCTCTAGTTTGCTTTTAAAGTCAACTATACAAATGAGGATTTCGACTCCTACACCTTGAATAAATCATATGGCTCTAAATATAATGCACCCTTTGGCTTTGAACTCGTTATTCTCAATTCTTTTGCAAGGTCTAACTCACCTTACAGAGATGTGCTTTCAAAAGTTTAAAGAATTGTGTATATTTTTCTTAACATGTTTGTTGGAATATCACTGAGCGATTAGAGCCACATTTATTCTTCTTTTTTCCTTTTTTTTCCCCTTCTCATTGTGCTTCCTTTTCTACGTTTGCAGCAGATTGTGGAGGAATTAAGTAATGCCAGAATGCTGCTCTTGGAGAGTTAAAAGGGAACAAACCATGATGTTACAGTGGTGTTTTGTTGGTGATGCTTTTTCTGATCAGCCTGGCAGTGATTTTGCTTTACAGTAACGATCTCTAAAGATTTGGTTGTCATTGGTAGAGATCCTGATGTGCACAGTGGAAAAGGCTGTGGACAGAGCATGTGGCAGGAACGGGATTTTTATTTAAAGCAATGGCCCTGTATTCAGAACAGCTCTGAAGTTTCCATCTGTCCTTCTGTTGAGAGCTACCAAAAGTACTTTTTTCTTCCAGTCAAGGAGTTGTTACTGACTTCATGAAAAATAAGCAAAATTGCTTTGCATTACATGGAAATGTGTTCATAGAGTAGATCAGCCAAGAGAGGTATTGCTGTAGTTTTGTGCATTTTTGAAAATTTTTTCAGTAAAAATACATTTTTTTGTGAGTGCTGCATATTCAGGTTAGGTGCATTTTTTTGGTGAGTAATCTTTTGACGGGTAGCAGTGTCAGATGTAGAAAGGATTGCATGTGTGGTACAATCATAACTGGTAAGAACTTGGCTTGGAAATGCGGAGAGTTTGATTGTGCCATTGAAGCAGTAGAGTTTAAAATGTGCATCAGTGGATCTGTATAACATGCAAGAGACATAGCTTGAGTTAGTTTAAAATGTACTGAGTTATTTTTAAGGAGATGACTATTCTACATGTACTAACTTACATGAATGGAAAAGTACTGCCTGTGATGGTGCTGATGGAAGGAGAGATGTTAACTTTTGTTCCCGGACATTTTTGATGGAATTGCATTGTCCTTTAGCAAACTTTGCTTTTCTTGCCAATTGGTGAGATATGGACAAGAAGATTAATGATAGATAAGCAGTGACCTTACATTTTAAATCAACACATGATCAACTTGTGAGTTTTGAGAACTTAGCATTTCACAAGAATATGCGTGTTTCAAACTTTGAATGAATAATCTTAAATTCATGCAATACCTGGACTATTTCCATACCAGAGGAACTTACTCAGGCACCATATTAAGAAGGAATTATCAAAATTCCTATGTCTATTGAGAAATAGGCAATAGCCTTCAGAATTCCTGCATGTACAACAGTGAAATCTAATGTGCTTTTAATTGCTTTCTTTTTCAGGCTCTTTATGAAAATATGCTGGTGGAGCTGCCATTTGCTAGTTTTTTCCTCTCAAAATTATTAGGGACAAGTGCTGATGTTGACATTCATCATTTAGCTTCATTAGATCCAGAAATGTACAAGAATTTGCTCTTTCTCAAGAGCTATGAAGGTGATGTGGAAGAACTTGGACTAAACTTCACGGTGGTAAATAATGACCTTGGGGAAGCACAGGTGAGAATGGCTTTCTATTTTTTTTCTCTTTTGCTAATGAATCATTACTGCCCCTGCTAATTAATTTTTTAATTTAAATGTGATAGGAAACAACTGTTCAAGGTGCTGTGAGGCATAAACAGGGATTCTGATTCAGTATTTGGAAGAGAGAGTAATTAACCATGTGCTTAAAAAAGTAGCTTTTGATGATGACTTAAAGGTCTGGCCTTGTAATAAACTATAGTGGTTATTTTCTAAGTCATACTTGTAAAGTTCTACTGCCTGAGATAATTTCATAAACAAAATATTTTATGTTGGTTCTTAAATTGCACTTGAAATAATCACTAAAGTTAGATGAAATGTAAACTATAGATGTGCTGCCTGCTGGTGGAATTGGAATTAGCAGTTAGAGTGGTTTTAAATAATAATGATAATAATGACCCTTTATTATGAGATAGCCATTGTCTCCTTTATCTGTAATTTTCAGAGTAGATGGCTCGAAGTTTGATCAGCTTTACCTTTGCTTTTTATACCCCCTCTCCCTCATTTTCTTAAGGGTTGGTGTGTAGTGCTTGTGAAAAGTAATTTCTTAGGTGCTTACGTGTGAGTTTTTAATGCAATGCTGCTGTATCATTTGATGGTGGCTTTTATTTGCTCTGTTGGGTATACTAAAGATCACTTACACAGTCGGAAATAAATGTCACTAAAGGTTTAAAAGCATGCCTTTGTGTGCTGAGGCAGTTAACCTCCTTAGGCAAAGTCTTTTGTCATGCTTCTTTTTTGAGGATTTAAAAGGGTCTGCTACTTACTGTCTACTTATACTTGATCGTGGTGTATAATTGGATCAGGAGAGTAGACCTGACCACACTGTGATGTGCAGCAGCACCTGAATTCAGCCTCCTCTCTTGAGGGAGAAACAGAGACTCTAGAAGGGGGTAAGCAGTTCTCTGGGGTTTGCCTGTTGGTGGGGGAAGCCAAGAACTGTGCACGTCTGACTCAGCAGCGCTGCTGGGATACAGTAACCAGTCCTGGAAATGGTTAGACTGGATTCTCTGCTGCTGCTTGAGTCACAGCAACTTGCTGGCCCAGACTTCTGCTTGAACAGCATCGGGCTTGTACTTTATCTTACTATTCTGTCATCCATTCCATGTAATTTTGGAAGATCCTAACACCTGGATTGCATTAAGTTTTAAAATAGTATCCTCAAAGTTGAGGTTCCTAAAGCATACGAAGGGAGAGATTCAGCAGTTGCCTGATATAAGTAGTGTTTGATATTAAACATATGCCATATGTAATTTTCTCCCCTGGTTTACATTCCCTGTATGGAAACATCTGACCTGCACCATCTTTAGGAAAACACTCAAAAACTTGAGACACAGACGTGCTACAGGTTCACCAAAACCCACCTTCTCAGGTCTCTTGCTCTAAGTGACTGGCGCTGAGGTCTGCTCTACCCAGCTTTGGATTCTAGGGTGCAAAGCACACAAGATGGCAGTTTCCAGATCTGAGATTTTTGAGGAGGAGGGGAAGGTCAAAATTAGGAAAACATGTTTTTAACTGCACTTAAAGTAATAGCTTTGTCACAGCTAATACAAGTCAGTGTAGTAAATAATTAAAAATGAAAGTAGCAAATGTTTTCTGACAAGGTTTTGGTTTCCATACTTTATGCATTTACTCAATATATCCTCAAAAATTAGCCAGACAATTTAGAACCTACCTCAACAAAAGGACATAGAAAGGGGAAATAGCTCAGACATTATATAAAAGGAGATCCAAGTTAAAAGATGTTGCCAGATCTGCCTACTGCATCAAAAAGTTGTAAAAAGTGCATTCTTGCCAAGAAGCCTAATTTGGTCATTAACATTCTCTGAGAGCCAGGGCATATTATCAAGACTTCTGATTGGTAATTGTTTGGCATAATTTTAAAAGGAAGTTTAAATATAATAGTGAGTAACTAATTGAAATGTAAGTTAAAATAAATATTCTGGTGGCAGTTTGCTGTGTTCATACCTGGAGAAAGAACACCACCCATGGAGTATAACCATCCTTTTTGGGGCTGACTGCATGTTAGTGTAGTTCAGCAGAATGCTTTGATTCTCTCTTCTGCCTTTCAGTGCAACAAGTTACTTTTTATATACTTCATTTCATTACCTTAATAAACTTGTGGATAAATACATTTTGTCTGCTATTTGACTTGCAACCACTGCATACTAATTGAGTGTGCCAAGGTAAGGGTAATTAATTCACTTTGGGAAAAGAGCTTAATTTGCACTCCTTATGTTGAATGTACATTATCTCCAGTTTTCAGCTAAACAACCACTTTAGTGTTTAATAAATTAGTGCCCAATAAATGCATCATAAATCTATCATTGTAAATAGCTGTCCTCACGGCAGTGTCCATCCACCAATTGTGGCACAAAAGCATTATCTGCAATGAAAGACACATTCAAAAGGGGCTCTATTGCCTCTGTCAGTAGTAGAAGGTAGAAATTCTATTATCAGTGTATTGATTCCAATCCTGTAATGTGCTTTTAGATCCCATTAAACTATTGTCAAAGTGCATTCACCAGAAGTTGAGAAAGGTACTTAATAATTTGCACATTAGACCTGCTAATTAGGGGAGCTATGCCATCAACCTTATCTTCCAACCCCAACTAGCTTTAGCTTTTGATAAAGAATTATCTAATGCGGTGATACCAGCCTACATTTCAATTGTTGGGGCGCCTGCATAAAATGGTGGCCAGTAAAAAAAGTCTCGAAAGGGTGTCAGGTGCCTTCAAGTAGCTGCGTATATTGATTTAATTTTTCCTTTTATCTTGTAGATTAGATGGTAATAGAATGGTTGTAAAAGGTCTGTAAGGAGAAAATGGTTAACAAATTCAAGAAAATACCTGCTCTTTTCAGATCTCTCTCCTTCCCCTTCTGTCAGTGAGGAGAGTGAGTTTTGTGACTCAGGAGAAGAGGTGAAGATACAAATATACGTTCCTCTTCCTTGAAAAATGTTATATACTGTACTCCAGTGAGTCTTCTCAAACATTGATTCTTGAGATTACATGGATCAGAAGTTGAATGTGATCAGAAGATTCTACAGATAAAGTATAAAAACACAAATTCACAGAAAAGCACTGTATACACGGCAGCAGTGTCTGTGGAATCCATGTATTATAGAAGTTGGTGCTGGGACACTTTCCTGGACTTTTTAAACAGGTGTGAATGCCACTGATGTCACTGAAAATACGCTGACTCACTAAAGGGGAGTTCTTTGCCTTTAAATGTCTTTGAGAGAAAATTTTAAAGCATTGAAAATAGTTCTGAAAGTGTCTGTCTTGGCAACGTCTTTAATGGGATACAGCAGCTTAGAGGAATGATTTTGGAGGTTTTTCAGCAGCAAAGTATTTAAGCTGAGGCTGATCCTTCTCAGGCAGGTGCATAAGACTATGGCAAATGCATTCCTGGGCAGTCACATGCAGTCTTGAAGGAAGGTAGCTAACTTACTTTAGGAATGATGTGAACAAAAATGATCAGAGCCCAAGTGATAAAAATAAGTTCGTAGGAGTTCTTGACTGTCTATAACAGAGCTTTGTGAAATTGTTTTGGGGGTTCTGTGATTCTGTGAAGAGATACACCTGTTACATTTTCATACACACAAAAATAAAACTTAGAAGATAGGTCCCTGATTCTTTCCTGAAGTATTTCCCACTTTACCCACCACATGTTGGCTTGGGAAGCAGCTGCTGCTGGCAGATCTGGGTGAGCAGGCACTAGCACTGAGTTTGCCAACAGAGATTTGCCTTTTTCTGCCCATAATCACATTGCCAATTAACTCTGTGTCAGATTATTATCAATAAGATAGAAGGTAAATCCCCTGAATTCTGTTTGATGAATACTATGTTATTAATTGCTTTGCTGATTTTTGGTGTGTGTTTAATTCATTATTATGATGGTGTTCAGAAGAGATAATAACTCAAAATGATTGTCTGAACTGTTCACTCAAAGTGCAACCATATATATTGCCTTTTTTCAACACAAATTATGATGATTTTCTTAAATAACAATATAAATGTAAGTTGATTGCATATTTAGTATGTACCTGCAGAAACAGATAATAGAATTAATAGCCAAGAAAACCTGAAAATATGCAAGTTCTCTGTCCCATTTTGATCTTTTCCCTTCATTCTGAAGACACCTCGTGAGGAGGCAATCAAATGATGTGAATACTTCTCTATATTTATGGTTTGATTGCCTTTAATACGTGCAGTTTTTATTATGAACCAAGTTAAAATTTTGTTGTTGTTGTTGTTTGTTTAAACTTCGATCTCCAGAATAGAAATTAAGGTGATGACATAACTCTGGTTTCCCAGTCAGGCCTTTGCCGTCACCTCTCTTGTGGCCTTGCACCATCTAGTGGCGAAAATTGGACGGAGAAAAGCGCGAATGCGAACTGATAAAGCTTTTGAGATGTGTTAAGTTGTGCTGTGGCGTGTTTGAAAATGAACTCCTCAGCAATTCTTGCTGAATTTTAGAATTAAGTGCGAGTTCTACAACAGCTCCTTTAAAACACAATGAAAATATTGAATGACTGAAAAGTGAATTGCGTTGAAATTTACTATAGTTTTACTTCCTACCACATTACTAATATATTTATTATTCATGCCACATTGTCCCTTTTGTTTCAGTCTTGGACAATACTTTGACAAAACAAGGGTAGAATTAACTTCATATCGACAAACTCTGGAAATGCATAATTAGAGCCCTGAAAAACCCCAGGAAATGCAGTTAACAGAGTGCTGTACTCTTACTTGTGCAGTGCAAGGCTGTAGGGAGGAAGAGGAGCTAGAGAAGTGTTGCTGGATCAGCAAGATTTGCCACTCAAAGAGACAAAAATAGAAGGACTAGTAGAATTTTTTGAAAAAATACTTTGTCCTTGTTTCCAAAAATAGTGGTCAGAAAAAGTACAACACTTTTTTTTCCTCTATTTTGCAGGAAGAACATTATAGGGAGACTATAGCTTTTATTATAGGATGGATACAGCTTTCCCAGTATCCTCAGAACACTGGGTGGTCAGTGGTATTACAATGCAAATATAAATTAACCTGTGTCCCAATTTCTATTCGCTGACTTACAGGGAAGGTCAGATGTTTTACTTCACTTAGTGCTGGGATGAATCTTAAAATTCAGTGGTTTTCTAAATCCCCTAGCCAGTAGTTCCCTTTTGCAGTTTTAGGACGGAGGTCAGTTCAGGCATTTTGTGTAAATACTGAGCTCACATGAATGCAAATCTAGTAGTATCTATTAGTCAAGTGTAACTGTTGGTGTCCCTATTCTTAAGGGAAGCTTGATTAGTTAGATGGTAGAAATATGCTTTAATATGGCCAAATTCTCTGTGTCCATACCTCAGAGAGAGAGGCTGTGCTGGGTAGAGTAGTGTGAAAAGAACAAGGAATTCTGCAGTTCTGTGAAAAAGTGGAGAGGTTTTTTAAGTGGGCAGAAGCAAAGTGTTAGTAGCAGTGAGGTCTCAACAGTGATCTGTTCATGTGGAACATCATTGGTAGCTCTGATCTTGCGAAGCTGAAGAGGACAAGAATTAAGTAAGAGAAAGCTTTCTGGTCGTATTAGGCTTTGTAAAAGGGTATTTTATAGGAGGAAATTAAACAAACTTGACTTCAGTTGAATAGAACATCTCTGGGAAGACCAATGAAGTTGCTGCCCAGAAGTAATTGTTGATGGGTATAATTGAGGAGTAAAGAAAGTGCTGGTTTAGCTATAGAGCAATATTGAAGTAAGGTTGATGGTTATGAACAAACATTACCCGTTGGATTTGAAGTGAAAATTAGAACATTTTTAGTCAATAATTATATTCCTCTGATGATTAACTTTCCATTGATAGTAATGAAATTACTACAGTGGATGAAAACAGTACATTTAGCAGAGGAGGAAGCAGTGCAGGGGCCCCTTCTCCTCAGCTGCTTACACTGTGGTATGGAACATGTCCCGTCCTTCTACTAATACTCCTTGTGGACTTTACCAGTAAAAATATCCTTCCCCTCAGGCCAGTCCGTGGCCCCAGACACTGGCCTGCACCCCTGGAGTGGCTGGCTGGGTCCCAGGGAGAGCCCTGCCACCTCTTTTGTCCCTGATCCTTGTCAAAGGGGACTGGCTCAGAAGGCAACAACCTCCTGTGCACAGGGTATGAAACAGTGTGAGCTGAACTGGCACCTTCCTTTTAGTTAAATCTCTGGGAGTTGGGTTTAAGCATCGTCAGTACCATGAGCACACAGACATGGTGGAGTGATGATGAGGTTTTTTACTGTAGGCATTAACAAAAGCAAGAAGCCTGCAGCCAAAGATTGTAAGAAAGACATGTTTTTAACACCTATTGTAATTCAAAGAAAGTGGTGGATACTCCATCACATAGGATTGCCTCCCTCTAAAAAAGATTTGCTCCAACTCATCTGTGGATTTATTGAGTTAAATACAGGAATCTCTAGACAGAATCCTCTGGCCTGTGGTATGTGGGAGGTCAGAATTCACAGATCTTAATGGTCTCTTTCACCTTAAAAAGTTATGAATCAAGTAAAAATCTGAATGCTCTAAAGAACTCTGAATTTTTAATCTTACCATTTTGCACATTTTGCTTAGTTCACATTATTAGGTAGCATGTTACAAAAGAAGCTATTCATGTATTCTCTGTGCCCTAAAGATGTGATCATTACCACAGACTGAAATCCAGTTTTAAAACAATGACTCCAGAGTGTAGAAAAACAAATGGATTCTGGAAGAGCTCAGAAGGTGACAGTACCTCAGCTTTTCAGTTTTTATAATTCTCCTCTTAGTACTCTTAATAATCCTTTCCAATTGGGCTGCTACTTAACAAAATTAACCTCATGTAGTAAAGAGGAGAATATATAAAAGCCTGTAGTGTTTTAAGAACAACTACTTTTGATCCTTTGATCTTAATACAATTAGAGTATTGCAAATTCTTCCATACTGAAGTACCTTGATGCACTTGAAGGACAAAAGTTAAGCTTCTCAGCAGAAAAACAAGGTTTAGGCTTGATTTGTGTGTTTAGTTTTTACTTTTGTTGAATGTACTGAGCATCTGTAGTTTGGATTTTCAGCAGGAGGAATTGTGAATGCTGAGCATTCTGTAAATCAGGTTTGTATCAGAATCTGAATTTTGACTCAGTGGACATTGCCTTTACCATAATACGACTCTGCAGAATTCACCAGCACCAAGCAGTTAGAGAAGAGCCCCGTCAGTCCCACACAGCTTCCCAAATGCAACAGGAAGGAGAGTGCTCTATGTGAACTCTGTTCTTGTATCAGTAGGGTAGTTTCTCTTCTGAGGCACTTACCAGTATCAGCAATCATTAGCCTGCCAAGGGGGTTATCTTCACATCGGTTTCTGTCTGACTCGCAGTGGTGAATTTAGTTTTACACGCTACTCTTACGGAAGAGCTCTGTGCTGAATCTGCTTTCTGGTGGTAAACCATGGAGCTGTGTGATCAGCTGCACTGGCACCTGGAGATCTAAATCTCAAAACTGGGTGCCATGAGATGCAACTTGTCATAATCTTTTATCTTATTTTGGGATGAATGTTCTTAAGTACATTCTAGTCAAACTGCAATATATACAGTCAAACCTCGATTATCGATGCACTGCGAGTCTCCCCCTGCCCCCCCCACAAGGCCCTCTGTCCACAGAGATAGGCTGCTCATTAATATGCACATTACCCCCTGAGAGAAGAGATTCACACCCACCTGGCTGCAACCTCCCCTCAGGTAGTTGCAAACAGCACTGAGGTCACCTCTGAGCCTCCTCTTCTCCAGGCTGAACAACCCCAGTTCCCGTAGTCGCTTCCCAGAGGGCTTGTCCTCCAGTCCTTTCACCATCCTTGTCACCCTTCTCTGGACCCTCTCAAGCAGCTCAACATCCTTCTTAAACTGGGGAGCCCAGAACTGCACACAGTACTCAAGATGTGGTCTGACCAGCAGTGAGTACAGGGGAAGGATAACTTCCCTAGTCCTACTGACCACACTGTTCCTAATACAGGCCAGGATGCCATTGGCCCTCTGAGCCACCTGGGCACACTGCTGGCTCATACTGAAGGGGGGCTTCCATGCCTGTTCCCGCCCGGGGAGTCCCCGGGAACCGGGAGGGAGGGACCTGCACACAGACCACCGCCATGGCGAGTCCCAGCTGGGGCTGTACTTCAGACCACTCCCTGCCATGTTCCGTCCCTGGCACAGGTGCCCATGGACCTGTGTCCATGTGTGTCCAGGTGTGGTTGGTGGGGCGAATTTCAATATTCTTGACTGTCTAGTTTGAATATTCATTGGTGTCAGTTTGTGCAGGCGCAGTCGCGAATGCCCCGCGGAACAGACCTCCACAATCGTGGGAAAATCAGCGAATGGGGAACCGCAAAGTACTGTACATCACTTACCAGAATGTTTTGCAGTTCAATTTTATGGTTACAACGGAGGACTAAAGTTTATCAGTGTGATGAAAGTGACTGTGTTTACAGGTGGTTGAGCTGAAGCCAGGTGGAAAAGATATCCCTGTTACCAGCGCAAACCGAATCGCCTACATCCATCTGGTGGCAGACTACAGGTTAAACAAACAAATCCGGCAGCACTGTCTGGCTTTCCGTCAGGGACTGGCCAACGTTGTGAATCTTGAGTGGCTTCGGATGTTTGATCAGCAGGAAATACAGGTACTTCTGCTTGAAATGGCAGAAAACAATTGCTTTAAACAGAAATAAATGCTCATTTTTGCCTATAATGGAACAGTCTAATTTCCTTCACTGTTTATTAGGTTCTGACTTCTGGTGCCCAAGTTCCTATTAGTTTGGATGACCTTAAATCTTTCACAAATTATTCAGGTAAGTATATTTTGCTTAAATAAAAAAATGCTTTATGACTGACTGAGGAATAAATAGAATTGCTATTTTCTTTGGCTTATAAGAAAAAGTTGTAGGGTCATTCTTGTTACCTTTGCCCTGAAATTCAGGAGATTTGGCTAAAATTACAACCCAGTTTTATAAATAAATGCTGGAAAGAGATATGCAGTTTATTTTATTCACACGCTTAAATGCAAGTTTATAGCCAGACAACTAGAGGATGTTCATTTTCTGTATTAAAGTCAGTCAATGATTGTGTCTGGTTGACCTGAAAATAAGTCTGCAAATGACTTGGGGATAGTTGGTTTTATCACCACATTCAGATACTTATCATTTCTCAGACAGTCTGAAGAGAGACCTCCTAATTGTGAGAAATGCAAGGTATCTCACTTCATTTCCCCCCTGCACTTATCGTGAATGCTATCAAAAAGTAGCTACTAAATGATCAGTCTACGTCTGGTAAGCTGATTCATTCAGTAACATCCTGGGTCCTGCGGATTCTGCACACTCTTTGTGTAAAAGGCAGTAATGTGGAGCTGTTAGCTAAATGCTAAACTAAATAAAATTAATTTAAAATAGGATTCAGTGAGGAAAACTNATAAATGCTGGAAAGAGATATGCAGTTTATTTTATTCACACGCTTAAATGCAAGTTTATAGCCAGACAACTAGAGGATGTTAGTTTTCTATATTAAAGTCAGTCAATGATTGTGTCTGGTTGACCTGAAAATAAGTCTGCAAATGACTTGGGGATAGTTGTTTTTATCACCACATTCAGATACTTATCATTTCTCAGACAGTCTGAAGAGAGAGACCTCCTAATTATTTCCTTGTGAGAAATGCAAGGTATCTTACTTGATTTCCCCCCCTGCATTTATCGTGAATGTAATCGAAAAGTAGCTACTAAATGATCAGTCCATGTCTGGGCTTACCTCAGGGTAAGCTGATTCATTCAGTAACATCC
>WEKX01013701.1:253774-269640 GCA_013390025.1 Pitta sordida | reverse complement strand
TGGTGAACCACGAAGTAGCGAGGGACTACTGTAATAAAGTTTACTGGTCATTACATTGATCAAAAAAACCTGTAGTCAAGTATGATCAAAAATATTTCTGAACGTTGAAACTAACATGCCATCCTTATTTTTAAAAAATGGATATTAATGCTGCACATTTTACTTTGGTACCATTGAGTAACAAAAAATTCGTTTTCAAATGGTAACGCATTATGTTAGTTTATCTCTTTTTAGAGGTAGGAAGGACAGAAGAGAAGATAAAGAAATAATTTTATGGAACTTGACCTACTTATTATGTATTTTTAATATAAGGATTATGAATATTTGTTCTAAGGGATTCTAGCTCACTCTACCAACTCAGAGTTAAAATTTTCTTCTGAATTGTGTGTCACATACTGCTTCCAAAATACCTTACAAAACACCTTACGCTGCCATGCAATTACGATAAAATATCTGTTCCCTGTACTCTGGGAACAGAAAATAGTTGGGGGCAGAAAACTGTAAGTTTGAATTTTTAGCTTGCAGTTTTTTACATGTCACCCACTTTGATCCGAAGTGCCCTTCATGCCTAACAGCTCCACAATGAACACAGTTGTGTTTGGGGCTTACTCCTATTCAAATGTTGAAACCCAGTAAATTTTCTAAGCATAGGATAAAACTTTTAGGCAGGCATTGTTTGAATTTGAGACTTATCTAAATCAAAGGAGTATTGTTTTTAGTAGCTTGAATGTTTAAAAATACACTTAAAATCATTTGTGGATCATGCTTTCAAAGGACAACATATTGTTGATTAGAACACATGCAGGCATACCCATACTTTTGAATTGACTAAAGAAACCCAGGACAGGCCTAGAATCTAATAAGTGTGAAATTAAATAGTGTTTGTAATGCTGGCAAAGACAAATGGACCCCAGGTATTACTGGCTATTGTGCTGCTTACTTTTGTTTCTGTCTGAAACATTTATCCACTGTTTTGTTAGTCTTTGTTCAAAGGTCTATCTCAAAGCCCTTGCTTATTTTTTTTCTCCATAGCCCTGAATGTAAAAGTGTACACCTTTTATTGCAGGGCTGCATCTTTTGCTCTGTGCCCTCTGAGGAGTACAAGGGCATAATCTCCTCCTTTCTACATAGCAAGTATATTAACTGAGTCTTGTCTACTTATTGAAGTCCAATAGCTGCCACAAAAAACAGTCTTGGGATTTTCAGTAATAATAACAAGAGCCCAAACAATATTAATAACAATAATAATTATAATTATGATATATAATTAGAAACTCTTTCTTTTTTGGCATCACCTGCAGCTCAATGCCATTGTTACTAAAGTAATCTATGGACTCAGTGCTGCAGTAATATAAAAGTTGCCACTGAAAAAAGAAGAAGCACCATTTCTTTTTACTCTTAAGTTCTATCCTTGCTCAGCTGTGCTTACATTTTAAGATCTGATGAGATCTCGGATGTAAGTGGTGCGATCACAAGCAAATAAAAGAAAACACAAATATAAATCTGGGAGATTTCTGTTTGCAATGGTAATGCTTTAAGCAGAAGCACTAAGCTGTACATACCCAATTGATATTCTTTTGCCAGTCTCTCCTAATAAGGATCACTCATGTAAGCTAAGTATTTCCCTCAGTAACCATCCTTGCATTATTAATAACCAACTCAATTTTGCTTGCTAGAACAAGAACCCTTCTTGAATATGTAAGGTTAGGTTCAAGTAACAGTCTTTCATAAATGTGCATATTATCAATATTTTCCACTAATTGGTCTCAAAGTATGTTATCAATCTTATCACCAAACCCACATGATTTGGAAGCTGTTCTCCTACTCAGATGTTAAAATTCAGCTGAAGACCTGGACAGATGATCTGGAGGAAAAGCTGAGACAAGCAAGTTTTGTATTAGCTATGTTACACAGCCCAGAAACCAAGAATTAGGAGACCCAAAACTATCTAATGCTCTTAGAAGGATAAACATACTACATAAAATAATAGAATTATTAAGGTTGGAAAAGACCTCTAAGATCACAAAGTCCAACTGTTAACTTAAAACCACTGTGTTCACCTACATGGAAAAGAACATCAAAAGCTAAAATCAGTGATGGGGCCTATGACTCTGGACATAATCCTTCAACTCTTAATCCATTTTGATGCAAACTGGAGCTAATCTCTGAAGGATGTGTGTTTACCATGTATGTGTCTGCTTATTATTAGATTATCAAGAAGTAGACACATGGGGTACAGAAATAGGTATTTTGCTTGTAAGAGGATCACTTTGGTAGTCAGGACAAGAGCTTTTTCACAGAGAGAGTGATCTCTCAGTGGAATGGTCTGCCCAGGGAGGTGGTGGAGTCACCATCCCTGGAGGTGTTTTAGAAAAGACTGGATGAGGAACTCAGTGACATGGCCTAGATGATGGGAGGCTCAGATGGACAGAACGTGGTGCCTGTGGCTCCAGGGTTGTGAGTTCAATCCCTGGTTGGGCATTCACTTGGGAGTTGGACTAGATGATCCTATGGGTCCCTTCCAACTCGGAATACCCTGTGAACCTGTGACTATAGTAAGTTTGCTTTTTCTTCATTTAATATACCCAGACAAGTAGTCATTATCTCTAAAGAGAAACTCTATAGCCAGTGATAGAAACAATAGGTTGCAGAAAGTCTATGCCTACTTTGGACTGATTTATTCATGTCAGCTCTTAATCACTCTCAGCTTTTTTATCCGTGTGGAAGATGTGACTCTGAATTTAACCCTTCCAGCCAAGATAATTTTTTTCTGCACAACAGTTGGTTCTTTATGACATCAAAGCTGATCTCAGTTCTGATGCACAGCATAACAGGAGCCGTGAGTCTGTCAAGCTATGGTTACCCAGTCGTATCAGAGAAATTTTCTTTTCATGAAATTAATTTCCCTCATATACAGAGCTAATATCTCACGTGCCAGGGAGAGGTGATGTATTGACAAGCCCTTGGGACAGGGTTTTCTTTCAATAGCACAAATGTTCTGTTAAAGCTTTTGTGAGTTTATTTTCTACATGTGACACACTTGTTGGCTACCACTTACTCGTTGACAAGAGAAAGGTTGTCTGGGGCTTTAGTGCGAGAGCAAGCAACATATTACACCTATATTGAGTATTGCTTCCTGTTCCATGGACAGTATTTGGCATTTGGGCATCCTCTGGCATTACGAGAGTGAGAGGTAACAGATCTCCTGCAGAACTGAGTCAGGCTACTGGCAGGTGAGGTTTTTCACCTCTAGATCACTCAGGGACCGGAGCCTCTTTAGCAGACAGCTGGACCCTGCAGAACAGATCCAGGACCCCCATTCCTTAGGCATGTTGACTCTTTGGGCAGCTGAACATAAATCATAAGGACTGAAGAATCACACCAGCCGCTGAAGTATGTCACATGGATGTCTTCCTCTCCCAACCATGAGGAGGACTAGCTATTTGCCCAAGCCTGCCATGGCAGGGGATGCAGTGAGAGTGCCTGCAGGGAGGGTGAAAGGGGGTCTGTGGGATGCAGCCCTGGGTGCAGCTGCCTTCGGAAGCCTATGACAACTGGGACTGCAGGTGCTTGGGTTGCACAAGCACCAACATGTGAGGGCGCAGCCTGGAGAGCTTAATTTTCTGCTGACTAACCTCTTTGCTTGGCAAGAACCAACATTTCCTTTTATTTTTTATAAAAAAAGAGGGTGAGAGAGAGTGCATGGGAGAGAGCGAGCTATTTTCCTCCTTGGCTTCTATTCTGAAGCCTGGAGAAGGCTCTAAAACCTGTCTGCATGTGTAATGGTCTTTTAGGATGAGAGTATTTTCTTTTGTGGTGGAAATAACGAGCTTGAGGCTTTTGATCAGGAGTTGAAACAGTGGGTTTCACATTTTTACTCCTTTTCTGGAGGAAATGCATAGCAAGAATGCCCACTCTCCTCCTTCCTCCCTGCTTCTCCCAGCTCATCTTTGGTCTCTGGAAAACACTTAAATCAGCAGTGTCAGCAACCTGTCTTTGTCTATCTAGTATGATCAGCGACAGCTTTTGTTTAAAACTTCAGGATTTAAGATCCGTTTTTTCAGCAAATGAGAGCCATTTTTTAAATTTGTATCCTAATAAATCCTCAATTCCCCAAGCCTTTTCTCCTAGCATGAGAAGGATTTTACTGGGGTTTTGCTCTCTCTTAACCAAATGCACAGAACAAATTTAACACTGCTTCTCAGAAAGTTAAATTGGATTTGTCCAGATGGACACTATTACAGGTCTCCTTTAGAGGTGGGATTAATTTTATTAAAATATAATCCTCCCATGCTCATATTATCCTCTTCAGACATTCTCTTTTAATCTTTTTCAAAGTAGCATTAAAACAGTTTCTGGGATTCATTAAAAATGATACTAAAACACAGACACACCTTTTAAAGCTACAACTGCTGAGACAAAGTAAAACTGGATTTTCCTTTACTTGGAGAGACTCTCCGTGCCAATTAGATAGGAATGAAAAATATGCATCTGCACCGGTCCCATCAACATGATGATCACAGGGGGTGCAAATAATCCTATGATCACTCAACAACTTTCTTTTCCGGACAGAGGTGAAGTTTGTTTTCTGCCTCCCGGTCCTGGAAATCAACACGTGCTCCTTAGCTGCATTACTTTGAAGGAAGGTCTACAGAGGCTTCTGTGATTTTCCATTTCACCCTTATGCAGCACAAGGCCTATGCATTACTTAAATCGTCATCAAAATAGGGCTTAGGTAATACCTTTGGCAGAAGGGCAAGTTCCACCCACATTCCTCTGTGCTCATCTGGGCTGGAGAATCAGAACTGGAAAGCTGCATATGTGTGGGTTTTTTACCACTTGGCACTAAGTACTTCCTGTGCACCTATTTCAGCTTTGTTTCTGGATGTGTTTTCTCTAAAGCAAAAAAATACTCCAGTAATTTATTTATGCTATAAATTTAGAATTCCAAGATTGAGAGGAAAAAACAGAAATGAGAAATCTTTGCCGGTTATTAATCCTTTACTGAGAATAAGCAGAGAGAGACTTCTTAATTGCATTATTTGCCCCAAAAGATATTCTCAAGTTTCCAAAACCCTGTCAGTCTGTTATGAAACTTATGCATGTCACAAAAACACAAGCAAATCTCTTCTGACTCGTTTCCTGATTTCTGGTAAAGCCCTACAGTATATGTGCTTTACTGTTAATGGTAGCACGGCAAAGTCCATGTATAAGTGAGAAATAAAGGAGAATTAAATGTATATGGTAAAATAAAAGGCAAAAGCCTGCTGAAAAATCAAATAGAGAAGAACCTAAAAGCAAAAGGGAAAATAATGTGTTTGGAATTATGTATTTCATTTTTTTAAACATAAATTACAGAATCTTGGCAATAATTTTATACACTTCCACATACATTAAGCTCTGAAAAAATAATATACTTCATCTTTTTTTGAAAAAAATTGCATTGCCTAATGTTGTAGTACATCTGATACTTATGCACTTCAAATGATACATGGAAAACAGAAAGACATTTTTAGTCCAAAAGAGACGTAGCCACAGGGACCTAGGAGATCTGAGGAGAACCTGGAAAAATAGTCAATGGAAAGAAGAAATGTAAAAAAAGAGGGTACAGCGGTAGTGTCTGAACACAGAAAAAAAGGGTCCATGGTATGGATTCTCTGCTCTTTTCTCCTGTCACAGAATAAGGAAAGTTTTCAAAACCCTTGTAATTCCACATTATCAATGCAATTATATCATAGCAAATTCTTGATTTTAATAAAATTACTTTATACTTTGTAGTGGATGCTTAAGAAATCAGTTCTAAAACTGGAAAGTTCTTCAGTTACTTACTCAAATCTATCACTTTGAAGTGAGAGATTTCGTAAGGGTCTCCTAAATTACCCCATATACCAGTATTTGCTTACCTGAATTTTCAGGTATCCCATGTAAATTCAGACTCAGGCCTTAACATACTACCTTATCATTTGCCTGGTCCTAGGCAGATCCATGCTTATTTTGGAAATTAGTATCTGCTTCATCTTCCTCCCATAGTAAATATCACATCTGTAAAACTAGAGTAGGGATCTTGGTGACACTCCTCTTGATTGAAGCATAAACCTACTCTGTGTCTCTACTCTTAGCTGTGGATCTGAAGAAATCTGTCCAACACCTGTTCATTTTCCTTCACCCAGGAGATCATCCAGACTGAAACTTCTGCTCTATTGGGTCAGCCCATCCCACTTTCCCTTACGTCATATGACAGCTGCAGTCAGCCTTGTTCAAATGCGGACCACAGCAATCTAGTAGGTGCACTACATTATGTTATTTTGGCAGGATGGAGTTGGAATTACCTAGTATGCCCATGTCCTGGTTTAGGATTTTTGCTGCTCTGGCAGCGAGGGGGTTAACAGCTCAGCTCTTGCCTGGGCCTCAGTTGCTGCCATGGCATTCAAGGTTATAGAGATAGGGCTGCCTCTGTGAATAAACATATTTGGGAGAGAAGAAAAAAAAACTTATTAGCAAGATGTAGAGTGCTGGTTCAGAACCTGCCTGGAGAGGCTGAAAGCCTGAAGACCCCCCAGGCGTACTAGGNAATAAATCCTTTATATTCTTTAATTTTAGTTTACCTCGCTTTTTTTGCCTGTGACCAGTTTTATTTTCCAGGTTTTCTCTTCCAGGAGAGGTTGTGTTGAATCTCTGGCATCCAGCCAGGGTCAAACCATGACAGCCCAGCTCCCAGCATCTTTAGGCAAAAGTACCTTGAGTTGCCGCAGCTACATTCTTACCAGGATCTCAGCTAACTAATTTAAAATTAGTCCTAGAGATTCTCAGCTCTTCTGCTTCATCACTTCACATTCTGGAAAAAGTACCAACTCCACAATACAGCAGAAAAGATATTCTAGCTGCCTTTAGAGTGTTATCTCTGCGGGTTGTGTTATATTTACACGGTTATGCTGAATTTCCTGTGCTCTGTTACCTTTAAGCCACATTGCCAACATATGTCTGAACCTGGACACCTTTGTATGGTGCTGTACTGTGCCCCAGAGACATAGTCACAAGCCACTCCAAGTCACTGATTTGACAACTGAAAGACACGTATTTCCAGGTCAGATGGTGTAGTGAAGTTCTTGCAGGTAGGTTCTGTCAAATCTTCCAGAAGAATTTGAAAACTTACAGGTTTTTATTTGTCTACTCCCATCTCTCTCTTGGATGTTACTATACCTGTGTAAGCAGAAGTAGAATGGGACAGGGCAGAGCTACTGCATTTCGGAATTCTGACACAAACGTAACTTGGTATGCCTTTGTATACTTATGTTCAGCCTTGTCTTTGATGAATCAAGAATGCTAAACAGGATTTTTATAATGCGTGCTTGTCCATATCATCAAAGGGTCCAAAGAAGCTGCCTTTTACTGCAGCAACTGCTACTGCTAAAAAACTTTCATCCTGATAGCAAAATGTCTACCTAACCTTATTGTCTGTTACAAAAATTTACCAGTTTTGTCACCTGCAGACATTAGGAAATCACCATAATGTGGAAAATGAATTTTCATTGTGATGTATTTATACTATATATAGATTTTTTCCTCAATTATGAGATATACATGTATGTATATATATCTGTATTAATATAATTCCTACAAAATATTTATCTAAATAACCTGGTAACATTCAAGAAAATTCTCCCATATGTTACTTTACACTCCCGCCACAAAACCACTACTCAGCAATATTTTCTATTTGTTTTGCACAGTTTCTTACACATAGCAGTTTAACAAGAACTAGCCCACCAGTTTGGCAAGGAGATGAACACACTAGGAAGACCCCTAAAGTGTGTGCATGCAGACTGTCAAGAATTACTGACTTTGGACAAGTTCTAAAGTTACTGGAGGGAGAAAGTGAGGAAGAGAGTAAGGATTGATAGATAGTATCATTTCATATGGTTAGAAAATCTAGGAAACAAGGCTGAAAACAAGGCTAGGAGAATGAAATACCATTCAGTGAAAGCTGTAGGAGAGAGCTGAGAGAACCTCCAAGAGGCAGAGACATCAAGGCAAATGATAAGATGTTAAACATTATCACAAATGGAGAACTTGCACTGCAGGTTATTCTGCTGGTGTTTAACTCTCAGCTGTTAAGAGGATAAGGGATGAATAGATGAGGCTTTAGAAATAAAAAAATTGTATTTTCACATCTCTGCTGATGAGAACATGGAGGATCTTTCTGAATTACTTTTATGTCTTTAAAGGTAATCAAGACATGGTATTAAAAGTAGTGGTTTCTAACAATCCTGTTCATCAGAATAACGACAAGAAGCTGGTAAAAAAGAACTCTCCAGAAGCAGTGCTATTTCCACTGTAATTGGAAAGAAATTAGAGAAGAAAGCAAATTTAATAATTAGATCTAATTACTGAAATCTTATAAAACAGTTGAACAAAAGTGAATTTTAAAAATAAATTAACATTTCAAAGAATATATTTTTTTAATTTTTAATGATTTCCTCAACCAGTTTTAGATATTGCTGTTGCTAGTATTAAGCAAGAAATGTGCTGCATCTGCAGGAACAGAATGGTCTCAAACTATTGGAGATGTCCCTTTGCATCCCAGTCTGTGCATCCCAGTGGAGGATCATGATGATGCTAGGCCAGCCCTATGGTGTTGAAAGGTATTCCAGAGACACCCCCAGGAGTGGATCATTGAACTTTGTCTCCTCTCTTTTCCTCTCCTCTACTGTATTCCACAGTATCACAGTATTAGTAAGGTTGGAAGAAACCTTAGAGATCATCATGCCCAACCTATCCAATACCCATTGTCTAAACCATGGCACTGAGTGCCTTGTCCAACCTACTCCTAAACACCTCCAGGGATGGTGACTCCACCACCTCCCTGGACAGCCCATTCCAATGGCAGATCACCTTTTCAGTGAAGAATTTCTTCCTGACATCAAGTCTAAACCGCCCCTGATGGAACTTGAGACTGTGTCCTCTTGTTCTGTCACCAGTCGCCTGAGAGAAGAGACAGACCCTCTCCTGACCACAGCCTCCTTTCAGGTAGTTACACACGGCAATATGGTCACCCCTGAGCCTCCTCTTCTCCAGACTGAACAATCCCAGCTCCCTCAACCACTCCTCACAGGGCTTGTGTTTCAGCCCCTTCACCATCCTTGTTGTCCTTCTCTGAACACACTCTAGTATTTCAACATCTTTCTTAAACTGAGGGCCCCAGAACTGGACACAGTACTCAAGGTGAAGTCTATCCAATGCTAAGTACAGTGGAAGGATAACTTCCTTTGTCCTGCTGGCCACACCATTCCTGATGCAGGCCAGGATGCCATTGGACTTCTTTGCCACCTGGGCACACTGCTGGATCATGTTAAGTTACCTATCCACCAGTACTCCTAAGTCTCTTTCTGTCTGCCCACTCTCCAGCCACTCCATCCCCAGACTATAGCTCTGCATGGGGTTATTGTGACCGAAGTGTAGAACCCGGCATTTGGACTGGTTGAATCTCATTCCATTGGAATCTGCCCACATCTCCAGTCTGTCCAGGTCCCTCTGTAGGGCCCTCCTACCCTCTAACAGATTGACACCTGCTCTGAGCATGGTATCATCTACAGTCTTGCTTGTTATGGACTCAATCCTGTCTCAACATGGATCCTTAGGGGACACCACTAGTGACTGGTTGCCAGCTGGATAAGACACGATTCACCACTACTCTCTGGGCTCAGCCATCCAGCCAGTTGCTCATCCAGCACAGAACGCTCGTGTCCAAGTCCCAGGCTGGCATCTTCTCCAGGAGTATGCTATGGGAGACTCTGTTGAGGGCTTTACTTGAAGTCCAGATACATCTCAACACACCGAGGGGTAAAGACTACACCAAGATCAGCCTGGTTTTTCTGCCTGTGGTATACTATGGATATTTATGGATACACTATGGATACGCTGTGGAATATAGTGACACCACTGCAAAAACCTGCAGTACCTTTCCTCATGGATTTTCATGCATGCTATATGAGCATACTAGTTTCACATGCATGCTTCTTGTTATAGTTAAGATAAAATGTCCAAAGGTACTACTGGTAGTTGAAAATATGTCATCACACTTAAATAATCTTTGTAAACCAAAGAAGCCTACCTCCTTCATGTGTAGCATATAACATTTACTCCAGATAAAAGGGAGAGAGACAAACGCTGTGACTTTAGCTCCTGCAATGTCTGGCTCTTTCTTCCCATACTTCTTGATCCTGTAATATGATGATGACTTCTACTGAATTTGGGGGATTCACCATGGTGACAGAATTAGCATCCAGCAACAGAGATGTGTTTCCTGTGGGAGCAGAGACTGACTGGCTAGAGGCAGCTGAGAGATATCACTGTTAATAGTTGTGAGACAGAAATATGACTTTCTCAGAGCTCGTCTATTGAATTGGAGTACCAGGCAGTAATACGAATTAGACACATCAGGAAATACATACAAGAGTTTTCAGTGGGCTCAACTAAGAGTAGAGAAAATTGGCTAAGAGTGGTAAAATGGCAGGATATTTTGATGGAAGATTAGAAGAAACAGTTTGCACTGCAGAGCCTTTTACTGGAGGCTGAGGTGCAAATAATTTTTAAGAATGGAGAGGGGGTAGCATGATGCATTCTTTCAAGAGTGGACTGCAAGGAAAGATAATCCTGATCTGAAACGATTGAGAGTTTAGAAGTTCAGAGTGAGATTTCTCCCTTCCCACCAATTCCAACTAAAATGATCTCTCTCCTCAAAGGCATGTGATGCAGAAAATGAAAAAAATTTATTTATTAACTGAAGTACACAGATTTATAACAACAAATCCTCCTCCAGGGAGTTAAGGAACAGCAAGGGAAAAAAACCCCTGTTGTCAGTCTGACACTGTCCGATATTCTTCCTCCCCCAGATTGTGGGGGGCGGGGAAAGAAGGGGTGAAACCTTGTTCCTGGCCAATGTGGAGCCCTCTGACACAGGCAGTCGAAATTCTGTGCTTCAGTTCGGACAGCTTGGATGTGTCTATGGGAGATAGGCACAGTTTCTCAGAGTTCCAAGGAGAAAAACTGGAGCTTGGAAGCAGCTGCTGATCTGCTGATCCGCTGAGCCTGCCACTGTTCCCTGGAAAACACCTCCTCCTCCTGTCAAAATGCCTCGGATTCCTTTCTGGCATTTACTATCCTAGCAAGGGGGGGAATGGGGTGCTACAGACAATGCTGTTTAAAAACAGCAATATGGAATACAAAATACTAAGATGCATTTACCACACATATTATAATGCTAACCTAAGACAGAGAGCTACTATTTTGAACAGTCATTTCCCCAGTAATCCTAAGTATTTTGGTTATAACCTATTTTGGGGAAATGACAACTTAGCTACTTTAAGCAGTATCATGTCATTTTGCAAACAAATGGGTTCAGGGAAAGACATAAGGTGATTTGTTTGGTTCATTCTCCATGTTGGAACCTGACTGCAGACCAGAAGAGTTTTCAGAGTTAAGGGATTATTCTGCAATGAGAATGATTTGGATTCAATTCTTCAACTTTCATTTACCAGTTTCAGCCATTCACACTGTAGTGTCACAACTTGTGGGTCACTTTAGGAAGTGTTTAATTTCCCTACATCTTCATTCCTAATGCAACATGCAACAAGATTCAGCTTTGTTCATGTTGTGAGGTGATTAGAAAAAACAATAAATTATGTAGTGTAAATTCCAAGGGATAAGATGACCAATTGGCATGAAACTGCAAAAACCTCTAAAGTGCTTAATTTATGACAGGCCTAGTACTGAATATCCACTAGCTCACAAAATAAATTTATAAAAATATAATGCAACAATTATACCAGAATGTCTAAATTCAATTATTATTACATTGTGTCACAACTTGGAAGACCTCTGTCAGATAATGTAATTGAGATATTATTTCACTGCCATTAGATTAAGATGTAGTTGAAGTGTCTCTCATGTTAAGATATTTCTCTTGTATTTCTGCTGAAATATAGAGAACTGGGCTCCTATTTTGATGTTCCTGTTCTTTCCTATTGTTTAGTATATCTTCAGAGCATTTAAAAATACAGTTATACTCCCTCATTTGCAAGAAATGGGTCATGTCAGATGTCTTGCGAAATATCAAATTCGCAAATACATGCAGGTTATTAATATGCATGCAGGTCATGCCTATCGCTTCACCCCCAGCCAATCAGGAGTTCTGGGGAGCCTCTTCGACTCCTCCCCACTGGCTCTCGCAACACAGGGGAGGAAAGGGAGGCGTTTCTGTGCACTCTCTGCCTGGGGAGACCACCCTCAACAATCCTTGACTTCTCTTTGGCCACACTGATGTTTCCGCAGCTGCTGCTGGCAGCGCAAACCCCGCGCTGCTCCTCCCTCACCTCCCTCCTCGGCCCCCGTGCTCGTGCCCACCGCTTCCTGGTCCCATGTCCCGGCCCCGTGTCCCGACCCTGCGGGTAGGCTGCTGCAGCAAAGTAAGCATGTTCTGCTGACATGCTGCGGCCAGCCCTACTTTTCTGGGGCAGTTCCCTTCCCCGCCTGTAGCCAGGGAAAGAGTAACACAGATGCAAGCACACAAGCACTGCCCGCTCGCAGCTCACAGGCACTCTGCACACATGGGTGGGCGAGTGACACTCAGGGACCTGTATTAATTAAGCGTAGGCAGGTGGGGGACTCATCCCCACCTGGCGCCTGACGCCACACTCTGTCTTCTACAGTGGCCGTCCCTGTCTCACAGCCCCCAGTGAGCCACAGAAACCACGTGCCCTCCCCACAGGGCCGGCCCGGTCCTGCCCATGAGGGAGAGCAGGCACCACCCCTCAGCGGAGCAGAGGCACTGCACATGCATCGGCCGGGGAAACTCGCAAATGCCTGAAGCCAAACTGCGAGAAATTTTCCTCGCAATCCGTGGGGTCACAATTGTGAGGTTGCAATGCAGCGGGGATGTACTGTAATCCTAGAATCATAGAAAGGTTTGGGTTGGAAGGGACCGTAAAGATCATCTGGTTCCCACCTCCCTGCCATGGGCAGGGACATCTTCCACTAGATCAGGTTGCTTTAAGCCCCATCCAGTCTAGGCTTTAATACTTCCAGGGATGAGACATAGAAAAGATTAAATGAAAACGCATCCTTGATGGGGACGTAACTGCTATGTGAACGCTTTCATCTAGTCTTACCATACAAGGGCAAGGGAATATAAAGAAATTGATTTTCACTTTAAAGCTACTGATATTTAGTGGGCAGTTACTACTAATTAATCACAGAATCACAGAGTATTCTGAGTTGGAAGGGACCCACAAGTATCATCGAGACCAATTCTTAAATGGCACCACTGCCTCCCTGGTGGGAATCGAATCCTTGGTCTCCTCTGTGAGAGGTGGGAACACTCACCACTGTACTAAAGTGGATTTTCATAAGCTATTCTATAAGGAGAGGAACCAACAAAATCTGCTTTCTTACACGATTGTGTCCCATGTGCCTTTTTATAATCAAGGACAGAAATCCCAACTCCCTTGTGTGACTCTCCTGAGTTCTCCCCCTACACCCCACAATATCCCTAGCTTTTTCTTGTATATCCCTCTACAGAATGGGAAGAAAAAGCATAAGCTATGGCTGAGATGTAGTTCCATAATTGTAGATAACTCAGATCTGATGTATACAACAGTTGCAGAATCAGAAAGACAATCNTCCCTGGACCTACTGACCACACTGTTCCTGATGCAGGCCAGGACCTTCCTGAAGGGGAAGTAAGGAGAGAGTGGGGATACTGATTTGGCTCTTTCCCTGCTTATTCAACAATTTAAAGGAAATTTTAGTGACTTAAGAGATACAAATGTCCTTAGTCTCATTCTAACTTAGTTTAAAGTTACAGATTCAGTAAAAAAAAGTGTGAAATGGAAAACATCTCAGCCTTAGGCAAAGGAATGCTTTGCACCACCTTCACATATATGTTTAGGTGTTACAATAATTTTGGTATATAGGGTTATCATGGAGATTTTGCAAGAGGACACTGTGGAATGGACATACTATACTTCTTGAGAAATGCAGCTCAGCTAAGACAGGTCTGTGAGGAGAAAATGTATTCACTTCCAGTCTCGTACCCTAACCACTGAATAATGATGGTCTGCGACATTCAATTCCATGGAGATATCAATGAACTCACTTTCACTGGGGACATGGAAGGCTGGCCACAGTAGCTTCCTTGTATTTTCATTCTAGCAAGAAACTTAACATGATGAATGTGTTTACAATTTCCAGTTGTCTTAGGGGCAGCAACAATGGAAGCACTGACCCAAGGATAAAATTACAACAAAACTCCCAGTTACAGACCAGAGCTTTTCTGGGAGACCAAATTTTGCATCAATATTTAAATTTATTAGAAGATGAAAACTTTTTTTTATCAGAAATTTCAAAACATTTATGTTCTTGGTTTTGGAATATTTGAAATTGAGTTATTTTAAAATTTTCTAATCATTTTTAATAAAAAATAATGGGAAGACTTATCCAAAGTTTTTAAGTCTTGTAAAATCAAACTAACTAATATGTTCCCAAAATGGTTTGGAAACTAAATTTAAAAATGCCTTTATGTGAGACTGATTTGCTTACCAGTACTGATAAGATGGACAAATCCTTCTATTAGTCTATCAGAAGCTGTAATGAGCCACACAAGGATTTTCCAACTGTTGGGATTATTCAGCCAGAGTCGTGAACNCTAGCAGTACTCAAGATCTTTGCTGTTTTCAATGCCAGTGATTAAGGGAGAGGTTTTTACAGACCTGGCTGTGGTCTGCAAAACCTCACCAGGATGAGCAGTTACAGTTTAAGATAGTTTTGATCATTTCTGGTAGAATGGCAGCTACTCCTTTGGCTCATGACCTCTCACCATTCCTATTCATGAGCACTTCAGCAAGACTTCTGGGAAAGAATGTGCAATGCTCTGAGATACAATGCCAGCAATATGCTGACAGCACCCAGCTCTGTGCCTCAAGGCTGGCTCCTTCCCTGGTCTACTGTCTGTAGGAAATTAGAAGCCTGCTGAATGAAAGGCAGATGGTGTGATGGACAACCTCTGATCCCTATCGGCAAGTTACACAATGTAGACTGGTAGATCTTTTCAGTAAATAGTAAAATGAATTGTGTTTTCACTGTCACCAAATTAATTCTTGGATTTAGTGCTTGCAGATCATAGGAACTGAAGATGGCTTTCTAGTCCTATCTAAAATACTGGAAAGCAGTCATGCTGTCAGACTGATTTAGCACTCTCTTCCTTCATTTTTGCACGAGCAAATTTTAAAGGACTCTGGTAAGTATGGTGAAAAATACACAAGGATTGATTTTCACAGACTAGTATTAGGTTAAAGATATACATGTAAAAATAGTAAAGAAAAACAGAAAATAACTTTAAAAACACAGCTAAATACATTTCTTGACATTAAGAATACAGACGTTTATTAATCAATAAACTAAAAAAAAAGAAATATTTTATGAATAAAACAAAACCAGAACTACTATCCATGAAATGAGCAGAACTGTAGTCCAAGACACTAGTTTTTCTAAATAGTAGGCTTGAAATCTATTCCTATATACATAAAGTAGTTTATTTGTATTTCAAATACTAGTCTTGGTGAAGAACACTAAGCACCAAATCCACTTATTTATATTGATTGCTTGGAAAAATGCAGTTACATCTTTGTACTCTAGTACACTCTCTAGATAAGCTCGAGACTTTGCTTTTTTAGCTCTTTACCTTCTATTTTCTCTGTGATAATATTGAGGAGCTTCATCCTTCCAGTCTGCACATTGTGAGAACAAATAAAGTGCTGGATGATTAGACCTCATACAAGTGGACACACTTGAGTAGACTTGTGTGTTTTTAA
>WEKX01013701.1:188012-250104 GCA_013390025.1 Pitta sordida | reverse complement strand
GGGAGGTGGTGGAGTCGCCATCCCTGGAGGTGTTTAAGAAAAGACTGGATGAGGAACTCAGTGACATGGCCTAGATAATGGGATGATGGGAAGGGGAGTTAGGTTAAAAAAACAAAAAAAAAAATCAGGAAAAGATGGCCCCAATATTACCTCAGAGAGTTGGAACATGGTGCTTACGGCAGCGGGGTTGGGGGTTCGATCCCTGTATGGGCATTCACTTAGGAGTTGGACTCAATGATCCTTGTGGGTCCCTTCCAATTCAGAATATTCTGTGATTCTCTAATGCCTCTCTGGAGGGGAGTTATAATAACTGAGTCATTGGTGTGAAAAGAGACACTCCCCTGCCTTCTAGGATTTGTCTCTTTCCTTATCTATTGTGGCCTGAGGTGTCAGATGTGCCCTGGGCCGCTGCTACAAATAATTCATGACATATTAACAGTACATCAGAAATCACATAGGGCATGTAGAATACACAGTTTTTGTTATACCCATGTCATGATAAACTGGCCTCAGCCCCTGCAACTAGGACAAAGATCTGTCATCACTGCCTTTCCCAGACTAAAGAAGAAGGGAATTAGCTTAGAAAGGACTGCTGCTATCTCAGTTGGTTAGAGCCTGGTACTAATAACACCGAGTTTGTCAGTTCAATGCCTCTATGAGCCATTTACTTAGGAATTTGACTTGATGGTCCTTGTGGGTTCCTTCCAACTCAGAATATTCTGTGAGAGTGCACTTGTGCTGCTCTGTGAGTGCTTTAGAGATGAAAAATGTTCAGCTCTGCTATAGGCAGCTGAGGAGAGGAGCAGGAGGGACAGACCAGGGCATGAGGGGAAAATCCTACTGAGAGGCAGCAGTCGGAGCAGCATATTCTTTTTTCTCGTTCCTGTTATAAGACATCCAAGGGCACTAGGAAACTGTAGAGCATGGATGTGAAGCTTCTTGGTATTTCATACCTTCAAAGTAATCTGTAGAGAATTGCTAATTGCTAAGAATTAGACTACTATCTGTTCCAAGGGGAGAAGTATTTCTTCATGTATATGTATGCACACTTGCAAGTAGACTTACACATATTGTGGTCTCACTACTGGATTATTTCATCACAGTTTTATTCTTTCTTTTTTTATACTTATGAAAAAATTATCATGTAAAAAATTGCCAGTTTTAAATAAAGACATGATGGTTGAAGTCTGGCGACAAGATATTCTACTTTAATTATAAGATAAAGAGTTTTCAAGGATAGTATTAGGGGACTTGACTTTTCTTCAGCCACAGAAATAGCCTAAGCATCCTCTGCTTTTGCACATGCACATCCACTTTTGCAGGAGTTATGTGGTGCCACTTGGCAAAAATATCAAACCAAACCAAACCTAAAGATTCGGGAAGAAAGAACAGTATTTTTAATTGGAATAAACTTCAAATCTCAATCACCTTGCAGCTCCAGAAACAGTTAAAATGGCACAGCTAAGAAGCCACTAGGGACTGCTCAAGGTGGCTCCAGTGGTCCTAAGAAACACTTCGCTGTGTCAAAGTAGGAAACAACGCTCAAATTGTTTGTCCTTGGCATCTTGGTGTACGTCAGTGATTGTCCCAAAAGAAGATGAATGGATGGCCAGGAAGGGGATTTCCCCATTTTGGCAGTGGTAGTCACTGCACTAGTTCAATATGTACTCTAAAACTCATCCTTCAGTGCTAAAGAGTGGGTAAAGGGTATTTTTCTGTCAGGGCAGGATTATCTTTTTAATACATTTGTAAAGTACCTGACACAGGAAGGGTGGGGTCTTCCTCTGATAGAAATGGCAAGAAGAAAAGGGCACTTCAGGAAATCTCATGCTCAGCAAGAGGAGCTTAATCTCATTAAGGGGCATGAGGATGATACACTGTATAAGCTGATTAACATTTACGCAGAGAACATTATTACTTGTACAAGATTTTGAAAAAGGATGACTATTTATAGTGTGAGGAAACTGAAAAAAAATAGCTTCTATTAAAAAACCCTGAAAACTCAACAAAATAGGTGTAAGAAAAATCACATTTACACTATTGCAAAAGAGTTCTCCAGTAATTCAAAGTAGAGCTCCCTGTTTACCTTCATGCACTGAATTTTCCTTTCTGTGTATTTGTCATAGGTTGAGTCATTTAATAGAGTAGAAAACAAAAAGATAAACAGTCAAATTACTTCAGATATACTTAATTGAAACTTAATTCAATGCTTCTGAAAAGCACTAGATTACCAACATCGGAAATTGAATTATTCATCCAAAGAACAAGAACTTTCTGTGCAGTACTGATGACAGCTTTTCATCTGATTCTGTGTACAGGCCTCCACAAGGAACAACAGAAAATGTTCAGATGAGAAATACAGGTTTTTAGTTCTCTGATATGACAGCAGCTGGCATTTTTCTTTTTATTTTGGACTGAAGGGAAGGAGCTGGCTTTGGTAATAGAGTAATCCTTCAAATTTCATGGGGGGTTGGTTCCAGAAAGATGCCACGATAAGCAAAATCTGTGAAGTAGCAGTAAATACCGTAAATACGATAAAGCATGTGTTTCCTGCAGCCTGGGGGAAGGGGGCCCAGCCCCAGGGGGATGGGTGCAGTGGGGCAGCTGCCCAAGGGGGAGAAGTGGTGGCTCTGCACGGAAAAGCTTTCAGGGAAAAAAAACCTGCAAAGAGGTGAAGCAGTGAAATTTGAATCATGAGGGATTACTGTATCTGCTTTCTAGGATCTGATCTGAAATGATTAACTTGTTTTGTGTCTGGTCCTAAAACATACCAGATCACCTGAAGTTCCTAAGGGCTGCTGTTACCGACTTATGCTGGGTTTCAGTTGATGACCTATAATGCAAGGGATCTTGTTCCCATTACCAGTTGTCTTAGCAGTCTGCAAAACATTGTTTTGCCAAATTAAGATTTGCTTCTGCTACAGAAAACTATCCACAGTTGGGATACCCCTATAATTTTAGGGATGAAATCACAGAATCACAGAATCACAGAAAATTATGAGTTGGAAGGGACCCACAAGGATCATCTAGTCCAACTCACCATCTAATACCCGTACAGCGACTGAGAGCACATCCCAGAGCGTAATACCAACCTAGATGCCTCAGCTATAAAATTTCACACAAATGTATAATCGTATAATCAAGCTGACTTGGATTTTAAAGGTATCTTCAAAGACTTGGGCAACACTGGTTCTTAGGTTATACACTTCAAAAAGGGGGAGTTAGGGCATAGTCAGACAAGCTCTGGCAAATCTCTCCTTTGGTTTTTCATTTTTTACTGCCCCCAGCTCTCTGTTCAGCCTCTCTCCTTGAAGTTACCATACCTACATTCGGTTTTGTAAGGAATTACCCAAGATGCGAAAATCTATTCTCTTTTGCTGACCTAGTTATGCACTAACCCCTAGGAAAGACCTGATGCAGCTTCAGCCAAAGCAGTCATTTCTGCTGTGGATACAGAGAAATGTAGAGCTTATGAGCCTTAGGTTGGTCACTGTGTACAGCAGGGCATCTGGAGGTGGTGCAATCAATTTGGATACAGCAAGAACCAGGGAAACCTTTGTCAGCATGAGCAGAGGTCATGTCTCCTTTGGCTTCTCTATGTCCACACCTTTTATCATAAAGACAGAATCACACACAGAATCACAGAATATTATGAGTTGGAAGGGACCCACAAGGATCATCTAGTCCAACTCACCACCTAACACACGTACAGAGACCGAGAGCACATCCCAGAGCGTAACACCAACCTAGATCCCTCACAGTCTAGCAGGCCATTCCGAGCTGGAAGGGGCCCAGGGTCATCCAGCCCTACACCCCCCAGCTAGACCATGTCACTAAGCTCCTCNCCTCATATTGTTGGACCCTGCCCATCTCTCCAGCCTGTCAAGGTCCCTCTGGAGGGCCTTCCTACCCTCCGGCAGTTCAACATTTGCCCCCAGCTTAGTATCATCTGCAAACTTGCTGATGATGGATTGAATTCCCTCGTCCATGTCATCGATAAAGATGTTGAACAGTACTGGGCCTAACACTGACCCCTGTGGGACTCCGCTGGTGACTGGCCGCCAGTCCGATGTTGCACCATTCACCACCACCCTCTGAGCTCGCCCTTCCAACCAGTTTGTAACCCAGCATAAAATGTTCCTTTCCAGCCCGTGCTTTACAAGTTTCTCCTGAACCTATGCTTATAGTCTGTATTTAGTTTAATTTTTTTTTTCTACCTGATTCGCTGGTATAAAATAGCCTGCAGTTCATATCTTTTGGCTATTTCCACCAAGCAGGGGTCCCCATTGCTCTCACTCACATCTCTTCTCACCCTGGTGGTACATGCGATTCTCCCCTGACAGTGTCGTACTATGACTAAACCAAATGGCCAGAGCTGATATCACCTTTATGATTGTGTTTCAAGGTCCTCATGAAAATACCCAAGCAAGAAAAATCCTGATTTATGAGCAGGGATAATTTGCACATAAATGATTGGGCTTTTGTTTGTAACAAATTTGAAACATAGCACAAGATGTAGCCGAGGTGGACAGGTAAAATAGTCCATTAGGAATAAGATCTGTTACTTAGCCTATTGAAGCATACAAACAATTTAGATAGGTAATTAAATTGTTCGCCTTAATCAGGAAAAAGGCTTGTGGGGCTTTGAAAGTGTCCTATTTTGTAGTCAAGATATAAAATGTTTTCTAATGGGAGTGAAGTTTATGAGGGGAAAAATACTTCTTCTGGGAAAGGATATTTGTGAGAGGAATTTCAATTGAGGGCACTTCGTTAACAGCAGGATGTCTAGGCATCCCTTTCTGTTATGATTTACCATGTGTGAAGGTTCTTCTGAATAAAGATAACTGAAATATGAATAGCAATATATGACCAATTTGATGAAATATGAAACATGAAACGTGAAACATGCTTAGTGCTCATGCTTCAAGCTTGCCTGCTTCCAAAAGTTCCATAGGGTCAAATTAACTACTGTGGTTTGCTGTCAATCGCTGGCAGCAGGCATACTGCTCCATAGATCCAAATACAACATTTCAAATTGTTATTGAATCCATATGGAAAAGGAACGATTGTCAGATCTTTATATATTTAGTATAGGGACATTGATAAAGGTTCATTCTAGTGCTCTTAGAAATAATAGAATGATATTGAATGAAGTGAGACTCATGCAGGGTGTGCTATTGCTGCCATAAATTAGAATAACAACCCATATGGTGACAGGTCCATGGTGGAATTGTCTCTCTAATCTTGGGTTGTCTTTACTAAGTTGCCTTCCTGGACAGGTATGCTTATTATAGAATATTTATGTTCTTTGCCCTTAATATATGAGTAAAGTATGTGCTACTGCTCTCTGGGAGGCTCTAGAATACATAAAGATGTGAAATATATGTTGGATTGTAGTTTTATTAGACTGCCCAACACGTGATGAATAGTGATTTATAAAATGGTAATAGTTTTATCTTTTCTAATGTTGACATTTTAGCCTTTCTTTAACTTCCAAATTAAAAAATCCCCCCCCAAATAAAAAGAAAAAACTAAAAAATATAACCACATACCCCTCTCGCCCCAAATTGTGACATTTTTTCCCCCCTCCTTTTTGTACAAAAATATATTCTATGCTATTGCACTTCCTGTCTCAGTCTGTACAGGTGTTTCTTGTCCTTACAGCCTATTGGCAAATTTAATTCAGGTTTCGCAAGGGATGGATATTTCACAGATATTAAGTTGCTACAAAGCTTATGAAGAGATTTGACCAAGTAGTATAGACAGATCCTTGTGACAGAAACCCTTTTAAGTCTCTCTATGGCAGGAAAGGAGCAATGTGAGCTTAGACTTTGGCAGACTAGATAGGACACATATGCGAGATCAATCTTGAGATATAAATCCAAAGAAAATCTCATTTGTATTTGTTGTTCACAGAACTACCTCTTGTTTGATCAGTCTTTCCTCTCTCTCTTTCCACAAAATGTCTCGCTTTTGTGTGGTGCCTCAAACCAAGGAGTGCAATACAGTAATACCTCGCATATTTGCGCCTATTGATTCGTGTCTTCACAGGTTTGTGGAATATTTCTCAGTGAATATTAATTGGCTATTCGCAGAGCACACCCCTGCAGGGTGGGAGGGCGATGCCTCTCACTCACTGGGCACAGCCACAGTTCGCTCCCTTATGAGTGTTGCATGGCAGGGAAGGTTTATAACACATGGTGTATACTCCCATGGCATCACCCATGCTAGGAGTGGGGTGTCCTGCTGCTTCTCCCCCTGGGTGTCCTGGCAACAGGCGGGGGAGGCGATGCCAATAGGTGTGCTAACTACGGTGGAATCCAAGCGCTAAGCACTCTGTGTTCCCAGGGGCTGTTCACCCGGTGCACCTGGTGATATATGTAGCCCCAGGGAAAGCTCTCCTGCAGCGCTGCAGCCTCCTCCACAGGCACTGTGGCATGAGCTAACCTCCCCTTCCCCTCTGCCCTGCCTGCCCGTGTATGCCAGGACCAGCATGTCCTGCTGCTTCTCCTCCCTGGTGTTCCAGCTTGAGGTGCTCTCAAGTGTTTGTCCTCACCAGCACCTTCCTGGGGAGCGCCTGCAGAGTGTGAGTGGGGACTGCTGAGCCCCTGCCCCACTGTGGCCCCGGGGCAAACTTCCCCACCGCAGTGGCAATGCAAGTATGCGTGGCAGCAGCGGCCCAGCGGCGATGGCAAGGAAAGGGGCAGCATGGACAAAGGAAAGCCTAGGGATTCTCTAGGGGTATCCCCAGTCATAGAGGGCTCAGAAATGACTCCACCACCTCCCTGGGCAGACCATTCCAGTGAGAAATCACACTCTTTGTGAAGAACCTCTTCCTAACATCCAGCCTAAACCTCTCCTGGCGTAGTTTGAGGCTATGTCCTCTTGGTCTGGTGTCGTCAGCCTGAGAGAAGAGATCCACACCCACCCAACTGCAACCTCCCCTCAGGTAGTTGTAAACAGCAATGAGGTCACCTCTGAGTCTCCTCTTCTCCAGGCTGAACAACCCCAGTTTCTGTAGCTGCTCCCCATAGGGCTTGTCCTCCAGTCCTTTCACCATCCTCGTTGCTCTTCTCTGGACCCTCTCAAGCAGCTCAACATCCTTCTTAAACTGGGGAGCCCAGAACTGGACACAATACTCAAGATGTGGTCTGACCAGTGCCGAGTACAGGGAAAGAATAACTTCCCTAGTCTGACTGACCGCACTGTTCCTAATACAGGCCAGGATGCCATTGGCCCTCTTAGCCACCTGGGCACACTGCTGGCTCATATTAAGTTTCCTGTCAATCATTACTCCTAAATCCCTCTCCATTTCACCACTCTCCAACCACTCATCCCCCAGCCAATAGCGATGCCTGGGGTTGTTATGTCAAAAGTTCAGCTACTTGCTCCTACCTGCCCACACTCCTGCTTCTGGTCATGTCCCCTCCCTTGTTCTACGTATTCAGTTCACTGATCCTGGAAAAAAAATTCTTTGCTTCTCTGGAGTTCTTTCCCAGATTATTGAGGGAAATTAGTTCAGTACACGTTTTATGAGTGATAGGGTGCTCCCAAGGGAGTGGTGAGCTTGTGTTAACAGCAGCAGGGTAGCAGAAGTGAGCTGCTAGATTATCGCGATTTGATGATGAATTTTATTTTAAGGCTACTCTACTTCTTCAAGAGATTATGCATACATGAGTTTTTTGAATTTCTGATAATTGATATCGTATCTTTAGTTAATTTGACTTAGCTTTCCTAAGAATTTCTGTTTCAACATGAGACTTTTGCAGCCAATAAAAAAGCAGGCCACAGACAAGATGTAGAAAACAGAGGCTTTGTCTATATAAAAGAGAGAATATTGGATATTCAGGGGATGAAAAATTGTACCACAAACTCTTGCTTCTGGCTTTGATGGAGAGGGTGATCTGGGGCATTTTGCTACACAAGAGGCAGCCAGTGTCCTAGCTATCCACATAACTTGGCTGCTAGAAATCACTGTACCCAAAGATGGACAAAGCAGGAGGGTGGTACAGCTGCCATTTGGTACTCAGGATCATGACTCTGGCAGCCAATTAACTCTGGGCCTGTTCTGAGAGACTGTTATTACTCTGGAACTGTGTCTATTTAGATTCTGGAAATGATCTTACTGTGAACAAAAATATGGGAATGCTATTAATGGAAAGATATATCTTAGAAATCCAAAGAAAAGAATGAGTGAAGATGAAAGGCTCCCCACAATTAACTGTAAAGTAATCAAAATTGTAAAAACATAATTAAAAAGCCACAGAGTTCTAGCCAATATTTAAAATTATTGCAACAGCTGAAAATTATAATGCTTCTTCTACAGGAAAGCAAAATATTTCTAGTATTGGTAAAAATATTTCCGTGCACAATACTTCAGGCACTGACATAGTAGACCTTCATAGATTATGCTGTATATTTAGTTAATGCTTTGTTTTGACTTGCATAAAATAGTGATGGCAATCATTTGCTGTCTTGAACAAACTGGTCTTCAAGGAGTGCTGAGAGTTTGTTGCTATTTTTAGCCTGGTTTCTTAGCAAAAGACATTCCCAGATCCCACATGTGTGCATGTATTTGTGTCTGTCTCTTCATTTGGATATGCGTACATCTTGAGTATGTTGATTGATCTCAAACATTAGAAGGGTGATCTCACAGAAATGAAGACTTGTTCATGAAAACAGGCAACTATAAAAAGCACTTGCTAAGGGAAAGTATAGAAAATTAGTCTGGCCACTACTACATCCCTGTCCAGAATCCACACATCTGAGAGAAACAAGATTACTTCATCCTTAGGCAGTTAGAGATCACACCCTCTTAGACACCAGAAAATGCAACCATGGTGCACAAATCTATAGGAAACAAGGCTCACATAATCAGTTGTATTACCATAAAGATACAAAAACAGGTATTTCACTTTTAATTCAGTGTCCTCTGCAACATTTGCATATCGGAAATTGTGGGTTAACTCTGGTAGGCAGCTAAGCCACAGCCAGTACAGTCTACTACTAATACCTTGTTTTCAATTTGGTAATGCAAAAGACCATTCCATTCATAGCCATTTTTGTAGCTGAACACTATGACTAAGTGAAGCAGCATCCAAGTCAGCCACCCCACACTGCATAGGAACATATGAATGAGTGCCCTATAAAAACACAATTTATATAGAACCAAGGAACTTTTACGGGCTTGGTAATTGGAGTCACATCAGCTGCTGTTGATTCCAGGGCTGCAAATTGTCCAATTCCGCTTTGTAATTAGGCAACGTTATCAAGTGAGTGTTAAAGAAGATACCTTGAAAGTCAGAAGCAAACAAGTTGCAGCAACACAGAGCTCCCAAAAGCTGAATTTCAGAGCCATGCATCAGCGTTAATTGACCTGTGTTGCTATGACCAAAATTATTGCCACATTCAAATTGGCTAATTTAACTCCATTTTGAGTATCTCTGAGCTATACTGTTGTTTGCCATATAGACTTTCTAGACTGAGTTCTGGTTGGCAAAGATATTAGGGTATCTAATAGGTAAATAGGGTATCTAATATCTAATAGGTAGTATTTCAGGTATTAGTNATACTGTTGTTTGCCATATAGACTTTCTCGACTGAGTTCTGGTAGGCAAAGATATTAGGGTAGTACAACCTATTTCAGGTATTAGCTCAGTATCTTAACCTTCCTGGATGTGCTGTGCATTAGAGAGGCTAGAACTAGTCAGGACTTCTGATCTCCGGCAAATCAAGAGCTGTTGGGAAACTCTGGACAAAAGAGATTATTATATTATTTTTAATCTGGAAGGATCCTCTTTTTACTGAGGTGAAATTTTCCTTCAGGATGCTTATAAAAGCATTTTTTTGCTTTCCCATTTTGTATACCCATAAAAATTATAGACCCACTGATTTGTTTTATACAAATTTTAGAAAAAGTAGAAGCAACTAAAAATATTTTCTTTTTATTTGTTATTCAAACTAGTTTCAGTTTAATACATTTAAAACTTACTAACTGCAGACTTACCCACGAACATATCTGCTATAAAGAGCATGTATTAAATTTCCTATTGCCTCATTTATGTATTTGCATTTCCTCCATAACTTTTCATTCATAGTAATGTATTTATCGATGAATTTTACTGTGTATACACAAAGCAATTTAAAGTATTTTGTTGTGGTGAAACCAACACAAAGCATCTTTAGTAACAGTCAGAATTTACGGAACAGGACAGTATAACAGAGCCAAGTTTATAAACATAACAAGTTCCATGTTGTGGGAACATTTCCTGGTACCTAAGTCTTGCCTTAAGCTCCAACCCCTCCTGACATCTGAGGAGTTTCACATCTCATTTCTGCCCCATAAGGAAAAGTGTCTAGTCCACCTGGGAACTTGCATAATTTATCTCATTCTAAAGAATCTTTATTGACTGAGAACAAAGAACATCCCAGTGGTTAGCATGGTAGCCACAGGATACTTCTGTGATCTTGAGCAGTCATTCAGTAGTAGAATTGTTGAGAAATGTAGTAGGCAGTCAGTAGGATTTTCAGAAGCAATTAAGTGCTTATTTGCCATAGAGAACAATAGAAATTAAGCACCTGGTGCTTTAAAAAATCCTGTCTGGGTGTCTATGAGCATGTCTAGACTGCAGAGCAGTTGCACTCCAGGGTTTTATGTCTTGTGTGCATGGATTTCCTTGCCATGGAAACTCCACTCCACAGAGTGGAGAGAGAGCGATGCTCCATGAACCGGCAGTGTCCGAGCAGCCAGGAGGGCCAACAATGTCCTGAGGGGCATCAGGAATAGCATAGCCAGCCGGTCGAGGGAGGTGATTGTCTCACTCTGCTCTGCACTGGTGCAGCTTCATCCTGAATATTATGGCAGTTTTGTGTGCCACAGTATAAGGAAGATATAAAGCTACTAGACAACATCCAAAGGAAGGCAACAAAGATGGTGAAGGGCCTTGGGAGGAAGCCGTATGAGGAGCTGTCTTAGTTTAGAATGAAATTCTGGTGTTATCCCTTTTCTCCCTCACTAATTTTCAATGAAATAATTTTTCTTCAAAGGGAAGTGAAGAAAAGAAAAAACCCTATTTATTAACTAAAAAGCACAGAATAATAACTCAAAACCTTCTCCAGAGAGCTGAAGAACAGCTGCGAATAAACCTGGAGAGTTGCCAACTGTCCAAATCACAGTATCACAGTATAGAAAAGGCTGGAAAGGACCTTGAAGATCATCTAGTCCAACCTATAATCCAACTAACCTAGTGTCCAACAATGGTGATTCTGCTTCTTCTCCTCCAGATCGGAGGGAGGGAGGAGGAAAGAGAAGAACAGGAAGCAAGCTCCCTGTCTTGATGTGAAACCTTCCAAGCAGATGGTTGAGATTTTACAGTTCAGATATTTCTATGAATACAGTTACTTTGATGTTCCAGGCAGAGCTGAAGTGAAAAGCCGCTTGATCACCACTGCATGCTGCCACTCAATAGCTGCCACTGTGCTGCTGCCTGATTGCCACTGCTGCTCGCTGCTGCCCCTGACATGTGTCCAAATTCCCCACTGTAATGGAGTACTGGGGGGGGGTCTGGTGACAGCACCATTCCACACAGCAATATGGAATACAGGAATACATTCACCACACACATACTACAATGTCAGCCTATGACAGGAGTGAACAAGGTCACTTGGTCTGTTCAGCCCGAAGAAAAGGAAACTGAAAGAACATCTCATCATAGGCTACAACTCATGAAGGGAAGAGGAGGGGCAGACACTAATCTCTTCTAAGTGGTGACCAGTGACAGGACTTGAGGGAGTGACCTGAAGTTGTGTCAAGAGTTCTTCACCCTAAGGGTGGTTGAGTGCTGCAACAGGCTACCCGGAGAAGTGGTCACAGCACCATGTCTGACAGAGTTCAATAAGCATTTGATCATTGCTCTCAAGCAGATGATGTGACTCTTGCAGATGACCCTGTGCCTGGACTCAATGATCCTTGTGGGTCCCTTTGAAATCAGTGTATTCTGTGGCTCTGATTCTGTGACTCAGAGGTTGCACTTGGACACAGCTGGCACACTGGAAAGCACTCTTGCAGCCCTTGCTGAATGGTTTTAAGCTTCTAAACAAAGTTTTGATGACATTAAAAATCAAGCTCTTTATTACTGTGGGACGTTTTTACCCATTAGTAAGATAGAAATAATGGTCATTATAAAGAAAAATACACCAACAACTTTCCGGAACTCAGAAGTGAGGCAATCAGCAACCAAGAACCACATGCCTCAGGCTTGTGCAGCAGCTATATTACCAGCACTTAAGGTAGTGCTACAGTAATCCCTCACATTTCACAGAGCTTCGGGGCTGGGGGAATCCTGCAAAAGTCAGATTCCGCAAAAAGAAGTGGATCGTTGTCATGGGGAGAAGCCTTTTGTTCTATTGTAAAACTTTTCTCCTTTTTTACTGGAACAGACAATAGGTATCTCTTCTTATCTCCCTTTCCCTCCCCTGAAAGGAATGTGGCATGGAGGACCCTGTGTCTTATCTTCCCTCCCCCGAAAGGAATGTGAGGAATGTGGCCATGGGAGGGGTTTCTTACTTGACAAACAATGGAGGATCCTGTATCTTATCTCCTGGNAATCTTTTTCCCTTTCTCCCAGTAAAGTTCTTATTTCTCTCTCTATATATATATAATTCAAGTATTTCTAAATTTAATTCATGCTTCATCATAATTGACCCAGGACAATCATGCACATGCAAATAAACTCTACACATCGCCCCGCCCCCTCAGTTCCAAAGCACTGGGGTTCATTCCCAGCATCTCCTCACATTGTGTGATGGGACAGGGGAGAGAAAAGGATCTTCTCTGCCCCTCCCCAGTGAGGCAGGCAGTGGAGGGCAGCTCCTGTCATGGTCCAGCAAGGGAAGGTCTCGCATGGTGGATATGCCTTCCCAGAGCCAGCCCACTTCAGGGAATGGGGTCTTTCCATGGAACGAGCAGTCGCTGATCCCCTACTCCACAGCCCCGGTGCCAGCTTGACGCAGTGTGTATAAAGCTTCCCTAGAATTTAGTGCGTCTTTGCAACTCTCTCATATAACGGTCCACGAGTGAGCGACATCTGCTGGTGGCGATGCCCCACCCTGCAGGGCATGCCTGCCCTGCCCCGCAGAGCATGGCAGCTCCGCCTCCCAGTGTGGCAAAGGCACTCTGTGCATGCACACCTGGAAAAACGCCACAAAGAATCGAGCGAAGTCTATGGTGTCTTCGCTTTAAAAAACCCCACAAAGAGATGAAGCCACAAAACTTAATGTGCAAAGAGGTGAGGGATTACTGTAGCACTCCTAGTAATGCAGCTTTGCGCAGCATGTAAATCCTCATTCACAGTGCAGTAATGTTCTTCCCTGTAATATGAGCAATAGATACAACCTTCACATTCTGGTCACTAATGCCTATATAAATTTTCATTAACAACTGCACACAAACATTTGATCTGCCTTGGACTTCCATTTCTCCAAACATCCGAGTTATGCCCAGTAATTTCTATGGCTAAGCTCCACTTTTTCACTGAACTGTGGAGTTATTTATAGTGATAAATGAAGATGATTTTTGAGAACACAGTCTCTATAGAAACTGGTGGTGGACTAGATACCAAAGAGGTATCTTAGAGGAAATTCTCTGCTCTTCTGTCTTCATAGATGATGCTAGAAAGAGCTTGAACTACTTGTTGGCTGGTAGGGCAGGATGCACTCGGGATATTTGGTATTATTGATTTTTCTCGCATGAGTCAGAATGTAAATATTTACAGTTGACAGGATTTACTTACATAAAAAATATTGTTTCAATGGTATTTCAGCCGGTTCCACATGTTCACATCACTTACATTCCAAAAACCAGGGAAATTCCAGCACACACACACAAAATTGTATTACGATGGTGTTAAGGTTGCTGACTCTCACTCCTAAATAACACAAAAACTTAAAGTACAGGAAATCCTGAGTTAAGGCTCTTTCACAAACTTTAGACATAATTTCCTTTTTCATACATAATACTTCCTTCAGTGCTGGTGGAATCAATTTGTGGCTGGCTGTTCTGGCATTGGGACAATGATGTGGCAGTGGAATACAGCAAATCTGTGCAGACCCATTTAATTTCCACTTATATGTGTGGTATTACCATAAGGCCAAAGCTTTTAAAAGCAAGTAGTGATTTTGAGTACTTAAAGCTGAGATAACTGAAGTGCTTCCATTTTTGGAGATTGCTGCCAGAAGGAAAACTAAAAATTGCTCCAAAAAAATTGGAAAATCCTACATGGAGTAGAATCCTGATAAGATATTAACTTTCGGGTATTGGCAGTCATGGTCAAATTGTTTGCTGTACAGAGATTTTAACAACTTTCTGATTCCTAATAATTCACTTTTCTCAAGCCACTTTATGAAATCCAAGTATCACAATAAATATCAGTCTTCACCTGAGGGGTAGTCCTGCTGTGAAAGATAATAGGAAATTGCATTAGCACATTTCCTGTAAGCAAAAGGGTTTGTATTACGAGTCCAATCATTAAAAGCCCTTCACCTATTGAGGTGCTATCAGTTTTAGGGGGCAAGTTCCATACTTTGAGACCTGACAGTGAATTGCAGTTGCTGCTGGGAAAGGAAGCAATAAATGTTTAGATGCTGATAGCAACATTCCTCAGTATTTTAGAACAGGAGGTTAACGAGCAACTTGTAGTTGGGGCAACAAGGAGTGTCCCAATAGTCATTCTGGATTTGGTTATTGTTTGGGACTTGCCCACCATTGCAAGAACAGTGCTGCAATACCTGTGAGAACCACAATTTTGTATTTTTTCACACTCACTTGATAAAAAAGCCCCCAGACTCAGCCCACTTTGGCACTGCTCAGGCACCAAATAACATGACAACAGAACTATAAAAGAGACCTACCACTTTGACATCCTGAAATGTTTTAAAACATATTTACCTCTATTGAGATCTTCCTATGGCAAATAACATGAGGTTTTCAAGGCTTCCTTTAAGAATAAAAACTCATTTATAAAATGCCAATCGAGGGAAAACCAAACCCGATTAACTAGATGCCAATAAAAATTATATATGTGTACACTGAAAGCCTTTGGTTCACACAGATAAGAAACTGTCTTGATGAACGGTCCATAGCGAAGTTATTTTGATTTTATATTGCAGCTAATGCAGAATTGCAGCAGAAAAGGTGGAAGAAGTCCTGTACCCCATTCAGTCTGTGGCCTTGTACTCACTCTGCTTCCTGCATTTCTTACCTGACAGTAGCATAGCGGCAAGGTGAATCAGTTGAACTGACTGATCCGGTATAAAACTAACTCTGAAAGAAGAAAGAATAGTTCCTCACTGGGTCAGTCAACTGCATCAGGTCCCACTGAGGCTGAATGACTTAGATGTGGTAACAACGGCTGATGGAGAAAAGGACAAAGTAAGACCATGTTTTCCATCAGCTGCCATCAAGAGAATCCCTTATTTACAACATGAAAACTCACCCTGACTAAATGGAGAGGATGGTGCAGTTTGGGGTAAGGACAGCTGGCATCCTCCTCTCTATGCACAAATGAAAGCAGTGGACCACAGGGAAACAGATTGCAGTACCACCACATCCATACCTGTCATGATGAAAGCAGACTGTGGCAGACTACTGAGAAGAGCTAGTCTCAGGTCGGGAGGCCTTAATTAAGTCAGCAGCAGGACACAGCTACACCAAGGCCTAAAGACCTGAGGGATTTAAAAATAGGCATTGGCATTTCACATTGTCACAAGAAACATATTTCAAAATAGGATGGAATTTAGAAAAGCAGTGTCAGGAGCAAACCTGTCCCATCCTGTGTTCGTGAGCTGAGCAACCATGTTTCACAGAAATGCCAAAACACCTGTCATGTGTAGTTTCATTTATCATAGACATTTTCATTTATATGTGAAAAAGACATCCGTAGTGATGCTACCCTTGCCAAAAAAATGAGGAAATGGTTTCACTTACATCATTACAGATTAGCTACCTGTCCTAGGCAGCCATTACAGGCCACACCAAGAAATACTCACCTCAAGTGTCATTCTTTTTCCTCACTTTGCGCATCTACATTAGATGAAGTGTATTGTGCTGTACAAGATGCTTACTTCTTTCCCTTGACGGTAAAAGGAACTGACGGTGATTAGCTCAGGTGCAGGTGTCTGTTTCTGACAGTGGGAGTTAAGTGTGGTTCATCTCATCTGAGAAGCTGTCACCTTCTGTCCAGCTGTAGATGATGACATACAAGGTACTATGATCCAAATATTAAAGAGCAAGTGTAGCGAGGCACGGAATTATTCAGTTATGCTACTTCTGTCACTGCATTCCCTCAGAGGCTTTCCATAGTTAACCTCATATCAATCTCAATGTGTCTAGGCAAAGTAACAGGAAATTTGTATCTGCCTTAGCACAGTAAAGGAAGAGAAGTACCCCGTCCTTCCCGAGGAACAGGACAGGTCATGGGCCTCGCGAAAAGCTAAACTCATAAAGAAGTGCAGGTTGTTAATATGCATGCAGGCCATGCCCATCACCTGACCCCCTGGCACTCTGGAGCACTGTGGGCACTTCTCTGTTTCTCCCCTTGGGACTCTGAGCATGGGGGAGCAAAAGGAGCCATTTCTGAGCCCCCTCTGACTCGGTAGACGCCCTGCTACCCCGAGAATCCGTGGGGCCGCCATGAACATGCGCTCACAGCCCAAAACACGCGCCGCTGCTCCTGGCCCCTCCCCAGCCCTGGCGCTCGTGCCTGCCACGCACTGCCGTCTCGTGCCGCACGTCCTGCATGCCGCCTGTCCCGCGCACCACCGGCCCCATGCGCCGGGCGCTGGCCCCGCAGCACTACGCGGCGCAGGGGGGTTCAGCTGCGGCAGCAGAGTGAGCATGTCCCGCTGGCCGCTGCAGCCAGCTCCACTTTCCTGGGGCACTTCCCTTCCCCACCTGTAGCCATGGAAACAGTAACATGTGCCTGGGGTAGGGAGTCAGTTCCCCAGCTGCGCTTAGAGTAACAGGGGACAGCGTGACTCCTGGCCCCACCCGTGGGGCTGGGCTGGTGCCGGCCCACAGGGAGCTCTGGCACCGACCCTCGGTGGAGCAGAGGCACTGAGCATGCATCAGCCGGATAAAATCGCAAATCCTTGAATCAAAACTGTAATAAATTCACCTCGCAAATAGGTAGGGTCATAATGCAGAGGTCGCAATGCAGTGAGGATTCACTGTACTACATTTTCTGGATTTCAATAAGAAAATTTTGGTAATTAAGTATCACAGCAAATTATTTCAACAAACTTTTTGCACCTGCTTTATTCAGCGTGGTTCTAGAAGTTTGAAGAAGTTGAATGTCTACTGGTTTCCTTGGCATCTTTGTGAATCTCACCATCAAAAAATGTTACTCTAACATCTATATGTTATAATCTCTGATTTAATTTAAATCTTCATATTCCTCTTATAATTTCCTTAAATAGTCTTTATGCTCTTTTGGTACTTAGATACTTCAAAGATTTTATGCCATTACTATACAATGCTTGGTGCTCAGTGGTTCAGCTGTATGTGTGGATTTCTTAACTCTTCCTTGTGAGACAATCCAACATTCCACAAAAATACTACGTTGAAAAACCTGCCCTAAAATACTAGCTGAAATTAATACAGTTTAAAAAAACCAACTCATTTTAATTTTCAATCATAGACTCTTTGTCCTATGTGAGATTTTTATACTCCAAGAGCTTTTACAGTCAGTTTAGAATCCTTTTGTTGTATCAGCCAATGCTAAAGGAGAGGAGGTCAGGTGCTGCTTCAGGCTTTCCCTGTGCCAAGCCTTCAATACACTTTTTCCATTTTCAAGTGTACACAATATACACTGTAACTGCCTTAATTTTTTTTAAACAGTATGAAAAAATACAGAATTCAAACCCGTATGATAAGTCAATGGAAAAAAAAAAAGGGGCTCAAATACACAAGAGACTTGCACAAGCAGAACCTGTACATCAGCTGAGCACTCAGTAGCCAGACTCTTGGACCTGGGAAGTGCATGAAATGGAAAAGGAACTAGCAATGGCATGGAGGCCTGAGCCCAAAGTCCTGACAACGGGTTGCATGTTTGGTATTAGTCTAAAAGTCTTTGTTTCTACTTTAAATTCAGAATATAGTTTGGATAACATATAAGTGCAGTGAATTACCTTTCCAGTTACGTAAAAGGGCTTCAATGTACTATTGCAAAAATACCTCCAAAGCTCAGAAACTGGGAGAGATATCACCACTTTTCCCCCAACCCTCTTTCAGTCTCACAAGTTTTTAATCACTTTCTTGGTTTTCTGAAACCTAGTTAAGGATGTCTGAATGGCTGGATCTATCCATATGACAATAATTGAAACTACTTTATCACAAATAAAGTAATGTATTTTTTAATTAAAACAATGCTTTCAAAGTAGCTTCATTGCACCTTCCTACAAGAATTTTGATATGAAACTTGACACTGCAATAACAAGGAAACTGTATTTCTCTGGTGACTATAAAAAGAATGTTTGCTCCAAATTTTAATGGACATTATATTATAGACAGGCCTAGATGTACACATGCCTACCAAGGTTGTCCAAGATTTCCCATTATGAGATTCTGTTTTCAGTTATTTGTAACTTTGCCAAAGTTTAATTATTTGCACTGAAATTTTCCCCTCTGAGCATCTGTCTCAGCCTGAAGTTGGGGTTTTTTTGTAAACAGATAACTCAGTCATTTATGAAATCAAGACTAAGGGAAAATACTTTTTTTTTTGGTAAAAAATGCAACAGAATTCTAAAAGATTTTTTTAGGACTACTACCATTTGTAGAATGGGCTTAAAAACAGGTGGAGGCTTGCCTTATTTCAAGGCTGTAACTCTCTCCATCTCTAAATCGAATTTGTTAAATTTGGCTACATTCTAGCACTTTGGGGAAAAAAAAAAAAAAAGGCAGTTCACACATGCTCAGTACAGACATTTCAGGTGTCAGCAGTTGCATTTCTTAAAGATTCTGTAATTATAGAACATGTTCCAGACTGAGGCTGAGCAGGATTTTCCTTGCAAATACAGCTCCACGTCATACTGGGCTACAGTCCAAATCAGAGTGCAGAAGCTCTGTTTCTTCCACCTACTCCAAACAGGAAGTGAGAAGGAGGAAGCCACGGTATTTAAAAGCAAAGCTTGCAAAAAGCTGATCTGCCTGGAGATGAGGAGCAGATAGGATCCAGAATACCAGAACCAGAGTGAAAGAAGAGGGAACCAAGACGTTTATGGTGTTAGAGACAGTAAAACGCACATGGAAAAGGAGCTGAAGCGATTCAGAGCCAGCAAGAAGGAAAAAAGTTTAGAAGGGAAAAATAGTTGCTAAAATGGCAATCTGTGAGAATGACAGAAGGCTCCACTCAATCTGGGTGAGGAATTGGTGCCGGGCATCAGACTCCAGAGAAATATACAGTTGAGAAAGATAAAAGGTCAGGAGAAACAGAATAGATAAAAAGTTGGAAAGGAAAGGAAGTAGTGGAAAGAATGGCAATGTGCTGAGAAATGAAAATGGGGCTGGAATAACAGCCGAGATTAACAAAACAGTAAGATTGAGGCAGTGACTGGTAAAACCAGAACTGGTTATGCTTTGCAGGAATAAATTCAAGTGTCTATGTCCACTGGATGAGCATTCAATCTGGATCTTGTAGTGGAGCCCAAGAGCCTTGATTTCAACAATCAAGAAATTTTGCCTTAAAATGTTATATAATTTTTTTTGGCCCGCAGATAGGACAGAAAATATTATTCCTAGTTATTCTGCTACTTTAAATATCAGGAGACTGTGCAGATACACTTTCCTAACCCATTGATAAAATCTGCACATTCAGGCATGACAGCTGGAACATGAGGGAGATTTTTTCCCTAGTTTGGAACAAAAAAGGAGAAACTTGTCTACACATAGCAAAGGAAGATAGAACATTTTTAAGACTCTAAATCAGATGTTCAGAAGTTAAGAACTAGAAAACTAAAACTAGAGAATCATGGAGACTGTGTGTTGTCTTCTTTGTATTTAGGTAGACACATTTCTCAGTTGCATGATTACTTCTCAGTTTAATTTATTTTACCACGGTACTATACACCTTCTTTCTCCAAATCCCTGAGTAATTCTTAGCAAGTCATCTACATTAAAAGGTTTTCATATGTGCTGCCTATTTTGCTGCATGACTCACTCATCTGGGTTGCTACGATCTGATTTAGAGAAGTGTTGCATACTTGAGAAATCAACAGGAATTTTAACTTTAATAAACAAATTGCTATATTAAAGCTCAAGATCACACACCTAGAAGTGAGCATCTCTGCAGAAAGCAGGAGTAACAATATCACTTTAACTAATGGAGGTGTATCATAAAAATATACACACTCATATTTGTGAGGCACTCCGAGATTACAGTGATGAGAGCCACTGAAAAGATCAAATGGAGATTAACCATTCTTTTATTAGAAAAGATTTTAATACTATGAAATAAAAAGGGTAGAGGGACTCAAGCTGAACAAGGATAAGAAAACAAAAAAACATATGCAGTAATCCCTCACTACTTCATGCTTAACCTATTGCAGCTTCAGTACATTGCGGGGGTTTTCCCTGGAAAGAGATTTTCTGGCTTCCCTCCTTGTTTGCCCCTCCTGGAGCAGGAGGGCAGTGCTGGCAGGTGCTGCTTTCTCAGAGCTTGCTCATTTATAACAGTGTTGCAGAGATTAATAAAATGTTGGAGAAGCTTTATAACACTGTCTCAACAGTATATTAACCAAACAGCTGAGTGGACCCCTTCTCCTCCACTTGCTGCTGCATGCTGCTGCTTGCTGCTGCATGCTCCTGCTTGCTTCTGCTTCTCCTGATCCTTGATGCTGAGGGTGTGGGGGGCAGAATGAATTTATATATATATGAATTGCTACTTCACAGATTTCACTTATCACAGCATCTTTCTAGAACCAACCCCCGCGATATTCGAGGGTTTACTCTTTTGAAAACTACCTGTCACTTCTAAGGGCTGACTGAAGCTTATATCTTGAAGAAAAAACCCTATGTGGGTGTGTAACTAAAGAAAGATGAGTAAAGTTTGCATACAACCTGACTTCTGGCATTTCCTACCATTTAATTACTTGATTTTGCAGCTTTTATTGCATTATTAAAGCCTATAATCTAATAACTTTTATACAAACATACATATCCTTAGGAATCTGCATATTATAATTGCCAGTATCACTAAAACCCCAAGATGGCATTGTAGTTTTGTTTTACAAAGCTGTTTGAAAACAAACATACTTTTGTTTTTAATGCTATACGTAGTTAAAATGCTTCAAACTCCAAACCTTTCTCTCTTCCCTTCTTTCTGTTTCCATCTCTCTCCTTCATTCTTTACAAATGCCTTCTTTCTTCAAAAACTGCAGGACTAGTTCTGGCTGAAACAGCTGCAGAAACAGCTTGGCTTCAGACATTTACCACAGCAGATTTGCTTAATCAAACAACCATCAGAGCAGCTTTGTTCCAAGCAGTTGCCAAAAGCTTGTCATGCTACAACTTCAAAAAGCTGCTCCAGCAGCTTTGCTGCACACCAGAGATGCTCATCATCAATGTAGGTGACATCATACATTTCTAGGTAGGAAATTCAGTGATATTAATGTTCAGTATATTTTTGTGGAACAGCTTTATCCATCTAATTAAGGTATTTGTAGCAGTGAATGTTTTTTCACATTCACAGTAGTGAATGGCTACTTTATCTAGTTTATATCTTTTACAAAAAAGGTATTACTTTGCCCTAGATGCTTTCCACAATTAGACTCTGTCCAAACGTGAATTATTTCAGAGTTTGAAGAAAACTCTTTCAGCAGCTTTAAATAGGCAACTAAAACCGCAAAACCATCAGAATAAAAAACTAGGAAGCATGTTGCATGTTCATCAAGTGCTAGCCACCACCAACTACTGCATTTTTTCCATAGTTTTTTTTTTTTTATTTCACCTGTATTAAAGCCTTCAGTGAGGGCAGTTCTATGATTTTCCCAAGGCAAGCTTACTCAAGAGTGTCAGTACCCCTACCTTCAGCAGGTTTTCCCCAACAGCTAACATACTTTCTTCCCGCAATTCAAGTCCACTACTTCTTCTCACACAAGAAATCTTGTCTCCCTGGACTGGTAGGACAATAAAAACTTCCGTCTAAAACACTTCTCTCTAAAAATTGTCTCTCCTTTAGGGTGCATAACAACAGTTGTTTCAGTTTAGGCTCAATGAACATGACTTCCTTTGCCTTGCAATTATTGTCACTGCTGTTCTCTGCATTGCCTTGACTAGTCTACTCCTTTCTTGATGGACAATGACCAGAGCTGGACACTGTAGTCCATCACATATCAGCTGTGAGAAGAGCAGAAAGATTACTCTCTGAGATTTGTAGACTGTTCTATTGTTAAAAGGACTCTGCACATGGAACCAGAGAGGATAAGTACTGTATCCTAAATGTCACAGGTGCTTTTATCTCACTTGGGAGTACTAAAAAAGAACGCAGAAGTAAGAATAAAGATTAAATTTTAAGCATAGAAAAAGTAGTGCTAAGTGTAAATAATTGCAGTTTTAAAAAAATACACAAATTTCTCCCAGTGGCGTAACTATCTGAGAAATGCAGCACTGATCTGTTCTTTTGAATCAATACATTTTTGATGTTTGAAAATAATAACTACACCAATAGCAGTTAAATGTACAGGTTTAATAAAAACAGATCAGTGTTACCTTTGTTAAAACTAATGATTTTTCATTTTTCTGTCATGCTTTTTGTCAATTATATATAGGAGATGACTTATATTTCATGGCAGGTGTCATGTTCGGGCATATCTGTCATACTGGACCTTTTCTGCCAGGCTTCTCTGTTCTAGACAGTCCTTATTTCACATGCTTAGCTGTTTCTACTCATGTTTTGAGAGGAGGATAGGATAGAGAATCACTGTTCTGTTATTATATCCATTGGAAGATGCAATTTTTTATTTTTAAGACTGGTAAATTTTCCCTTGAACTTTAAGAAGCTTTTTCTGATTGTCATTCATCTACAGCAAGTCACTAAAGCTCTTTTGGTGTTATAATACTTCTTGAGTGCAAAATACCATCCAGAAATGGATAGCACTTCTGTTTATTTCAAACTTTCCTTCTGCTTGCCCCTTCCTTTCATTACAATAATCCCTCGCTACTTCGCGCTGCATCTATTGCCACTGCAGTACATCGCAGGGCTTTTTCTGGCAAAGATATTTTTTGGCTTCCCCCCGTTCCCCCCACATGGCGCAGGGGGCTGGGGCGATGTCTGCAGGTGCTGCTCTCTTGGGGATCACCCAGAACTGGCTCGCTTATAACAGTGTTGCAAATTAATAAGATGGTGGGAAAGCTTTATAACACTGTCTCAAACTATGTTAAACAGGCTTCCCTATGGAGCCCTCCTTCTCTGCTAGCCACTCCTAGCTTCTACTAGGCGCTGTAAGCAGGAGCATGCAGCAGCATGAGGCAGGTGGTGACAACAGCTAGCTGTTTTCTCCTGCTAGCTGTTACTAGCTAGTTTCTGCTGCTGGCGGCTGCTTGCTATTTTCTCCAGCATGCTGCTGCACAGTCCTGAGTGTTTCTGCTTGCTGCTGCTTGCTCCTGCTTGCTGTTGCTGCTCCTGCTCCTCGGAGCTAAGGGGGCTGGCTGTAGTTACACATATATGAATTGCTACTTGGTGGGTTTCACTTATCACAACGTTTCCAGACCCANTGACAACAGCTAGCTGTTTTCTCCTGCTAGCTGTTACTAGCTAGTTTCTGCTGCTGGCGGCTGCTTGCTATTTTCTCCAGCATGCTGCTGCACAGTCCTGAGTGTTTCTGCTTGCTGCTGCTTGCTCCTGCTTGCTGTTGCTGCTCCTGCTCCTCGGAGCTAAGGGGGCTGGCTGTAGTTACACATATATGAATTGCTACTTGGTGGGTTTCACTTATCACAACGTTTCCAGACCCAAACCCTCACAAAATTTGAGGGATTACTGTATTTAGAGTACACTCTCAGCAGAAATTTTTCAAGTTTCACTTACTGTATGGACGACCATATTTTTGTGTGTTTTATGTTACACTTGGGAACTTTAATAACTTTGGAATGAGAGATCATAGAATCATAGAACCACAGAATCATCAAGGTTGGAAGAGACCTACAAGATCAAGTCCAACTGTCAACTCAGCACTATCACTGTAATCCCTAAACCACTAAACCATATCAATGAGTTATAAACAAAACTTTAGACCAATGGATAAATTAATCTTCCTATGGGATTAGTTCTGCAGGAATCACTGTCATTGTCTGTGTCTAGTAACCTTCATGAGCAGTGCTGAGTAATTTGAACATAAATAAATCAAATGGAGTTTAACTGAGAAATAATTATGGTAGTTGGATTGCATGGTGACGAACTAAGATCTCCAACTTAGTCATACTTAAGTACTGCTGCTACAGAATGGTTAGATGGTTAGAGGTCTGCCCTTTCTGCAGGCTCATTGGGTCTAGCCCATGCTGTCAGCCGAAGTCAGTGTTTTGATCTTCTGCAGCTTTTCCTCACCAACTGATTCCCAGAAGATACATTTCTTGCCAAAATATCACATCTGTGGAGTTCAGTTATAAAAGAACTGTGTCAAGCTAGCATCTGAGGATACTGAAAAATGGAAAGTATCCTACAAGTAAAGTGTGTTCTTTTGACAAGCTTCATTTTACCTGCTTTTTGGTCCTTGAGAATTAGAAGATTAGTGTTCAGGTAAAGAAGTTTGTATTTTTCCTTGGAAAAACTCAAGTCTGCTGCCTTTTCCCACAGCATGGTTCTTCCCTTTAACAAGTGTTGTGGTTTGACCCTAGCTGGATGCCAGAGACTCACCCACAACCTCTCTTGGAGGAAAAAAATGGAAAATAAAACTGGAAAATAAAACTGGTCACAGGCAAAAAGCAAGGCATACTACAAGCAAAGAATATAAAGAATTTATTTACTAACTAACAAGATCAGAACTGCGAAGGAAGCATCATTTAAAAGGCAACGTTTTCCCCCTACCCTCCCTTCTCTTACAACAGATCTAACATTCCCTTTTTTCACCAGGAGACAAAGGNCTTGCTACTGAGTTTTTTTTCTTCTCCCTCAAATATGTTATTCACAGAGACATCTCTATCTCTATAACCTTGAATGCCATGGCAGCATGGAGGCCCAGGCAAGAACTGAGCTGTTAACCCTCTCGCTGCCAGAACAGCAAAAAAACCCTAAACCATAACAACAAGATAGTGTCTGATTTCAAAATCTCAGCAATCCATCTCTCCCAAAGGAACAGGTAATCCCAAAATCTGTCTCTTTCTGAGTCCACTCATGTATATCACCTCTTGTGGGTGCAAAGGAGCAGCACCAGTTTCTGGCTGGCATGCTACTTGTACAGCAGACCCATACTAGCTTAAAGCAATTCAGGATATCTGTGAGCTGGATGCAGACTTTAAAGAACCATCAGCTGGGGACTACAGGAAACTAATAAGCACTGGATGAAGGGAAAGGCAGTAGGAGTGTGTTTGCCTGAGTAGCCTTACAAGCAAACACCTCTCTTGGCAAAATTACTGTCTTACTGAGAAGATCCTATGGATTTTCAGACACTCTGGGACAGAACCAAGAACATTAACCTAAGTAAGTCATCCAAAGGTTCTGTTTCCTCTCAGTTTTGTTTTTACCATTTAACACTGCCTACTCTGAATACATACGGCCCTTATATATCCTCTATGGTTTTTTTTAAAGAGTGTGGATACTAGGAGATAGATCCCTGAGAAACAGAGGCAGCCTCACATTGCGTGCTTTAGAATCTGGTGTCAAATACCAGCCCTGAGTTAGACTCCTACAATACCCAAAGACCCAAAATACGCTGAGCAGAATTACCAAGAAAGTAAACAGAAAATAGTAAGAGTGTGGAGACCAACCTCTGCAAAGGATTTAAGTGCTTCATCTCAAGCTATAGCAAGAAACTTCTTTCTCTTGGTCTTTACTGACAACCTTGAAAGCGTGGTTGGGCTCACACTTTTCAAGAAGGGGCCTTGGCAGGAACTCAGTTTTATCCAATAGCTCAGTGATTAGTTTGAGGACACATAAAGAGCCATAATTTCTCTTGTTGAAGCTGCTTTACTTCACTGAGAATAATTAAATATTCATTAGGTAAAAGAGAGCAATACTTTATTGCCTAGCATTTGAGGCACTCATCTACAAGAGAAGAGGCCTTAGTGCATATGTTGATGAAAATTTAAGTATCCCATATTAAGTAATCATGAGAACAGGGACAGAGATTCAGTCCTCTCTTTACTTAGGTGAGCAAGCCAACCACTGAGCTATATGTATTATCACACTAGGTTTATATTCCTCTGGATTCTTCCTTGCACTTTCTTGTTTCTAGAAAATATTTTGCTATGCTGTGCATATCTGAAAAGTATAGAAAGAATATATATTGAATGCCTTTGCTTTGGAAAGCAGATTATACCTAAAGTCAAAATGATCTTGGATAGTGGGAAATACCTATTGAAAAGACAAAGGCATGAACAGAGGAGATAGTGTCTTCTATGTCTCAGTTGAACTTATCTGATAAGAAAAAGACAGGAGTAGTAATGCATGAACCCTGGCCATGTTTCCTGCATAGCCCAATCCAATCTGAGTGTACTCAGTATCACAGTGTCACAGTATCACAGTATCAGCAAGGTTGGAAGAGACCTTGGAGATCATCGAGTCCAACCTGTAACCCAACACCAACCCATTGTCTAAACCATGGCACTAATTGCCGCATCCAGCCTCCTCTTAAATACCTCCAAGNACTCAATTCCCTCGTCCATATCAAAAATGTTGAACAGTGCCGGGCCTAACACTGACCCCTGTGGGACTCTGCTAGTGACTGGCTGCCAGCTGGGTGTGGCAACCATCCATCCAACCAGTTCCTAACTCAACATAAAATACTCCTGTCCAGTCCATGATCTATGAGTTTCTCCTGAAGCTTATTATGGGAAACCGTGTCAAAGGCGTTGCTAAGGTCCAAGTACACAACATCCACAGCTTTTTTATCATCAACCCGACAAGTCACCACATGATAAAAGGAGATTATGTTGGTCAGGCAAGACTTGCTTCTCCTAAATCCATGCTGACTAGTTCTAATGTCATGGTTGTTTTGCAGTTGCTGTGTAATACCACACAAGACTATCTGTTCCATGACTTTGCCCAGGACTGAGGTCAGGCTGACTGGTCTGTAATTACTCAGGTCATGTTTCCTGCCCTTCTTGTGGATGGGTGTCACACTCACCAATTTCCAGTCTTGTGGTACATCACCAGTAAACCAGGACTGTTGGTAAATTATGGAGAGTGTCTTCTCAGTGTTTTCTGGACTGGATTTTTGAGGCAAGCTAAGGGATGGACCATCTTCCTTGAGAAATACAATGCTCAGACTTCAACTGTCCCATTTTCATTAACTGATCCACATAGTAAATATCATCTATGAGAACTTGCTGACTCAGGCATTTTGCATACCTCCTGGGAAAGAAGCATCCAAGTGAGCATTGTGAAGGTCTATATTTGGTATTCAAATACCTAAATATTCCTGAGGATCTACTATATACATAATATTTAATGATAAATGTTTAGTAGGTACACATGAGAATTTGATTTGCTTGACTTCAATATAATTATTTTTTAAAGCTATCCAGTTTTTGTTGGATTATTTCTGGGAGGCGAAGACTGAATAGGTGGTTTTTTATTCAATGACTAGGTAAGAAAATTACTAGAGGTAAATGATACATTGTCCTGCTTAGTACATATTTGGAATGTTGACTTAGTAACAGTCACGTGATTTAACTTGTGTATTACTTTGATGTTCCTTGCTAAGCTTTACTAATGTGTATATCACCTTCTGTAATGGTCACCCAGCCTAACAATTTTGGGTTGGTGTCATACTGTATTTTATAAAAGAAGGGGCATTTTCAACTTGGACAGCGTGATTATACAAAGTTGGAAGAGCTGTAGAAAATCAGCGTATTTCTAGTTTTATCAGTGCTATTTTCACTGGGCCTTGAAAAAATTGATACCCTAACTCTGTTTTGATTAGAAATAGATTTGGACAGTCCACAGGACTATCATTCAACCGTCCTTGAGTTTGCACCAATCAGATCAGCCCTTGTACAAAGAACCCATCATATAAGTGAGAAAATAGGGCATCAGGGAAATTCACAGTTACAAAATGAGCTGAAATAACCGGTTTTATGTGAATATAAGGATCTGCTTACATGGTAAAGTGGAACCAAAATAACAAAATGGCTCGTATATTATTCTTACAGTTATTGTAGTTCAGGCCTTCATGACTGCTGTAATTTTAGAACAACAGTGCTCAGTTGTGTAATAACATAGATTTTAAAAGTACATTTTTTACAAGCAGGGCAACCTTTTCCTAAATAAAAACACTCATAGAGAGACAAAGTCCTGCATGTAAAAAAAAGCCAAGTTAATTTCCTGTATATTTGGCATTAGCTGTTTATGGATTTAACAGACACATTGAGTACAGTAATCAAAAAAGGCTGCTCTGTAAGCTTTCTGGCAGTCCTCTGGCTTTGGACTGTCAGTGCCTATATTCTAAGGTCCAAAGTGTTCCTCTGTCTGGAATGCTTGAAAAGTGAAATGGACCTAAAAAGAAAGTTCAGAGAACACTAAAATATTACTGATGGCAAAATGGAAAGATGCAAGGACCTCATTGCTGTTTACAACTACCTGCGGGGAGGTTGCAGCCAGATGGGTATGGACCTCTTCTTCCAGGCTGACGACACCAGAACGAGAGGGCACGGCCTCAAGCTACGCCAGGGGAGGTTCAATCTTAACATTAGGAAGCGGTTTTTCACAGAGAGAGTAATCGCATATTGGAATGGGCTGCCCAGAGAGGTGGTGGAGTCACCATCCCTGGAGGTGTTTAAGAGAAGACTGGACGAGGAGCTTAGTGACATGGTCTAGCTGGGGGGTGTAGGGCTGGATGACGTTGGGCCCCTTCCGGCTCGGAGTGGCCTGCTAGACTGTGAGGGATCCAGGTTGGTGTTATGCTCTGCGATGTGCTCTCGGTCTCCTTACGGGTGTTAGATGGTGAGTTGGACTAGATGATCCTTGTGGGTCCCTTCCAACTCATAACATTCTGTGATTCTGTGATTCTGTGAAGCAGGTCTTTAATAGCAGAATATGATTTGTTGAATGGTAAGAGGAAAAAGACAAAATATTTGAGCTATTTTTGATTTTGTTATTAAATTGAAGCCTTACAAATATCTGTATTTTAAAAACTTCTTATTTCTGCTAAGAGATTTTAAATAAATCTTCAATTTTGAAAAATTTCTTGGATTGCTGAGATGGATGGGTGTGAATAGGAGGACTTTGGCCATTAATCATAGGGTTCAGTTTTTCACCAGAGCATCTTTTCATACAAATATTTGAGCTGAATAAGCATGTGAAGCAAAAGGAATTTGAATCTAACTAAAATTATTTCCTCTTTCAATTAAGCACATTTCTCTTGCCCGGTTGCTTCTACTACAGATGAATCACTATTTCTTTTTAGGGCAATAAAGATGAAACTTTCTCCTTTAAATATAAAGAAAAAAAAAGTTCTAAATATTTTTCCATAAAAGCTGTCTTTTTAAAAGGCAGGAGAACCTTATCCTATATGTGTCACAGAGCAGCAATAGAGAGACACAACCTAGCTTCACTAATATCAGCAAACACAGTCTTGCCTGAGCTTGCACCTGCAGCCATACCAAGATACATTTCCAAATTCTCAGGAAAACACATGCTTAACTGTGAGAATATGCATATTTTCACTGTGTGTTGCAGAAAATAAGTATATGTTAATGAGCTTCTTTGCAAAGGGATGATTTCCTCAGATGGGACCAAAGTCTGTTATCAAGTGTTACAAAAGTTCCATGAATTTCAACTTCCCACAATCTTAACAACAAAAATGCTGCAGGAGGTACCTGTGACAATCCCCAGGCAGCACCTTCTCTACTGAATCATGTTGACCCTATAGCCCAGAAAAGTGAGGAAACTCTACAGCTAGGGGAACTACTTTCTGGGTGGAAGGAAGAGGCTGAATGCTTCAGATAATTCAAGGTATGACAGCTTTTGATGTATGAATGATGTGCATGGTTAACCCAATACAGTTTGTCAAATTCCAGCTTAGTCAATTATAGGCATTACCACATAGTCAGGACTAAACCAGTAATTTGCAACCTGTCCTATGGCTTAGATGCTTAGAAGTTTGTGTCATCTTTTATGAGAAGTGTAGACAGTTTTACTTAGAGCAATGAGTGTTTTTGATGATTCAGAACCAAGTACTTTTGTAGTAAGCTGTGTTAGGAATATCTCTAAGGAAACAATGGGTTTTCTTCCTATTTACATAGTATAATTTAGAGCTGAGTCTGTTTGGTGACTGATAAAGTTTATCACAACTATCAGCTGTTGAGAGGGATTGGGTTATCCTTTCTGCTCAATTTAACAGCTCAAGAGAATCACGATGTTCCTGGACTATGCTGCCAGCCATAGGGAGAACCATGGACACCAGGTTCACTACTTTATAAGGAACTTTAATTGTACACGTGTTGGAAGTCCTGCTTGCTGAAAGGTCAGAGTGACCATATGATGTTTTGTATAATGAATAAACAAAGACTCTCTGAAGTAGTCTGCAGGCTTTGCCTGTAGACCTGGAGATGAGGAAGCCCTTAGTACTACTCTTTCGTTCCTATCAAATGGTGGAACACTATAGAGGCACCTGCATGTGTTGTGCGAGCAAAGGCACAACTTGCTTTGTTACTAAGTTAGGACTTCACTTGGCAAAATAATTATCATAGACAAAATCCCCATACAGAACCTGGCATATAAGGGAACATGTGGAAATATCACTGAATGTATACAGTTACTTCCGTAGCCTGCATATTCTTTTTGAATTATGTTTCTTTTCACCTATGAATATTTACCTCAGACTATTTCAAAAGTATGCATTAAAGACTTTAAACACAACACCAAAATACACTAAAAAGCTAACTTTTTGAAAGACGCTGGTATTTGCTAGCTTAAAATTTTCACTTCTTTTCATAGATGCTGAGACAATTCTTTATAGCCATACTAATTTCAATTTTGAAGAACTGAAAGTTGTGGTTCACAGTAATGTTTTGGTGCTTTCGAGTGATTTTCAGATATAACTAGGCCTAGGGGTCAACTCAGAAAAAGGTAGTGTTTTAAAATCCTTCTCACTCCAGAATTAAAAGATTTTGTCATAATTCAGATTTTTAAAGACCAAAATAAACCCAAGAAGATAGACTTAAATGTATCTAGTATACTACAGAACGAAGTAGCATAAAATGCTGCCAGCTGACAAACTGAAGTATAAAAGTGATCTTAGACAGCAGGCCTCAAGCCAGTGAAAGCTGAAAAGCTTTGCAGATGTGATGTGGTCATTCTCTGTTGACGTTGGTGGTCATGTTGTTATCACAGCACTGCTCCCACAGCTGTCATTGGAGTGATGTTGGCAGAGCCTCTGCTGGGGGACATCTGCCTTGCTCTTCTAACTGAAGTTGAAATGCTATGATGACAGCTGCACAGAAAGTGTAGAAAAAGGGAAGACAATAGAAATCCAAAAGAAATAGTGAAGATATAAATGGAAACAACTATGCTAACTACTGTCAAGATTCAGACCAGAATTTTTTCAGAAGTCAGAAAACGCAGCTACAGAGATGTCATTTTTATTCCAGTAACAGAGATGTAAACCTGGGTTTAGGTTGAGTGGCTATACGTATTTACACTAGTACAATCAAATTGTGCCTTGGAACCCTAAAGCCAATTTAATTCACCTTCCTTGTTTATTTATGCTGCCGTTGCTCTTCACAGCAGCATGCTATGATCACACAACATACTCATAACATTTTATGGCAATGCTACAGAAGACGTTGACCCTTGAATGTAACCGCTTGCAGTCAACTTCTATGAACGTCAAGAGAAATTGCTTTCAGTGTACTTTGATCGATTGTTTTTCACTGGAAGGATAGCAATGATGCATCAATTTTTATCTCTAAGAAACATCCACTGCTCTGGCAGTTAGAAATAAACTATTACAACATATGTAAAATGGCATTTTTGTTGAGAACATCAACTCTATTTTTTGCCTCTTGTTCTACATGTTAAGTGTTACCCTTACTTACATCTAACTTGGTCTCAGTGGAAAAGCTGTTGCAACTGGTATGTATTTGTTATAAAGACTTGGAATGCTATGAATAGTTTAAGAACACATACATAAGCTAGATGAGCTCAAAGATACACCAACCACTCTGTTGGACTACCTAAATCATGAATGGCCTGAGACATTTTTCAAATATGACAACTGAACACCTCATGTAGTAATTGGACAGCCACCCTCCACATACACACTTGCAAGAGGTCAGTCTGTACCCCAAAGCCTGGCTATCTGCTCTAACTGAATTGAGGCAAAAAATCCCACTTCCTGTCATTGCCCTTACAGCTCAGATATTAAAGAATCCATACACAAGGGCATCCTTGCCTCTGTTCTTGCTACAGACTGGATGGTGCTGGAAAAGTGGACTTTTGAGGGACACACAACTTGAATTTGCATAACTTAGAACAGATGGAGGATAAGTACATCCTGCTGTGCATGCAACATTGCCTTACCTAACTGTATGTGGCAACATGCCAAATGTGTGGGTGTCCTGGCCCTCAAATATATGAGGAGAATGATTGTTACCTTTACAGGCCTAATACCTTGTTGTATTGTCATGTAAGGAAGGCATTTGGTTTCCTTCTTTTTTGGGGAATGTGGTTTAGAAATATACACAATGGATACATTGATATATAGCAGTCACATTCCTCCACAAAATACTATTTTTTCTAGGATGCCAAAGTAGCTGTGGCTGAATAAAACCACAAAATAAAACTATTTCATCACAAAGTGAACACACATGAAAGTATGCCAAAACAGAGGGAAGACAAAGAATAAGATTGCAGAGACTTCCATCTGTGTTTAAAAAGTATTTAGTTTCCTGAAACTAACTAATACATAATTAAAACATAAAATAGGGAAGGAAAATAATGAAAATGTCTATAATCATATTCATGTTACCAAATGATGCAAGAGGCAGTTCTTATGGTTATCCCATTTTGTAGGCAAACATCTGTTAATGGTTCTATTTTTCTCTTTCTGAGCATCCATATCTTCCTACTGAGATTTGGCTTGGATTATTTCCAAAAACTCCTTTATAGTTTCTGTTCCCGAAACACAGTGGTTTTGCTGTGGTGTTGTTCCTCTCATTATTGAGGGTACATGTTTGTATTTTCTAGCCGAGTTTCTCACATGATGGAGTTCACTCTGAAGTTCCATGTCAACTAAACTTGGGCGATAGAACAAGATCCTGTTCCCCAGATATGAAAGGTCTTGCTGTTCTCTGGCTGCCCTTGACAGAGACCCCTTATTGTCTCAACATTGCATCAACATTGCATCAACAAATGTAACAATGAAGATGCTGTTATTTTCTCAGGATAATGTAACTTGCTTTGGTGTCTTAAATGTGGATTATTATTTGCGATCAACTTCCCACAATAATTCACAGAATCACAGAATATTCTGAGTTGGAAGGGACCCACAAGGATCATTGAGTCCAACTCTTAAACGGCACCACTGCCTCCCTGGTGGGAATCGAACCCCCGGTGTCCCACATGAGAGATGGGGACTCTCACCATTATACTAAAGTGGTTTTCACGTTCACCTTCACATGATCCCAGAGACACAGCCCATGGGCTTCAAGTTGGACCATGGACCAGCTCGTGTCCACCTTCAATTTGTGTATCACCACGTAACAGCAACAACAGTATCAGATAAGAAGAAAAGCAGAAGTCCTCAACAAAGGTGAGAAGCCTCAACACTATTAACTGAGAAACAGAACATGGAATAAGAATCAATTTACTATAGCAGTGACTAACAATCAGAGAATAATTCAAGATCCTTGAACACCACACCAGAGGTATTATTAGACCACTCAGATACAGGGTCAGTCTTATACAGAAAAGAATGAACAATGGAGATAACTCAACAGTCAAATACTTGTGAGCAATGAGATATTTTCTGTTTGAAAGGGTAATTCCATGGTTCTCTTCTGGTTGGCCTGCCATAGCAGATATGCTTGTGGAGTACGTACATTATGCACTGTGCATAAACATTTATTGGCATTTATGATTGGCTTCCAAATCAGTAGCGCTTAAAAATATGAAGTGCAAATGGCTTTCTTATCTATCCTGGGGTTTTGTTATTGTTGTTTCTACCATTGTTGTTCTGAAATAGTATTTGCTCACTTAAAAAAAAAATCTAATTTTAATTAAGTGGATGTGTTTTATATTTTTTCAACCAAAATATTCTTCCTTTGCTTCAGATATCAATGACAGAGTCAGCAGTTTTCTGTAAAGAAACAGCACTGTGTCTGACTGTGTCTTCTCCTGAGGACATTCAATACCGTCTCACACTACCTCTGGAGCAATACTGGAAGAAACAGTTCCACTAGCACAAATACAGTAACTATTTTGCCCGGGTACTAGAAGCTCTGTGTGAAACCTGCTCTATAAAATGTAATTAAACTGAGTGACAAGCAAAAACATCAGCTTGAGAACTTCATGTTTATCATGGGCAATCATCTGTCTTAATTAGCAAAATATTTCATTAGCCACACTATCTTCCCAAAAGAGTGTAGCTTGTTGGAATAAAAAGACATGGTTGTAGGTATTGTTTATATCATTTCAGTATCTGCTGAGACATTTGAGATGACTAGCAGTAAAATCTTTCAGGGTGACTGAAGATGATTGTTACTCAGAGCCAAGCAGCAGGTCAGTATGTCCTTGGATATGGATAATGTTAACAATATGGAAATGTTCACAAATGGTCAGAACAGCTGTGCAAGTGTGAGGAAATTGCTCTCAGAAAACATAGGGACAGAATGACAGCAAGGAAGCTCAAGAAAGGGACCTTTTCACATTAAAAACCAGCCTCTCCATGTAGATGTAATTTCCTATGCCAACAGATTCACACATACTATGGTTGCAGTTTAGGTAAATGATCCATACTAAACAAAAAGAGTATGTATAATTATAAATATGTGTCTATAAAACAACATTTTGGATTGTTTAGGTACTCAGTAGTCATAAAGAAGTGTAGGAGAATTGAAGCACGTATAAAATTGCAAAGCAATATATCAGAAGAAAACGTGTGTGTCAAACTCCACAAGCATATAAAAACCCATAGGATCTCCTGTTTGCAGCAAAGGCTGAAAGTCCACAGCCACAGTTATTTCTTCAGACCTTCATTTCACTCCTGGGCATCCAACCTATGATGCTATCTCTCAATCAGTCATTCTTGCAGAGATGATCACTTGTTAGCAAAAATGATCACACCACGGAAACTAAACCTTTCCTAGTATCTTATCCTATGTAATTAAGAAGAGTGGACAAAATACCAGCCTGGCCTTCGCTTTGGTGAGACGAGTGGAGACTTGCCAGTGAAAGACTTATTACCGTCTTTGCTTTGGGAAAACAAATTACAATGGGAAACATGTCAACTAACATGATGTTAAATAAAGTTTTGCTCATACTGCGGGAATGGACAGTGATATGTGCCTGCTGATCAGAATTACCCTATGAACTATACCCTACCTATGAACTATAAAGAGAATCATGAATAAAAGCACTGTTTCCCTTTCCGCTCCTACTTGCAACTTAACTATACCATGGCTGAAAACACACATGATCTCTCTCACAGTGGTGAAAATGCCTCATGTCTAAAATGTTCAGACAACAGTCTCTTCTCTGTTCTGTACTTATTAGTTGCTTGACTGTAATAATGTTGTTATTAAAACAACTTAGTTTAATGTCTTTCATGTTGTATTGACTTAATGTCAAATCATGTTTATACAAATAATCTTTGAGGCATGGGAAACTTACAGGATGTTTTTGCAAAGTTCTTGGAGTGTTTGTCTCAGGAATTGTGAAGACATACGATGATTATTAAAAAAACATTATTTCTAAAGAAAAAAAAAGGAAATTCACAAAAAAGAAAGTTTGGCATTTTTCTTCAGAAACGTTTTGCACTTTGTTTGTAACTAGATTTAGACATACTTTATCCATCCCCATATTTCATCAGAAATCTTGTACTCTTGGATATCAGGGTTTCTTCAGTTTTTCATAGGCAACAATGAGAGATTTTAAAATTTTCTTCAGAATTTTTCTTTTTTCTTACTTTCCAAAGTTCTTGTTGAAGGCCTTAAATCAAATACTTGTCAGGAACTCTTTTATCTTAATTTTAGAAATCTGTCACCTATGTTTCAGTAGAATGATACTTTAAAAAAGTCTATCAGAATGATTTATAAGCTTAGAGACTGATTTATTTACCTCCTTCACCTTGAAAGGGCATGTAAAAGGAAACAGAGGTTCATCTTCTGCCACTGCACAGGCTCCCAAACTACTTTTCTTTGAGAACAGGACACAACCATTTATCCTAAATAAAGTATTGCAGGCTGCATGTGCTCTACTATCTCTATAATACATTGTGGTTTAACTTACATTTTTCTCACTGTGTGTTAATGTTAAATTCAGTAACTGGTAAAAACCTTCATTTTTACCCTCACTGATGACTTACTAAAGCATCAATACTTGGTTCTGCCTTAATGACACTTTACTTTGTCTCTCAAACTGTCAAATGAGCTAACATAAGGAAACCTAGGTTTTCCTTTCAACTTGATAAGCTAGACGGAAATGATGCAGTTTTGGAAAGGGAGTTCAGAGGTTTTGAACAAATATATCTCTAATAAAGTGTGGCATCAGTAGCAACAAGTCAGATGTAATGAGTTGTGTTAGTTTCTGTAGAACAAGTGAGACTTCAATCATATGTGTTGATGTGTTCTTCCCAATGTGAGGTGTTAAACCATTTAATATGGTTTGTGGTTTTAAGTACAGAGAGTTTAGCCTGTTCAGTCACATGGCAGCTTAACTAGAAATTCATGCCAAATCTGGGAAGTATATTGATTAGTATGTACAAAAACAAAGCATGAAGCATTTGGAAATTGAAATCAAGTGGTTAAACAAGACCAGCTTAATCAAAATCTGTCAGAATCCCTTTCCTAGACACAGGTTATTAATTTAGAATCCATTATGCTATCCAGAAATCCTTCTTAGCACAGCAAGAAAGGTTTATTCTCTTATTCATCATCTTGGATCATGACTGTAGGAGTAAAGATTGATTTGCTACTTTTGATGATAAATACAGACAAGAAAAGGAGAAAGGATAGGAGAGTGGAAAGCAAAGGAGGTGTAACTGTTGCTGAGCTTTTAAGGTTACAAAACAACTGAGTAGTTAAGGAAAAGTTTGGAGTAGTCACCTGCTGGCCAGGAGCCCACTTCCATTGTCTGTATGGGATATCCCCTGCCTGGCCAAGTCAGTCTCCTTCCTTCCACTCATCATGCTGCATTTGGCAGAGCAGCACAGGACAACTCAAAGTGTGATTAAAAGCTGAGTGACAAAAAGACAGATCAAAGAAAAGGGGAAAGAAAAGCACACAGAAAGTCAAGGCAAAATGTCCCTTTTGTCAGCTAGTTTGTTAGGAGCAGCCAGCTACCCTCTCTTTTTTGCTGGCCTGGGTCTGGTGGAAATTGCCCAGTGGCAGAAAAAATCAACTAGTGACATTTTCTCAGAAAGTCCTTCAGAAACCTCCTCAACCATAATGGCTCCTGCTATTTTGCTTTTTAAAGGTTCAACAGGTGATGTGAAGTCAAACAGGCCATCCCTTCTGTATTTCATTCACCTGTTTGGGTTCACTAATTTCTCACTTCGCCCTTTTCTTATCTGACACTTTGTCTGAGTGACTTCACAACTGAAATAGACACATAGTTTCCAATTATCACAAAAGCAGGGAGAGTCAACAACTTAGGGCCAAATGGTGTTTCATTTCAGCCACAGATGATTACTGGAATGTGAGGTTCCACTAGAGAAATTAAATCCCCTAATAAGGCATGGAGAAAACTAAGGATCCCATTCTAGATGTCATGGCTAAGTCTGGTTTACACTTCAAGAACAGACTTCAAGATTTCCACCAACCACTGTAAGATTCAAACCAATCCATCCAGCTCTTTAAGCTGGTGAGTCTTTCTCCATGGTAAATGTGCCCAATGTTTCACAGCAGAATTTCTCAGATATGGCAGTTAGCCACCTGGGAGTCAGTCTTATGAAAGGTTTTCTTTCTTGTAATTATAAAAATATCCACACAAATTTCTCTCTTGCCTATCATGATGTTTCCACAATACAATTTGACCAATTTATGAAGTAGTAAATTAAGACATTCTTAGTGTAGTCAATATAGTTATAGTTGTTTGGGCTCTATCCAGTGCTGCATTTTTGCAGTTTAGGTACTAGAATTGTTCATTCAATGTGATTTACACTGCTGACATTCAGTCCTGTAACTCTTATGATATAGAAACTTGTCATTGCCAGTTATTTAATTTTGTAAATCCATTTCCCCAAATTTATTAATAATGGGTCTTTAATAATGGCAATTGAGTCTTAAATTATGAGGGCAGTGAACATCCTTGATACAGGGTTGTTTTAATGCCTTATATTTTGCAGTTGGGCAGACTAGGGTCACCCCTAGGGAGAACAGTAGCTGTTCAGCCGAGCTTTGCAGGCGCTCCCTTCTATTAGAACCAGCAGAAGGAAATATGAAAATTGTCATAATTTAAAAAATGAAATTAAGTGGATCTAGAACTAAGGCTGGGTTTTCCTCTTGCTTTTGTGTATGGTTGTATATAGACACAGATCAGCCCTTGCTATTGCCAGTTTGAATTTTGCTGTTGACTTCAGTAGCTGTATGGCTGGCCTCCTCTACACTAGGGGGTGATTGACTAGTTATTTAATTAACTAGTTTAAGCAGCATTAACAATAATCTCAGCAGTACCCAATGGATTTTCTTCTTTAAATATACTGTGCACTTCTCTATTAATAGTAAACACCAGCAGTGGGATTCATCTGTCCAAATATAGATTCTGCATTGTAGGTGTCTGTCTCTGAGTTAACTGTCTAGGCTCCCTTTATAGTCAAGGGAACAGGTCTTCCGAGGGCAGAACTCCTCTCATCCCATTTTCAATGTCTAAAATAGATTAAATGAATCACCTTCACTTAGCAGATAGAGTAGGAAGGCCTATTTCTGTTCATTCGCTGTGGACGGAGTTTGGACAACTGGCGATGATATGGATGCCTACACTGTATAGGCTACAACATAGAAGGATCCTCCCTGCCCTAAAATGATGCCAAAAAGGACATCAAGCAGCCTCTATGTTTCCCCAGATCAACAATTTATCACTTTGCTGCCTTGCCACAATGTTAGTCTGTATCTCCTAATTGTTTCATTGGGAAACAGGGTATGTTCAATAATGGTACGTATTTCAGACCCACCCTTCTTGCTGGCTTTCACCAGAGTTCTCCCCAGTTTCAACTCCATGGACTCATTTTACTGACAAGGAGGTAATGAGCTATTGAAATGAAACAGTGCTGCTGTGTAGCTAGTTGAGGAGATCATTGTTGAGCAATGTAACATGCTCTTATCCTTTGTCCCAAGAGGACTGAGCAAACGTTTTGTGAGGCAATCCCATTTACTGCTGATGCCAATGCCAGGAAGTTAACAATCTGTGTTAGCTTTTGACTTTTAAAAACAATGGGCTGGATGCAATGCCCTCTGAAGCTACCAGGAGTCCTGTTCCTTTGTTTTCAAAGGGCATGGGGTCAGACCCAACACTAGGAGTTTATTTTGCTTTGGTTTTATATTTAATGAGAAATAAAAGTTAAAACCAGGTGTAGTTGTGATTATGAGTGGTAGATATATATAGCAGAACATGATTTTGAAACGAACAACAATCAACATTCCCAGTTAAAATGATTTTGAATTAATTACAGATGGAGTTTTTTATCACGTCCTAGTCAAAGGTTTATACAGATTATTGACCTCTGCATTATAAAATTTAGACACACAACAGTTTTGTTATAAAGTTCTTGTTACACATCTAAAGAGGAATTTCCTGAAGAATATGTGTATTGTCAATAATTCATTTGTGTAGCAGTTCTTCCCTGGTTCCAGGAGTCCTGTTGTAAATAGTGGTAATGTTTCTATCACTGGTGTTCCTCTTTCCTCCATTTTCCCTCTCTCAGTGTGAAATCACCCTCTGAGAACCATGCAGCATATGAATGTGTGGAGTATAATGCCCAGATATCTGATGTCACTCAGAGTCTGAAGAAACTTCTGCTGCCCAAATCTAATTACCAATATTTCTAAAACATTAGTTACCCTAAAAAGATGATTATGTAGTACAGCAATGTTACTTTCTTTACTTTAGAGGCAAGAAATTGAATAGCAAACGAAAATACAGTTCAGCATTTGCAGCTTCAATATACAGTCATACCTCCAGATTTGCAGGATTTGGGTCTTGTGAGGCTCCTGCAAAGCATTAAATCTGGGAATTTGTGATGGACATTAATATGGCAAATTATTGCCATAAATATGGCAACTTTGCAAACCTGCAAAATCCTGGCTCCCCTTACACCTAGGAGTAGGAGTTTTTCCCTTTAATTGCAGCAGCTACCACAGGCAGGAGTGCCCTGTCTAAGGCTATGCATATGCACATACGCATATATCTGCCGGCAAGTCCAGACTGGCTGCTGTGGGCAGAACGACCGAAACAGGGCCTGCACTGTGCCCTATGTTACAGTTTAAGGCTTCCTCACTCCTGGCAGAGGCGGGTGGACAGCTGGGGCCAGTGACACAGCCTGGGCCCCTGTTAGGTGATGGGCACCACGCAGTGGTCATGAGTGTGAGGTCCCGGGCAGCCAGGGAACCCCACCCAGGCATAAACAGACATGTCTCTGTGTGTGAGCCCATCTGTGGGTGGCTGTGGAAGATTTTATACAGAATTTCTCAATGGTTTAATGTTGTCAAACTGCTGTGAACACATCTGGAGTGCCCACAGTGGCCACGCTGCCAGTGGCAGTGGTGGGGGGCTGTAGAGCTGTGGTGCTGGGATGGACACTGGAGAAGACAGAGGAGGCTGAGCGCTCAGATAGTGCACGGCAAGGGTCAGTCCGCTCGGCTAGGCTTAGAGTGACAGGGGAGGGCATGACTTCTGTGGAACTGTGATGGGTCTCAGTGTCCACCCGCAGCCTGGGGCAGACTAGGGGCAACTGGCACTGAAGCATCCCCATGTGGGGCCCTGTGTGCCCTGAGGAATGCCATGGCAGTGTGTGTTGGACTATGTGCATAAGCGTTTTGCGATAGGAACTGTCCACAGAGACGCACAGGAGCAGGGCAGGGACTGCAGCACAGGGATGCGCATTGACACGAAACCACAGTACTACAAACGGCACGTAACCTCCACAGCACTTATAAGGAAGATCCGTGGCTGTCCCCAGTGAGCAAGAAGCACCACCCATACACCCTGCAGGGGCGTGTCTGTCCTACCCCACAGGGAGCGCCAGCACTGCCCCTTAGCAAGCAGAGGCACTGCGCACGCATAAACCAGGAAGCTCCGCACATCACTGAGGCAGATGCACGGAAAAAATTTCCATGAGTTGGTGAGGCCATGAATATGACAGTGCGATGTACTGAGGTATGACTGAATCATGGGGGCTTTTCCCACGTCTTTCCTGTCTTTACTGTATTTATTGTATTTGCCATATTTACTGCTACTTTATGGATTTCACTTATCACGGCATCTTTCTGGAACTGCCCCCCTGTTATATTCAAGGGATTATCGTAATTGATTTATTCAGGATTGCATGGATCCAGGAACTGTCTTTTCTGAGATTATGTCCTGTTCCCTTAGGCAATGAACGGTATATCTTCAGTCCTGCTGTATGTATATGTATATGTATATGTATATGTATATGTATATGTATATGTATATCTATATCTATATCTATATCTATATCTATATCTATATCTATATCTATATCTATATTTATGGTTATGTTCATTGACTACCCTCCGTATCTGTGATTTAGCTGACTTGTGGTAAGGTCTGGTTTGCGACTCTGGTTAGCGACTCTGATCCATACAGATGAGAACCATTCCAGCCATTTAGATGATCATTATGGTACTGAGGCTGAGCACAGAGTTGCATCTGCGTACTTTTTGTGCAGATGGCACTGCTGCTTACTAGGACCTGGACTGTGCCTGCCACGCAATTAACACACATCACCAAACATAATGTCCTTAGGTTACAGGAAATGGATGGGAATAACTGGCAGGAAGCTCTCCTTCAAGGGGTTTTCTTATGTATGGAGACAAATAATAAGATTTTCATAATCTAACATATTTCTCAGTATCTTTCAACACCTTTATTGTAACCTAGAGGAGTGATGGTGTAAACTCCCATCAAGTTTTAAGATGACTCCAAACAGGGAGCACCAGTTGATACACTTCAGGGCAGGGCTGCCAACCAGACTGACTTGGATAGGCTGGAGGAACAGGTCAGCTACAATCTTACAAAATTTAGCAAGGGGAAATGAAAAGTCCTACACCTGAAAAGAAATAACTCTGGCAATGGTACAGGCTGGGTATTAATAAGCTGTGAAGCAGCTAGTTGAGAAGGACCAGCGAATCATCTGGGGCAGTCAGGATAAGCTAGAAATCTACCTGTCAGCAAGGAAAGCCAACAATATCCCAGACTATTTCAGCAGAAGCACAGCCAGGACAGTGATAATTTCCCTTTACTCAGTGCTTGTTAGCCAACATCTGAAACACTCTGTACAGATTTTGATTTCCCAATACATCAAATCCACTGATACATTGGGGCACATTCAGTAGAGGGATATTGAGATGCTTTGGAGTACTTTTCTTGGAGGGAGACATGGGGGAAATGACAGTTTTCAGGCTGGAGAAGAGACAGCTTTTGAGGTATCTAACTAGCAGCCTGACAGTATGCACAAGGAGATGGCTCCAGGCTCTGCACAGCAGCTCATGGTGTGAGGATGGCAGACGATGGTCATAAACTGAAACATGGTATGTTCAGGGTAGATGTAAAGCAAAACTTTTCCCTGTGTCAAGCTGAAAACAGATTAGAAGAGTGCAGTTCCCATCCTTGGATTTTTCAGTACCTAATGGGGTAACTTCCAGAGTAACCCTGGTCTTAACTCATGTGTAACCTGCCTGAGAAGGAGGTAGGACTAGAGACATGAGATTCCTTCCAACTTGAATTATCCTACAGTCTTATGAACCAGAGTTGTCAGCAGAAGATTTTTTTCTGGAAAGAACTAAACAATATTTCCAAGTTGGGAACCTCAGGAAAGAATGTAAATGCATACTAAAAACTTACAGCAGGCACATTGTATATTCTGTACAGAGCAGTTTCTTCCTTTATGTAATAGTCTTTGCATTGTTCCTTTTTAAAATTCCTTTATTATCAGCAGTCATCACTAAGGCAAGGAGTGAGACAGAAGGAGTATGGACTGCCATACTGCTTATGACAGCTTTTGGATGCACTGCAGAGTGCACAAGATTGCTTATGTTTATTGGAGAGACATTCTGGCCTTAGCACAAAAACATGTGCTTCACTTATGCAAAATTCTCACATGTCTAAAGTAATTAAAGTTGCTGTATTTCTGTCTAATATTTTACCATCTGAAGTGTGTGAGCATGCACAAGGACATACCACAGTGAGGCTGACACACTGTAGAGGTATCTGAGATGTAACTGGATTTTTGTTCAAGCACGTACCATCTGTACAATAAAAGGGAAGGCCTGCATATGGCTATTTATCCATGTTCTACTATACAGGACAGAGGCCTGGACATCTTGGCCAAATTGCCGTATTTATCTTTTTCCATTTGGACAGTAAAATAGAAAAATTGACAAAAAAAAAAAAAAAAAAAAAGAAAAAGAAATGTGTGCTCTCGCTAGAACAGATGGACAAGGTCATCTCTTTCTGTTATAGACCTCAAAAATTTAGACGCCTTTTTCTTGCCATGCTGAAAAAGTGTCACCACTGCCGTATCCAAGGATAGAAGTAAGTCACAGAAGTACTGCTTTCATTTTTTTGTCTCTTTAGTCCTGGAATGGAATGACAGCGAGAAGGAATAAAACCCATGTTGGTGGGATGTGCCAATTTAAAACACAGTCTCAGTACTATTTCCTGTATTGGCTTTCCTACAGCAGTTTCTGGTGCCTGCTGCCAGGCATCTTCTTCTGTGTGAAGATAGCTGCTGTTCTTCAGGTTGGTGGGAAGCATCACTGTAGAGTAGATTGGTTTCCAGGTCCTGTAGCAGACCCAGGGTCTTATACTTCGAAGGCTGTTTTGAGGTTTCAGCACAGCATTCTCCCACAGGGTCAACACTCTGTTTGTTCAAAAAAATGGAAAGGGCAGTGATAAAATTGATGAGTGGTTTCCAGATTGTTTCTTAACACAGGTTTTGTTTGCACTCTAGTTCCCAGAAGCCTCTATGACCAGTTGTGAACTAGTAGCCTCATCCAGAGGAACCAATTAAATAAAACAAGCAAAATGTGAAAGCAAGGAAGTTCTCACTGAGTTCTCTAAAATGCTTTGGGCTTGCCTATGCATACGTTTTTGTGCTGACCTAACAAAACTGAATTATGGTTGCGAAAGTTGTGTAATCTACTACTATGTTTTGTTTAACACCTATGCAACTCAAACATATGAGCAATAGCTACATAAAGAGCTCAAAGGCATAAAAAAATATTCAAGTTCCAGTCCACTAACCTCAGTTTCAATTAAAGGATAAGAAAGTATGAACTTCATGACCCTATACCTCACTGTAGAGCAAAGAGAAACAGAGGAAGTAGTAGTTGTTCTTAAAGAAACTGGTGCACAGTAGGGATAACCTAAGCCAAATCAAGTAACTTTCAGGTCTTGTTCCTCCTTATATAGCACTAAATAGCAAAATTTTCTCTCTCTCTCTCTCTCAATCTCCATATCTGTATCTATATTACCTATATATTTATCTATATCTATTGCAAACCACCCTTAAGAACAGAGGGAAAGAGTCTCCTTGACAGTATCATATGAGTTCCTCAAGGCTTTTTCAACACTTCATTCTAGTCATCTGGAACAATTTATTGATACATAATCATGCCTTTCAGAAATTTCCAGAGAAATTAACCCACTATTACTCACATCATAAATCCTCAGGGAGCAGTCCTGCGGATGCATTTGTGTACAGTGATTCCTACCACAGTGCCAGACTGGTGTAGACCATCAAAGCTGTCTGAATAATCAGCAAAAATAGATTGTTTTCTGATGTTGCCAACTGGCAGCTGATGGTGGCTCTAATGGTAAGTTGGCCGCTCCTCCCTCTTCCCTTTGCCTGTGAGGATCCTGAAAGGGAAACCTCAAAGTACTGAGAAGCACTAAATTAGCTGAGCTAGAGGTTATCTGTTGATTTCTGATTGCAGCAGAAACAGACTGAAAATCAGCATGGTTAACTCACTAAAAGTCAACAGATGATGGTTTCTGTTGCTCTGCTGTGTAAATGAGGAGGAGGATCAGGAGTATTTCCCTCTTACACTCTCAAATACAGAGTAACCAGAAACTCTCTTTGTGCTCCCCTGATAAGAAAATTGGGGCTGGGAATTAGAGAACCTGGGACTGGTTCCAGTAAGAATATATTCTGCCCTCCTTCACAGCTGTGTAGCTGTTGCTTGGTCTACTCCAGCCCCAGCAGAACTTCCTGGAAGCACGCTGACCACCGCTTCTCTTAGAAAGCTGATTTTTGCTGTGGCTGGGGGCATACCCCCTCAGCTTGCCACTGCTTTCTGCTGCTGTAGCCTAGGTTGGAGAAAGCCAGCAGCCTGATGATGTAACTTTGCGCCACACTCACTAAACACACAGCTAGTCAACTAGTTGGGCTGTGGGTGAATAGCCTCCTCCTGGCCCAGCTGAGCTCCCACTGAGAACAGTGGCAACAGTAATGGACTACTCCGTAACATGTAATGTCTTCTCTGATAACCTAAAAGTTCTCTGAGAACTCTGGAAGATAACACAGAATTCTTTGAAGAATTTTTTATAATATGTTATTTTTATTATAATCTTTATCACCATCAATGTCATTCCTTCCAAGTTCACGTTTTTTCCTCTTCCCTTATGTCCAAATTTTTTGCTTGGTCACATCTGTGGTATCTTTTTAGGTATGATTTAGTTATTAAGGGATAAGTGTAGTCAGAACTGGTTTCTTATTATTTTGTTCTGACATACATCAGTTAACAAAGTTTTGTGCAGTTTCCTGGCCCAGATCTCTTCTTCTGGTCCTGTTCTCATTATTGTTGTGAGACATGATGCATGTATCAAAGTACCCTTGCTTACACCAGAACGTTTATATTCTTTCTTTTGCCAAATAAGCATCTCTTCAGTGTATAACACCAATAATGCTTCAACAAATTTATTCACTTGCACATTAGAAGCACAAGCACTTTTTGATCTTTGGTGAACACATACACACCCTTAAAGCCTTGTGTGCCTACGTGCAAGCAGGCACGTATACAGGCCTACACTGCCCTTCCAGTTGACAGAAATTATCTCTGTTCATAGAAATTTTCTGTGTTTACAGAACAGACATCTTTAGGCTCAGTTATTACAACTATCCATTATTTCTTTTGTTGCAGAATGGTGGGGTTGGCAGGCACTTAGGTAAGCCTCATTAAGCAACTCTTGCAGTATGCATAATCATTGTGATGGAAGATATAGGAGTGTTTATGGTATTCTTACACAAATCAATTAAATATGGGACCTAACTTATTACGGTTCTGCAGCATTCACTTCCCATCTCTTTGACCTGTATTGCCTACACACGCATGTTGGATTTTCTTCTCACAAAAATTTGAATCTAGTACGTAACTGACAAGAATGCTCTAAGACTTACATCCATCACAAAATGAGAGCATGCCTTAGGCTGCAATGTGTGTTACTCTGCTTTCAAAAGCATACCCACAAATCATCTCTTCAAAATGTACAGAACATAATCTCTGGAAGTATAAATGTTAGTTGTTCATCAACACAGCTACCAGTGAAAGGTTATGTCTCTTCACAGCTCACTGACTTTATCTACTCATAGAGGAATATCACATACAAAGCCTCACTGCCATCCTGCCCATCAGTGTATGTACCATTGTACACTATAAACTGCACAAACACTTCTCACTCTATAGAGTTGTCACCTTTGTTTGTCTCTGGGTGAACAATGTCATGTTCTCAGTCACAGCCATAGAGATGGTAGGAGGAACAGTGCTGCCTGTTAATTATGAGCTTTCAAAATCCCTTCCTCCATTGACCATCAAGGAAAACATGACTCACAACCTGTGCAAGTGGTATGCATACTTCCTTTTCATGGCACTCAGTTGCTAGTTCAGTCTCCTTTTCCTACATTATCTGGAATGTGAAAAGTGGTGATCCACTGGGAAGACAAATAAAGCCAGATTCAGCTAAGCAAGGTCAAATCAAAACACTCTGGGCTATGACTAAGGGCTTGAAGAACAAGCAGAAATGTGTAGCTGCCTGCACTTGCACAACTGAGTGGGATCATGGCAGGAAGCTCTTAAAAGAATCTGTGTGCTGCCAGTGTAACAATTAATTTTCTAAACTGCACTGTAATTCCAACACAGTGGGTAAGTGTCTTAATATTTCCTATTTAAAGGGCAACAAATTTCCCAAGAACTTCTATAAGAAGTTTTCCCATATCCAGCACTTCTAAGGTACAAAAAAATAAATATCAGGGTGTGGTACAAAAAAACCCACATGGGAACATTTTATACCACCATAGCACTGGTAATAACTTCATTGATAATCTACAGTCCTAGGTCCAATAACACTTTTTTGCCTTCAGTAAAAATTCATAGAGAATAACCTACCACTATTAAAAAACCCTACTGTAAAATAAAAGGGACTGCTAACTTAAGTAATGACTATAAGCAGTCCATAATTATCATTGTTTCGGGAGTGCATGAGCATAGAATTTTTAATATTACCATTTCATATTCTGACTCTGGCACTCTATATGCACAGTAGTAACAGTGAGGACATTACAGTCCTACCTCCCACTTCAGCAGAAATAGAGAATACTCAGGCTTCATGCTGCTAAAAGCCAAGTGCCACATTTGACAAAAATATTAGCCAAAAAAAAGGAAAAAAAAGAAGAAAAAAAAGTCAGAAAAAGTGGAAACGCGTTTTCAGGTGCATGAGTTCCTGCATCTGGTTCTTAGCACAGACCCCATCTGCAGCTGTTCCAGCAGAAATGAGGGACTAACCAAGGGATGGAAAAGATACCAGTGACAGAGACACAGAGATACAGACAGAGCTGTTTATATGTGTGTGCAACCAGACATAAGTTCAGTTTGTATTATGTATTTGTACATATACGAACTTGAGTTCTTGAAATTAAGTGGCTACAAAACATGTATTGCCCATCTCTTCTCTCACCAGTATAGCACCAATATTATTTCCCAGACATCAATTCCACTTTAATATTGCACCTTGGGCATTGCTTACAAAACAAAGTAGAAAACAAATTGACTTGAAAGTCATAAACTTTTATCTGCACCAATTCTCACACGATAAAGTAAATAGCAATACAACATGCCTCTTACGGGCCGAACATTTCCTGTCTCCCTAAGAAAGAAGCACTCTGAAAACATGTATAGTATTCTCACTACTGCCATGGGTTGTAGCTATCAACCAAGGAAGAAACTGCCTGTGTGCTATGTTATCAGTATGTTGCCTCTATAGCTGTGCTGCTTCCTTATTGCTGTTTCTGCAGATTTCATCATTGCTTTCAAGTGTATGATTAAAAATGCATTATCTTGGAGGTGCAAATTAATCATTAAGTTTGAACTGCAGTCAGAAACAACTTCAGTTTACAGTCACCTAACAGTTCATTTTGTCAGGTATTTATTTCTTATGTTGTTGAAGCTGTCTTTTAACGTCATCTACAAATCCTCTAGAAAACAAAAAAAAGGTAAATATGTAGGGCCACTTGGAACCGCAGACATTGTGAATGACATTGTTTTGGCAGACATTAATCCAAGACCATTTTCCTAAAGGAAGCAAACATTGAAAACATGCACTTTGCCTGTCCCCTCTATATATAAGTCAACAACTTCCTATTATGATTCACTAAGACATCATCATCGGTGCTGTTGTTTATAGTGAGACCTCTTCAGAGGAAGAATTATCTCTTGCTGTACATGTGCACAGCATCTGCCATGACTACCACATCAGAACATGAAATTACATTAATTCTTAGTTAATATGCCTTTCCTTTGGCACATTTCTGTGCTTTTATGGGAAAAACAAGGGATAAGAGAGCAGGTACATGAATTCCATCAATAGTTCTTGAGAAACTCATAAAAATATTTTGAATATTTCTTCAGCACACTATAGTTTCCACACATACTTGCATATCAGCAGGTCAATAGTTGCCTAATGCTGAAGTAGTGCCCAGCTGAGCACCTTTGTTATGACTGGCCAGTGGCTACTGGGAATCTGCCAGTGATTAGCGCTCTCATCTTGGAGGTCTGATCTGATTGAAAAAAAAGTCTCCTCCCCCTTCCCAGGGAAGACGATCCCTATGTAACTCATAACTTGAAAACATTCCAGTCTGAAGTGTCAGTGCTTTGAACCAGGCCAAAAAGCCACAAATGTCATCATCCTGCAGAACCATAATGATTGGGCCATTTTTGAGCTGAGCTCACACAGGTCTGAGTGGATATTTCCCGAATGCCCTACATCAGTTTGATGTTTCAGCTGACAGTACATAAACTCCACCAGATACTACTTTTTGTTCCTCACCATGCACAGAATAAAAGCTGAGCATTTTCCCTACCCTTCGTTTCAGGAAAAAAAGTTGGCAATGGTGATGCAAATTTTCCTAGCAACTCAGCAGGATATAATCTTTCCTCTCACAGTTCCACAAGGCTCTGAAGAACCCTGCAAAAATTTCTATAACTTCAGAGATAAGTGCCCAGGGAGCAAAATTCTGCAGTTCTGCATAACAGAAGAGCAGGCTGAGAACAGCAGTGAAGTGAAACCGCTAGAGTGGACATACTGCATCATTAGCACTCACATATGCATTTTCCTGATCAGCCAATTCCATGGAGTACAGAGATCAAGTGGACCATTAATTCTTCACAGTAGAATTAGAAGTCATCTGCATTTTAAAGCACCATTTTAGTCAGAGATATCTAACAATGGCAGAGTGAAATAAATACTGTATTTTTAGTGGCTGCAGTCTGCACAGGATTCACCAATTTAGTAATTTACTGAACTATTCTCCCAATTCTTTTCTAGTCTGTATAAGCAAGACTTGCAAACATAAATACTGGGACAGAGAGATATTGTACATAAAATATAACTCATTGACACTGTACTTAGAGAATAATACCATACAATAAATATAACCTAATGTACATTATCAATGGCAACAGGAACTTGCAACTGTGCAAAATGTCCCAATTCCAGAAAATTATGACATCTCTGTGCCATAAAGTAGACTATGCTACACTACCATTTTATAGGTTCCCATTTTTTTTCTATTAAGATTGTCTTATACAGCTTTCTTTCTATAGTAAGTTGCACAAATCAGACTTCCAGCCCCCTAGTGAGTTCATAGCAGAGACACTTCCATGGTACCAGAGGGAACCAGAACTGCCCTATTCATCTTAATAGTGTGTTAACTTGCCCAAGTTTATCCATTTTACTGTTTAATTTGATGTCCTGTTTCCTATAGTAAGACAAAGTAGCATGTATACATGAAGAAAACAGACATGAAATACAATATTCTGCTAGCTGCTAAAGAACATGAAATATGTGTGGAAATTACAATTAAGAAAGTCAAAACTAAGCATAGAAAACTTGCTATCTTCACAGCAATCTAAGAACTCCTTTTAATTTAGGATAGAGATTTACACATTTTTACAGATTTTTGTGCCCAGGAGCCCAAGTCCCTTAAGATAGGAAGATGTTTAATTCTTCATTTATTTGTATGAGGAAAAATAAATTTTCCTCTGCTATTTATAACTATTATAGTCATTCCCACTAGGCAGAGGATAGGGCTGCAATCAGTCTCACACAGGCTGGATCTAATTCACCTCAGACCAACAGACACTTCTTGATTTTTGGATAATTTCCTCTCAACTTTGAAAGAGAGAAATATAACATTAAATTCAGAAAGAAGGGATCATAGAATCATAAACTGATTTGGGTTGGAAGGGGCCTTAAAGATGATCTAGTTCCAATGCCCCTGCTGTGAGCAGAGACATCTTCCACTAGACCAGGTTACTCAGAGCTGCATCTGACCTGGCCTTGAACACTTCCAGGCATGGAGCATCCACAACTTCTCCGGGAAACATGTTCCAGTGTCTCATCATCCTCCCAGTAAAAAATTTTTTTATAATATCTAACCTAAACATACTTTCTTTCAATTTGAAGCCATTCCCCCTTGTCCTGTCACTACATGCTCTTGGAAACACTATTTAAGTACATTAAACTCCATGTTAAGCAATAGAGATGACCTTCTTTCTGCCCATATTATATGAGGAGCTTTTCTCTTCACACCAGTCTTTTTGTTATCCTGTACAGCAGAAATCCATGAATACATTGAGCATTTCCAATAGTTCATTTCTGCCAGCTTTATGTCTGCTGAGCATTGCCACTACTGGTCATAAAGTTGGCGGAATTTGGCCTTATTCTAAAAGTTGCTACTCTAGGGATTAACCATTAAGGTTAGTAAATAACTGAATATTTTCCAGTGAATCTTCCTGTATTGAATGTAAAAAGTTGACATAAAACACAGCAAAACAACATTTGCAATTGTTCTACAGAATACTTGCTATAGCACATGCAACATTGGACTTCTCAGTATCAGGTAACTTGTCCTTGGTTGAAACATCAACCTGCAGAATGAAGTTGAGGAACATACTTACTAGGATAGAAGATGGCATATAATTCATGCTGAAAATCAACTTTCTGTGGAGTTGTCACAGCCTACATAATGACTAGGTATAGTCAAAGACTTAAGACTAACATTCATTCTTACCTGTAATACTATCAAAAAATCACAGAACACAAAATGAAAAATCATTGTCACAAAAAGGAAAGTAAACATTCAGCTATTTTTAAATTTAAACTCTATGTATTTAAGCTAGTCTCATGACCTTTTGCTGGCATAAATGCTCACAAAAACAGACATTGAAAATGTTGAATCCAGTACAACCTTGGGAGTACAATTTTAAACTCAGGCATAGTATTATTGCTCAAATACTTTCATATTTGTAAAACAGGAGAATGGAAACAACGTTAAGGGACTTTTAAAATCAGTCTACAGTAAGATATGAAAAAAATCAGTGGAAGACTGTTTGCACTCCAGCTTCAGAATCAAAGACATCTGAAATAATATTTGTCAAATACTCTAGAATAATGGTAACAAGCAGTGAAATCACAATCTATTCACTGAGAGTCATTAAGGAGAAAGAGAGGCTACATTTCTTGTCATTGTTGGTGAGTGCCAGCAAAACAAGCTTGGATAGCAGGGAAAATTGTCCCATGATGCAATTTACCATAAACACTAAAAAAAAAAAAAAATCTAGTTAAAGGGTTGAGAAGTACTGGCAGCTGTCATAGCCCCAGCTTCAGCACCATACCTTATAACATGTTGGTATGACATATATAGTAATGACAGAGTAAGTGTAGCATGGCCTTTACTCATCGGACGCGAGTAGAATAGTAAACACTGTTAAGGACAGCAAAGTTATAAATCACTTATATGCAGATGAAAAGTGAGTACTCATAATATAAAGGGTCAAAGGAAGAGTTCTATATTTCTTTATTCCCTTTGTTTTCCATCATTAACCTATATTTTGAAAGTGAATCTTTGTTGTTACATGATAAAAGTATGGAATTTCCACTACATAAAGAAGGAAGGCAATTCAGGCAGAAATCATTTCCTGTTATGCAGTGGCCCTTTCTAATGATTGTTTATGATTGATTGTATTATCAATATGAGGATTACGAAAATACTGAGGAAATGTAAGGCCACATCAAAAATCCTCATCCAGGGACCTGTTATCTTTGCTGTTACAATCTCTTTCTCTATTAATTTCTTCTCCCTGTATCTTGCGAAGAACCTGTATATTCCAATGAATCTGCAAACACTGGAAATTGATGTTATTGGAAAAATCAAATACTCAACACTCTTGCGATATTGGTAAAGGTGCCATTGCCTAGATCTGGGAGTAAGAAATGAAAATAAGCATTTCCATTTTAGTTAGGAGAATTTCAAACAGCTACTCTGAATCTCGCTGTTATCACCAAAGTAGAGTTCAGAGGATGCATGAGACAAGCAGACAGTTAAATTATGCCAAAGGCCCATTGTTATTGTGTTAATACTATAGTAATTATGGATGTTTCCTTCCAAGCTCACATACATTTATAGCCTACAGGCCTGAATCTTTATTCTTTAGCTCCAGAAATGACTATAGAGTTTCTCTCAACAGTATGACTGAAGTGCCAAACACATTTTCCCTCCTCATAGTTTCTGATTTATTCTTTTGCTCCCAGCATTACCTGAAGTGGTTGCCTTAGGTTAATAAGTGTGGCATGTAACTCTTGTAAAGGATTCTAAAGGAACTATCATGAGACAGATGTCAAACTGCACCACCTTCTTTTTTTTGAAAAGAAACATTAATAAGGTGGTAGAGAATAGGTGGGAGAGGTAGAGTTATCACAGTAGTAATACATTATCTGCCATGCTGAACTTAAATGGAGGAATTTTTTTGAGACCCCAAGACTTAAAGAAAATTCTCAAACCCATTCCCACTTGTGTTCACATATTGTCCACAAAGTCTTAAACACATCTACTGAAAGTAAAACAGTTGAAAAGATTTTTTTGTTCAGCTGTGGCCTGCAGTAAAGACTAAGGAACAGACACACTTGAGTCATACAGTCATATATTTTCCTTGTTTGTTATCAATATCCATGCTTTCTTTCGGAACTTAAATGAGTTGTCCTGCTTTGTGTTGGCCCTAAAAACATAATCTTTTCTTCCACAGAAGATACTCTGTTGTCCAGCAAATCAAATTACTGCCTTCAGGTTTTCACTGAACAAAGGACTCTGATGTGGATACATGTGATAACATGTGGTGGACCTTGATTTGCCAGATCTCCTGATGATCTCAGTCTTTGGAAATGATTCTTGCTGGCTGTGAAATGGAAATACACCGACGAACTGGAGTTACAGCAAGCACAGTGATCCTAGGTCACCAGGGGGGATGCTATACAGAGGCTGAGAGAGCTCGGGACACTGAGACTTCTTTTTGTGAGCAGTAGCCTGATCTTTGACGACACTGAGGATTGTACCCCTGAGATGTGGAAAAGACTCCTGGTGCTGGTGCTACGTGCAGAGCCTACCAACTTTTGTTTCAACTTTAGTGTGGACACAGTTGCTAACACAATCTGGTAGTTGAGAATGTACAAGGATCATATTCGTACTGCTGTATCTAAGCAGTGAGTGCATTCTGTCCAGTTAGTGACTGTTAAGGCCCCAGTAACCAATGATGCCATGATGATTGATGACACCCTGGAGACCAATGACACCGTGGATGCCAACAAAACTGCATTACAGAGTCACAGAATCACAGAATTAGTAAGGTTGGAAAAGACCATAGAGATCATTGAGTCCAAGTGATTAGCTGATGACAGATTGGCCATTGAGGGAGTCCAGACTGTGACTTACGAGATTCATAAGTTGGTGGTGGACACAGTTGTTGAATGTGTTAAGAAACTGCATACCTGACACAACACGCTTGTGCTTACACCAGTGCAGCTCAGACACCCCCCTGGAGCCACTCCAGGGAAGTGCTGTGTGCTGATACTGTGGCTGCCTGGTTTCGTGTGGCTATCATCCTGCCTCCTCTGTGCTCCTACAACTGGTTTCAAACTCCTGTTGCCACTCAGCAGAGCCGCATTACTTCTTTTTGCCAGAAAAGACTGCTGCAGGTCCTGTCCCTGCAAAAGCAGCTAGCCCTGAATCCTGCCCTGATGCTGAATCCTTTGGCTGCTGGTCCCATCCACGCAAAAGCAGCTGGCCCTGGACTCTGCCCGGCTGCTGAACCATTTGTGTAAGTTTACCTTTTTGGGATGTTTGGGTGTGGGTGGCTGGTGTGTGTTCAGGTCCTAGGGGTGGGGGGGCGGTTTTAGGGACATGGGGGCATGGTTTTGTTTTTCTTTTGTCCCGTGTTGCTGGCATTATATTAATATGCATACATTTTCACAGAATCACAGAATCACAGAATATTATGAGTTGGAAGGGACCCACAAGGATCATCTAGTCCAACTCACCACCTAACACCCGTACAGAGACCGAGAGCACATCCCAGAGCATAACACCAACCTAGATGACTCACAGCCTAGCAGGCCACTTCGAGCCGGAAGGGGCCCAGGGTCATCCAGCCCTACATCCCCCAGCTAGACCATGTCACTAAGCTCCTCGTCCAGTCTTCTCTTAAACACCTCCAGGGATGGCGACTCCACCACCTCCCTGGGCAGCCCATTCCAATATGCAATTACTCTCTCTGTGAAAAACCGCTTCCTAACGTTAAGATTGAACCTCCCCTGGCGTAGCTTGAGGCCGTGCCCTCTCGTTCTGGTGCCGTCATCCTGGAAGAAGAGGTCTACACCCATCTGGCTGCAACCTCCCTGCAGGTAGTTGTAAACAGCAATGAGGTCCCCTCTGAGCCTCCTCTTCTCCAGACTGAACAGTCCCAGTTCCTGTAGTCGCTCCTCGACTATGTACATTTTTAATAAATCTTGTTCCATCTCTAATGATTCTCTTGTCCAGTGTTGATAAGTAACTCCTCCCACTGTTTCAAGCTAAGACATATACAAAAGTGGATAATTCTGTAAATAGTATTATCTATTTAAGGTATTCAGTCTTGCAAAACTTGCAGAGGAGCTGCAGATACACTGCAAGTTTTAACAATCCAATAGTTTTTACTCTTCAAATTCAGTAGCTGAGAGCACTTTGGTATCTGATGTTTGGAACTGACTTTGCTCTGTGACTCACACAGCGCTTTTCATGTGACTTTCACAGATTCCCACAGATTCACAGAATATTATGAGTTGGAAGGGACCCACAAGGATCATCTGGAGGTGTTTAAGAGAAGACTCGATGAGGAGCTTAGTGACATGATCTAGCTAGGGCGTGTAGGACTGGATGATCCTGTGGGTCCCTTCTGGCTCGAAGTGGCCTGCTAGACTGTGAGGGAACTAGGTTTGTGTTTACCGTTCTGGGATGTGCGTTCGGTCTCTGTACGGGTGTTAGATGGTGAGTTGGACTTGATAGGAAAAAACACAGACTTTATAAATTGGTAGGATAACTGAGGCTTTCGTATATTAACATGCCAAAATAGTAAGAGAAATGGAGTAAGAAGTACTTCTCAGAGTGAAGCAACAAAAATATTTGTCTTGAAAGCACTCACAACAGAAATTTCCTTCACACCTTTTGAAATTGATACTGAAGATGTAAATATTCATGGGGAAAACTAATTTCAAAAAGGCTAAAAAAAGTCCAAAACTTGAAAATTTCTGATTTTTACTTTCAATGATGCTTAGAACAGATTTATCAGAAGGTGCAAAAAGAAATTCTGGAGCACTTCTTAGTCATTAGAGATGATACTTCAGTCAATGCTGACTTTTTATGTCCCTACCTCTACTTGGTAGTAGGTGATAGATACCAGCCTATTTCAAATCCACATACAGTCATACCTCAGTTATTCACACCATCATATTCACAGCTTCTCATATTTATGGAAATATTTCCCGCAGTTTTTACTCAGTTATTCATGGAGCGGTGCGGTACCGAACTGCCAGGGCGGGTGGCCTCTGTCCCCAGCTGGCCCTGCCAGGAGTCAGGAAGTCTTTAACTGTAACACAGAGACCCATGTCGGGCACATTCTGACCCTTCAGGGCATGGCAGCCAGCCTGAACTTGCCAATGCATATCTGCATATGTGCATATGCAGGTATTCATAGCCTCAGGCAAAACACTCCTGACAGTGCTAGCTGCTGCAGTTAAAGGGAAAACAACCCACCTCCCACACTCTTCGCTGCCCATAAGGAGCCTGGATGTTGCAGTGTTCCAAAGTTGCTGTATTTCTTGCTATAATTTGCCATATTTTTGTTCAACCCATATTCGCGGATTAGAGGTTTTGCGGGACCCATGGGAGGCCCATAGTCCACCAATACGGAGGTATGACTGCACCAGGGTGGGCCAGGTTGAACTTCAAAGGTGCCTATCTATCCAGGGAACTTAAATAATTGGTCAGACTTGATGCTTAGCTTTTTAAATCCTAAAATTAGAGAAAACAGATTCATGATGAGAGCTGGCAGATGAGCTCGCTAAGCCTCTCTCAATCATCTATCAGAGGTCTTGGCTTACTGGGGAGGTCCCAAAAGATTGGAAGTTGGCCAGTGTGATACCTATCCACAAGAAGGGTNTAGATTAGGTAATAGGTGATAGGTTGGACTTGATGACCTCTATGGTCTTTTCCAACCTTACTGATTCTGTGATTCTGTGATTCTGCTTCAGCAGTTCTACTGGTGAAAACCCTTTCCTATTCAGTCACTCAGAGACAATGCTTGACTTAAGAGACAATCCTCGTGCTTGAAATAGAAATTTTGCTCTGATGATCTGCTCAGGGTGATTTAATTATGTGATGTGTGATATCATCATTGTTTTTTACGTATTTCTCGTTTCTTTCATGTATTTTAAAACAAGCTAGTTTGGTGAGATGAAATATAAATACATAAAATCAAAACAAGCTAAATGTTCTTAAATGGCAATGTCTCACATTGGCCATTCAATCTTTCTAAAACTACTCATATTATTAATTTTTACACCAGATTTATGAAGTTATATAAGACTATTTAATAAAACCATTTAGTTTTGGTGTATGGTTTGGTTTTTTCCCCCCAAAGTATTTCCTTTTGCTTCAGTACTCTGGAAGAGCTCATGTTTTCAAGATCTTTGTATATTTTATTTTCACAAATGATTACCCTTGGCTAGTTTCTAAAAATATTTTTTTTTCTGTAGTACAAAAAGGGCAACTTTGAAAACAGTCACAGTTCTTACCAGGGCCATTGTTGTAATATTTAGCATTTGAAGTGCTTGCCTCTCAGAGCCATTTAACAGCTGTCTTCATAGCCCCTTATTTCAATGGTCCTTTACATCATGGAAAGATGATAAAGCTCCCACATTTGCCAAGTGATGTTTCAAGTGAAATGTGTGTCATTTCAAGGGAAAGTACTGGATCTCCTACAGAGGAGTGATTTGCTTTTAGTGCAATGAATTTTAGTGGTTTAGTTTGAACTTAGAGCAAAAAAGACCTATATTAAAAGTCCTATTGGACTTCTCACGTCAGTACACAACAGACCTGTCATGCAACTTCAGGATTTTACATTAATTCAAGACACTGGAAATACAGCTTACAAATGATCGTGAACAGATCACCCAGAGACCTGCACAGAAGAGTATTGGAAGCAGCTGAGGTACAGAAAGTTTTGCAAAAAAACCTGCTAGAAGATTCTATAACAGGACCACCCACATGAAGGAGCTAGTATTAACAAGCATCTGGAATGCATAGTATTTCAAAAATATTCATGAAGAAAGAATGTCTCCCCAATCCAAACAATTACACTGATAAAACATTGTTAGTACCAGGAAAAGGCAGTGATCCAATGAATTTTCTTGAATCTAGATCTCAGGAATTTGATATCTCCAGTATTCCTGTATTTCTCAGTCTTCCACTGATTGCTTGTGAAGCAGGTGCACAGCTGTTTTGCAGGTTTATTGACTGCACAGTGCTGGAACTGCCTTCCTGGACCTCAGGAAAACTGTGTCATGGATCCTGTGTGAGGATGTGGAATAGAGCAGTCTTATTCTGAAAAAACAACATTTGCTGCTTCCTGGATAAAAAAAAAAAAAAAAAGTTCTTTACAGAAGGAGGTCTTCATGTTCAGTTGTCAAATGGCTGCATTATGGGATGACAGATGTTCATGGTCACTCAAATTCTGACTTCAGCTCTAGTTAGTACAGGTCACAACAAACACACCGTTTTTATCCCGCAGGGGTTTCTATCAATTTCTGTGCAGGTTTTGTGACTGAAGCACCTACTCTGTGAACCTCACCCTTGATAATCAATACTCACCAAGGTCTTTATGTGTGTGTAGAAGATACTGTTCTATTATATTATCTGTACTCTATTTCAACACTTTATGAATTTTCCTTTTTCTAGATACAACTAGTTAGTCTTCATGGCATTTATTGAGAATCCAAGGCAACCATAACAATTTTCTAAGATAGCCAAGAACCTCTTATCAATTCAATTGTGTCTGCCAATTATATGACATCATCTCCACAAGCTAGGAAGCTTAACTCTCCAGCACAGGACCTCAAACACCAGAGAGTTGGTGGACCAGACCCAGCCTGTCAGAACAATTTTAATCTAGCAGTTCAATGCCTGCTGTCCACTTATCATAGGCCTTTCAAACACAATTTGGGAGAAAGATAGAGACTAGATGTCCCGGGTTTGTTACTCTTTTGTTACTCTTTAAATTCCTCTTTCAGATTCTTTTGAGACTGAAGCAACTGGGCTGTACTTGTCACATAGCAACAGTGTAACCTTTTTTTCTTTGCATAATTTGCATAACCTGTAATAAAAGCACCCATGAATCTGAGGAAAGAACAAGGACTACTATATGAGCAGCCATGCATCTGGAGACTCCTAGGGATGAGACCCACATGAACATCTCCATTTTGGTCACACACCCAGGTGCAGATGCAGGGCAGAGAAGGCATTGAAGTACAAAGTCCTTATAAAATAAAATAAAACTTGTTCCCAATAGAGTGTTTGAGGAGCACTGTCCATCCAGTGTTGAACACTGAACCTCATCATTGTCAGGTAAAGAAACTGATAAAGAAGAACAGGAGGTCTATGCTCCTTTCTGTTCTATCAGCCTTTGGAATGAATGCATTGCTCAGGTGCCATCAGTTCTTTTGAGACCACAAGAGTGATTATACACACTTCTTAGCATTGTTGTGGCCCTGATTAGTCTGAGTTAGTCACGTTTCATAGTGCTCCCTTCTGTGCTGAACCTAAAATCGTTATAAAATATATGAGAAAAAGAACTGGATTTTTTTTAAATAAGGCTTCAACCTTTATTCTTACCTTTTTTCCATGCCTCTCTTAAAACTCAAATATTCAATCAATGCAGTTTTGACCATGCCATGTTGCACTATTTTTCTTTTCCTCTTTCTTGTAAAAATGGCCATAATCTGTTCACAAGTACTTTTAAAATTATGTTTCTAATATCAATGATAAATTTCATTTACCTAATTATTTGGATTGGCAAGACATTTTTTCCTCTGAATGCTTCCTAAATACTTTGCATTCCACATGCTTGCTGAAGATACTTCTGTTACCTTAGTGGTTATAATATGTTCTGTCAGCTTTAGCACTTTTATCTGTCTCAGTCTTGACTCATCATTTCTGTGAAAGAAGATTCACTAAACCATCGTAGCATAAGCAGTTTTGGCTCAGTTTCTTTTCACATGTTATTTAATCAACATGTAAAATGCTTTTCTAGGTAGTCTGAGTATTTCCTAGTAGTTGAGCTTCTCTCTTCCAAACTTCGCTTGTGCTTTATTATCTCCTCACTGCTTTGATCATGCTCTTGCTTTGCCAGCAGGCTTGGCCTGTTTATGTTTTTCTGGTAACATTTTATTTTGTTGCTTGTCCAGCTTATCTTTGTTTGTTGATGACTTCCAATAACTTCCTCTGAAGTATTTGGCATCACTTTCTCAAATATTTCCCATACAAGCTGTAGTGCGATTTTTTTCATCATCCTAGAATAATGCCCTGAAATGCATTCTCGACTTCACCTTGCATGTCTCCTTTGCCAAGCTATCTTAGGACTTAAAAAGGATCAGAGAGATGGCAACACCCAATCATCTTCCTGGGCAGTATCCTACTCTGTCCTAGAACAGAACAGAACAGAACAGACAACTTCCTGTTCACAACCTTACTCTGTACTTCTACAGATGGCAGCATTCCACTATGTCCATATCTTTGACTGAAAATAATCTGTTGAATAGAGTTTTTGATCTTAGGGAATGCCATATGACTTCATACTTACATATGTATGTGAGAGAGCCAAAGCAATACTATGCATGACATTCACGATCTGGGTCTTCGGTGACTTTCTAGTTTTGATTTTCACCTTCACATTTATACCATAAACTAACAGATTCTGGAGGCTTAACTGGACTCTGGTTTGATCCATTCTTCTTCTCTGTGTCTTCTGCTGCTTTGGTTATGCACAGCTCAATGCAGCAGTTGTAAACACACGGTACCAATATGCCTAAGTAATAGTTTCCAATGGCTCACTGAGGAATCTGTAATGCTCCCTACTGTTGTAACAATGCTATTGGCATATTTTTCTTGCCCACTTGTATACCTGAAGTTGGAAAAGTGTAATTTCTTATTGTCACCTTTTCTATGTCCTGTCCTGCTAATTCCTGAACTCTCTAAATCCTGTTGCATATTGGCATGCTATTGTAATGTATAGCATTGTGGTACAACTGTTTGCAAACGTATCCAGCTTTCTTTGAGTCAAATATTTTGATCCTCTTAAGTAGTCTTTTTGGAGGGGTCCTAAATTTAATTTTCCAAATATTGTTCTGTTTCCACTCTGAGTTACACCAGGGAAAATCAGGAAATCTCAGAATTTTCTGAAAGAAATAAAATACAGGGCTTTGGCCAGGTCTGCTAAGTCATTGACACAGACAAAAGCACATCCTTGTAGTTCATAAATTTATATGCAAGCTATACCTGGATGGGATAAAAAAGCTGAGATAGACCTGCTAACTCACTGTGAGTATAACCTTTATGCACAAGAAGCCATTGAAGTAGTGTC
>WEKX01013701.1:142281-172906 GCA_013390025.1 Pitta sordida | reverse complement strand
GGGGGGGGGGGGGGGGGGGGTGTTGCTACGGACCACAGCCAGCACACTATCAGCTTGGAAGATCACATTTTAATGCTCTGTGCAAGCTGGACCTAGGACAGGTGGCAGCAACGGATTCCGCGCGTCTCTGCCTGGCGAAGGGAGGTCCCCTACGGCTCCATGGCAAGATCTGTTCCAAGTGCCAAGTGCAGCATGAGTTGCCACACCCCCTAGGTTTAAACATATTTCACTTTTTTGACCAATTCCCTCATTAGCTGCCATCTTGGGCAGCCATGGAGTTCCCACAGCGGTGACGTTGTTCTGACCCATCATACGGTGTGTGGAGGTGCCAAAAAGTCTTCCCCCACCCTGGTGTTCTCGGGCTAAGGGAAGCAGGGCAACAAGCAAGGCTTATTTACATATTCATGGACTTATTTACATACTGTCCCTTTGCAGCGCACTCTGACTCAGACAGAAATTATCACGGAAAAAATCCGTGATTAATTAAACCCTCAAAGAGCAAAACCACAAAGAGGGTTCAACTGTACCTCAAATATCACAGGGGTTTGGTTGCGAGACCCCCCTGCAAACTAGGATTTACACAGATATAAATGCGGCCCATATGCCACCGCACGCCCCCCAGCCCTGGCCTGACGCCCATCCATCCTGGGGCAAGAGTGCTACCGGCACCCCGTCTGTCTCCACTGGTGCTGCTGGAAGCACTGGGCTGCATTCTGTCCACGCGGCACTGCCCCAGGTCAGGTGCGAGCATCACCGAGGATGTATCCTAGGATAAAACCCATGAAGGAGTGAGGGTGTGAAATTCAAAGCATGAAATATTGAAGTATTACTGTATACCGCCTGGTTCAGAAACTGCACGGAACCAGGCACCAGGGTCCATGCCAGCACGGTTGGCATCGCCAATGACAACCCTGGGGTGGCGGTGGATGGGAGGTTTCATCCCCAGGAGTGCGGGAGGGGAGCCGCTGACTTGGCACCACGCCTCAGCTCTGTCTGCATGGCCACGACATGGGCGACATAGCCCGTGTGTCCCAATGCCAGTGGCATGGGCTCCTGACTTCAGGATACAACCCCCTAGTGCTAGCCACGGAACCCCCTCTCGCTGCCCAAAATAGAAAGTTTCTGCCAGGCAGCAGGAGAATATGTTCGTGTACTGTGGGGTTTTTGTACATAGATGTTTATTGCCATGTCAGAAACACAGAAACAGTCGATACCAGACAGGCCTGGGAGGTCCCTTCTAGGATGTGTGGGGTGGAGGATGTGCGGAGGAAGGGTAGGAAAGGGAAGGGGAGAGAGCTGTGGGCTGGGGCATCAGGCACAGGGATGAGCAGAACTGCTGGCGCTCCCAGTGTGGGATGCATCTGTCCTCTGGTGCTGCACCAGCTCCTCCCACCCATCCACCACCGCCCCGCAAATCTCTGAGGAGCGGCAGCCGGAGCAGATCACAGAGAACCACCAGCTCTTTTGCCCTGTGCAGCTGCTGTGCCCGCGCTCCTGTGGACAACCCTGGTGTGAGGCAGACCCTGGCCGCTGCCCACCAGGGATGGGGCAGGTATGCAGCTCTCAACCTATGAAGGGCTCGTTGCCACAAACACAAGCACCCTGAGGGGCAGGGGAGTAGAAGGAAATCAACCCAAAAGCCCCTGAAAAACCACCTCACCTGGTGGGAAAAGCAGTTTAGTACTGTGCTTCTCAGAGCCAAAACACTTTGTGGCTTCATGATGCCTGGCAGTGGTGCTAATGGATATGTAAATTGGGCATGAGCCAGGCGGCAAGGGGTTCCCATGGTTACTGTGCCCGGGACAGGCTGTCTGCTGTGGGGACAAACAGACAGGCGGATGGGCATGGGCACCCAGATAGGTCCTGGTTCTGCCACCAGCTCACCCAGCCATGGCCACAGTCCCTGGGATGGGCTGCCCTCTCCACCGCATCTGCAGCATCCCCCCTGCCTGTTTATCCACTTGGACTGACTGGGAGGCTAACAAAGCCTATGACATGATGGGCAGACATGTGGCTTCCATCCTGAAAGCCTTGATACCGCCACGCTGCTGGTCTGCTCCCATTGCCAAACCCCTCCCATGCCAAGCCGTTTTGTCTTCTGCCCTCCCTTCTGCTGTTACAGGTTAAAGGGTAGGTCAGAGCCACCAGCACTGTCAGGGGCATGACTGTCATGAAGGTGGCTGTAGCCCTCACATCTGCAAACATGGTTGAGTGTCTCTTTGCTAGGCGGCAAACCAGGAGGGAACCTCTGCAGCTGCCCTGGCTCTGCAGCCCAGCTCAGCTCTGCCTGCTCACACCATCACCCCTGCAAGAAAGCTGAAAGCTTCACTTGGGGCTGCTGCAGTCTCGGAAAAAGAAAACTCAAACAAAAACACCTGACCCAAACATAGCAGCAGCACATGTGTTGCAGCCTTGCAATACATCACGGCCCTCTCCCGAACACCACAGCCCCTTTGACTATGGCAAACTGTCCCAGCCCATGCAGATGTCACTCCCGTTGCAGAGTGCCAGGGTACCCATGGCACTGCTCCCCCCAGCAGCAGCTCCATTCCCCAAGCCTCCCCCTGGGTCCTGCTCTGGAGCAGCATGGCACCTCTGCCCTGTTTGAACACAAGAGACACACACCAGCAACCAGAAACCCCGATAAAATCCAGCACAGACACGGCAGGGAAAGGACAGCAACAGGAGCCTCTGCGCTCACTCAGCTCTGCCGGAGGGGCAGGCACCGGCTTCAAGGCTTCTGGCCATGCTGACTCCTGCAGGTTTCTGTACTTGGACACACAGCTCCTGTCCAGGAGCTGGGATTCTGTGGCTGGGAAGTGGCAAAAGGCGTTTCCTCTGCTTTAATGAGGCACTACAGAGGGAGTCGCACTCCCAGGACTGCCCTCCAGACCTTAGTCATGGACGGGGTGTGGCTACAGGTGTGGCCTACTTGAATACTCATGGGGTTTGCTATCTTCATGGATTCCAGAACTCACGGGAATGCTGGCAGACCCAATGGCCCACAAGTTACAGGGGTCAACTGTATTACTGTATTTTTCTTCTACTTCATTCCCTGTGATAGATGGTATGTTTAAGTGGTTTGTGCTGCTCTGTCATATTCCTTTAAGAAAGAAAGAACTGAGTCATACTGACCATGTGAATGGGAAGCTGCTTTTAGCCTGGAGCAAATTCCTGGAGGAGAGACACTTCCATAAGGACAAGGTGAGGCAGGCAGAAGAAAACACAAAAAAATCCTGCAGAGCAGCAGAGGTATGATAAGACTGCTCTCTAAGGAGCAGCAAGCAGAGCCAAGACTAGAGCTCTATACCTGTTTATCATGGTCTAAGAGAGGATCATACAGGATTGTGGCAAACCAGACAGAAAGCTGCTCAGTGGACTGAAATCACAACTAGAAGGAAGGATATAGACAACCAAGTGGGAGGCAGGAGGCAACTTGTTTATAAATTTATTCTTATTTCTGTGGCAACTGTGTGGTTGTAGTCTTTGTTTAAAACACAAACTGTTCTAGTGCACCTGCAAGTAAAATGTGGTCTTTTGAGATTAAAAATCTTTTTTTCCTACTTTGGAGATCTCACTATAAGAAGGGTGTCTAGGTGGATGCCCTGCAAAGTTCTGGCTGGCTTAGCAGCCCATGTGTGCACGACTTTGTGCTGCCCAATCCACTACCTTTTCTGCCACTTGTCCTTAAGATGAAAATGCTCAACAGGGGTAGGATAAGTTTCAAGATTTTTCTCTGAGGAGGCGCCAACAGATCACCATCTTCATCTTGGAAACTTCTCTTTTCATACATCAAAGTCTCACACAAATCAGCACCTTATTGACTAAATCAGTTCTTGCGGTAATCGTCATAATTTCCACTTTGGGAATAATTTGCCTTGACTCTACAAGAGCTGCTCTAACTTGTATGAAAATTCAGGCTATCACATTGTCCCTGTGTAAAAGGTCAGTTATCTTATCCAAAAAGATTTCAGTCTGACATCATCTACATTTGATAAAACCAGGATTATCTTGTTTTGCATTTGCCTTCAAGGCTTTAATTATTTTGTCTTTCAAATATTTTCCAACACTTTATACACCATGGCATTCAAACTAAAAGATTCAGATTTACCCAGAAGAGTATACTGACATGAGTACATTTATTCTGTTGATCAGGCCTGAATTTCTTTTCAGTTGAGAAGAGTAAATTTTTATCAAATTTCTGGCTTCATTTATAGGCATAACACAATGCGATCAAGGTTTCCAAGTTGCCAAATCTTCATCTTTGCAAGAACAGCCCACTTACATGCCAGGTTCACAGCAGATACAAAATATTTTAGAAAGAAACTCATTTCAGCAAAGTCTCATTTTTCAACTGAACTCTGTGTCAAAAATATTAATCAGATCTAGCCATAGATTTCTTTTACTATATAGTCTTTTCCATCATCCCTGTACTCTCTATGACAAGCTTAACTGGCTGAATTTATGTTGTTTGGGTTTTCATTTTGTGACCATAACCTTGCCATCTAAGCTGTTGCTTAATTATTTAAGATTTGGGTAAACATAGGTTAATGTCACTGGTGCATTATGTAAGTGCTTTTATGGGTTAGTATTTCATTAGAAGACAATATTTAAGAATCCTTCTGTGTATGGATTATCTTCATTTCAGTAATATTCACAGTGATTGATGAGTAATTTCAGATGTATTGTCATAATCCTAAAAACATGTTTTCGAGGCACTTTTCAACGTGTTGAAGCTCAAAGAGAATTAATGGTGAATGCAGAAATCTGGTTAGAGACCTCTTTTTATTTCAGTGAACACTTGGTGATGTATTTATCAGGCTATTCAAAATGTTTACCACATTGTGAGTAGATGAATCTACAAACAGCATAACTTCACAGATTTTAAACACAGAAGGGAATACTGTAAGACATAATATTGCACTGCTGATTCCCTGCACCACAAAAGGCTACAAGTCTCACAATTAGTTCCTACTCCAAGTCCAAGATCATACGTATTTTTAAAATATCCAGTGACATGTCTTTTACAATCATTGTTTAGACGCTCTGGTACTGGTTTTTCTTATCCAGAGACTTTTCATTTTATTTCTTGCTGTGACTTTCAGCATCAGATCATTTTACTTTTTGCTTATTAGGTATAAGAACTGTCTTCTAGTGTATGTTTTTCACTGATAGCAATCAAATCACCCCTGTACCTCTACATCAGAGAGCTTTTTTATTTCTCTCACTCTAAGTCATGCGTCTCTTCTTTAATCATCTGCATCTCTTCCGAAGCAACTATTTAACATTTTTCATAGGAGCATACTGTGGATAGAAAGCATTTTGGTAGACAGTCTATCAATGGTTACATTAGTGCTAACTCCATTAGCCACCGCATCATTCTATGGAGATTTTTTCAGTTTGTTATAGCTCACAACATTTAATTTTTCCGGTCATTACTTTCTATAATGTTGTCCCACCTTCTGTAAGGATAGCTTATATAATTTCAGATATCTGTGCTGAAATACATTTTGTTTCCTTGCAGCTGGCTTACCAAATAATTCATGTCACTCTCTTGATGTTCTGTCTTTATTGCAATTTGACACTCCCCCACAATTTGTGAAATGTGCAGATTTTATCAGTAACTGCTTGACAACGATTTGCCTTTTATAGTAAATATTTTTAAATCAGTTTATAATCTATCATGTTGAATCTTACTTGAGTACTTTTGCAGTTGATGAGCAATGACAGTCCATACAATGAACTAACAAGACACATCAGGAGAGCAGCCTGTAGGAAAGTGTGTTTTAATTGAATTTGTACTGTGTGTGACAAAATTTGGCAGACTGCGACCAAATCATTCAGTGTACTGCTTCTGCTCAGTAATTCAAGGCTGAATTTTTTAATTGGAGATGAATAGTATGCTTTAAAAATGTATCTGCATATCCAGAGAAAACAATTGCTATGCTGAAAAAGATGAGGTCATTTTGAGTATGTGAACATTTCTGCAGACCACAGAATCACAGAATATTCTGAATTGGAAGTGACCGACAAAATACCAATAGCTGTCCAATTAATCCTTCCTTTGCCAGTAATAAGCACTAGTGACTTGAAAGACCAAAATCTAGCGTTTTTGAAAATATTTCAGCAGATAAAATCTGTGTTTCAGAGGTGCAGAGAGCCTGAAATGGGTGTGGTGCACTCATATGAGCTGAGAGCACCAGCCACAGGAACCAGTAGAACCAGTTCTTCCTTGTCTGGCCTGGGAAATCCTGCCTTCAAAGACATGAGTTGACAGCTTTTACTAAAATACCCAGCTCACATTCAGGTAAAATTCAGACTATAAATCCCTATCTACTGGGGTCTACCTGGATGTAGGCCATTTTCATAAGAACACTCATATTCTTACTATATGACAACAGAATTTGACTGGTATATTTTCGATATTTCTCCAAGTGTGAAGCCAAAGAGAGCCATAGCAAACTTTTTCTTTTTCTCCTTATAACAATGGGGTTGATTTTTTTCCTTGGCAATCAGCTGCTACCAACACGTGTCTCATCCCAATCACAATTCTATTTTAAATGCATTACTTATAATGTGCTGCCCAGGTCTTCCACTAACTGCAGATATTGGAACCTCTGGTATTTATCTCCCTATTTAGGCTCTCTCCATCTGCCTTTCAGAGCGAGAGTGATTTCACAATCTGTATGCTTTTTATACACAATGTTAGAAATTATCTTTTCCAAATGAGGCTCTTAATAGTGACGAGCACCTCATTTTAAATCTGAAGCATTTAAACGTGTAGAATGTTAAATAAAACCAATACGTGTTCTTCTCATTTGAGTGGACTACACAAGCTGCGGTTATGTTTCTGTACTCATTGCTGATACTGATATTGATAGCATAGTCAACACACGGTTTATTTCATCTTTCACTGAGAGTACTATCTCCTCTCTGTGTAACTCATAAAAATAATTGCTGTATTTAAAGAAGGTGCTTGAAAGGCAAAGAAACAGAGGGCATTGTGATTAAAGACCAGTAATGATGCATACAAGGCAAAGACTGTTAGTCATTACATATGATACACAGGTCAGGATAGACTGACCTGAACAGCTAACCACTTTTTAATAATGTATTCATTTCTAGCAATCTTTGGTTTCTTCATGAATTCTCTCTTCACGCCAAAGTTTTTATGTTTACTTACTGTATTCATACACAGTGATGGCATTCATGCAAGAATCATTTCAGTTTGGAAAAGTGTGGGTTTCCAGGTAAGTGCATCTATCCTACACAAACGTACACCATAGGGCTTCTTTAAATTGCTAAGACATTTTAAAAGGGACATTTTGTTTTAACTGATAGAGAGAGTTTGTCAGATGTGGGAAAACTTGTCTGTATTATTTAGCACCTCAAAAAAATTTACTGAAAGAATATAGTCTCCACCTGAGACTGAAAAGGGAGAAATAGGTCGGCTATAGACTGTAGGTGTGAAACAGATGAGCTACAAAAGAAATTTAGGACAAGAGGCTCTTACAATTAGAGGAAGGAAAGGACAGTTGATAAGCAGAAACTGCAATAGTACAACAGAGGTATTAAGAACCACGAAAAATCCCTTGCTTTTTTTTCAACAGTTTGCTTCATTCTTAAGTGAACTTCCACTATATGCATGCCTGGGAACTCAGAGGTGTGAGCTTACTTTCCACTAAATTGTCAACAGACAGATTTAAGGGAGGAATCTGAGTCCTCCTTTAAGACACATGAAAAACAGAGCCATTACAGCTTGATTCATATGGAACAATTCAGTAGGCTGACACCCACTCATTTCCTTTCAATCACAATGCAGGGGAGCTTCCTGTTTAATCGCTTTTCAGATGGTCATAATTTTGTTAGGTTCATCCTTTCATCTTCATGGTCACCATAAATTCAGCATTAGAATACATGTGCTAATTAAGAGTTGTGAATGGTATGTACAGCAAACAGCATAGCTGGATCAACAAGAAGGCATAAATTATAAACATGTACAGACAGAATGTGGAGAAACTGCTCAGGTAAAGACAAAAGAAAAAACCTCCAACCTTACTGAATTAATGGGGACAGAAATAGCATATACACTATAAGAAGTTCACACAGGAAATATAAAGACAGAAGAAGATTTAGGGCAAAGAAACAACATAATCAACATCTACTGTTGCTGATGAAATGAAGATATATAGCCAATTGGGAATATCCAAAAAACCCACCACAAAAATTAGGTAACAGAGTAACACTGTGCCCTAATAATCCTTGTAACTCAGTAACACTTCTGGTTCTATGTAAGGATATAGACATTTATTTATAAACAAAAGAGATAGAAGACAAACGTAAATTTACAGACTACTTTGAAATTATTGATGTCAGTTATCATAAAATCACGGATGTGTCTAACACAGGTGGCAACATGTAGGATGACAGTTTTATCCATAATAAGGCACATCCTGTACAGGGCTCCTCACAGTACAAAATCATTTTTTCCATACAGCTTTCTATTCCACATAGAAAATATTTTCTGTGAGTCATTTTGTTTAAATGTAAAAGAGAATTAACTTTGATTGTTCTTGTTTCCTTTTGTTTGCTGTCTAAGAACATTTAGGTGATATAATGTCTACAGAAAGTGAATTTTAAAGGCAGTTACCTCATGCTCTGTTCTATGTTATACATTAAACTCTCCCGTATCCTCCATGCTCACTTAGTTATTGTCAAAGATTAACATGATGTTCAGAAATCACATTCCAATTTGACAGAAAGCAGACAGTAACTGCAGAGCTCAAGAGCTCCCTTCTCTGTGTTCTAAATTCCATATAACTCCCTACAGCTGAATTATATAGTCTCCATCTTTCACCAATCAAATGCTTTTCTGCAGCACTTGTCTTTCCTGTTAAGAGTACTAGGAACGTTCTTTCTTTGTGAGATTCAGCGCAAAAAAGAGAGGCTCTTATTCATTCCCTTGTAATTGAGATAGCTGAACAAGAAGCATCTGACCCTCTCATATTAATTCATGACAAAAATGACTTTGAGAAAATATCTGAAGGTGTCACTGAGGTAAAAAAGTGTTAAATAAAGTGAGCATTCATGGTTGGTCATTGAGAACAAGAGAAGCTGAAAATAGAACCTCCTTGTGGAAAGAAGCATCACAGACTTCAGAAACAGCACCAGAAAGAGTACTATTGAGACAAAACGAAACTGGGGGAAGATCAGGGAGAAAGAGGTTGAGAACTGTAATGTTGCAGAAGGGTTGCATAAAAAGGAGCACCGTGACCTTTGCTGGTGACTAGGGACAGCACAGAAACAGTAATACTGAACTTACAACATGTAGACTGATAAACTCGACTAGAAGGAGCTAGTGAGGGAGGGCAAGAGATCTTTTTGGCCTTTTTAATCAAGCTTCTCATCAGCTAATGATACTGGCTACTAACACCAATCAAAATGTTCCAGGAATCTTACATTCTATCCCAAGCCTATTAAAGGAACGATTGTTCACATGGAGAGTGTCTTCAATGAGTTTTACTTGCCAGCAATGTTTACTGTCTTTCCACCAGAATTTGGCAAGAAGGTTGCACCATGTTGCTTGAGCAGATCTCATAATTCATTGCATAACACTGCACCATCTCTGGAGCTGTCTCTGGATGTCTTTTGATCTCGTGCTCAGCTCATTCACCTCATTAAAGTGGGATAAAATGAAGATAGGAAAACCCAAAACAATTTTTTTTTCTTGTTTAGGAAGATGAATTGGCTCAGTCTGCAGTTGGAGGAATGCCAGAGCCAGCACAAAGGACTGAATAAGACATGCAATAGAGTGTGCTGGAGAGAAAGGGGAAAGTGGGACTGAAACATTTTGTGACAGCTGTACTGTGAAAATTCACCTTTAAAAAAGAGGACAGACAATGTTCCTTTGCATCAATTATCTTGAACTGGTATGAAGATTTTAAGCAGCAATAAGAGAATTGCATCCTTCAAAAAACATAGAAGATTCAATTCTGGTAGATAAAAACAAGTGGTGGTGATTTTCCATTACGTGCTTTAAGAACATGATGGAAAAGAGAACAAAATTCAACACATGGAAACCATCACTGAAGTCAGAAAATGGTTTGCACTACTTTCTTTTCTGCAAATTTTAAACTTAAAAAAGGGAACAGGATGCTTTGTTTTATTAATAGGTTTGAAAGAAATACAGTATTACTACAACAGAACCCCGCTCCCTGCAAAGTTTACAAGGGCAAGATGACTTGAAGTGTTACAAGGAGATGGGTTAATAAAATTCATTTTTCAATTCAACATCAAACTGTAAAGGCTAAGCCCACCATTTTGTCTTCCCTTTAAGCACTCATTTTCGTTTCTTTAGGTGTCTTTAACTTTACCAGCAGAGGGAGCAGATGGAAGAGCAAATGGGTAGGGAAAAGGAGCTGACTTCAATTAAACTTTGATCTTTGCTCTTTGTTCGAGAGCAAACAGCTGCTAATACGTAGTGGGCTAGAGTATCCACAGAACGAATACACTTGCTTTGCCCGAGTTCTCTCTTCTTCTTCTTCTATAGTTGATGGCATTTTAAATTCATGTACACACTACTTTCAGTCCATCCTGCAGCCCTCCTCATGCAATTTCACTCTGTCTCAACCACTTTCCTAGCACTGGGCTTTACTGTAAATCTGGAAATATGTAGCCTATTTGTGTAAAATGAAAACTCATGAGGAAATTCATGTCTGAATAACGCAGTGCTAGTTTTGATCTATTGGAGAAGCTTTTCAGTTCAGCAGCCTTTCACAAGGGGATTTGATAAGATAAAGTCTTGTTTGAAACAATATTTGTAAGCCATTAAATGTTTTATCTGAAACTGTTAGTGTTCTCTTAAAAATACCTGGTTTTCTTCCCACCTCTCATTTTATCTGTTCACAGATAGCTTCCTCTGCACCATTCCTGAATACAAAATGGACTTTATACCTAATAATCATATTAAGCCAAATACAATCTCTTTTTGTGCATCAAAGATCCTGCATTTATTTTTTTTTTCAGAAAACCTCAGCATGTAGGAAGTGGGAACAAATACTCTTTCTTTTGGAAAGATAAATCTTTTGGCAACATGGGCTTTTTTTCCTTAAAATAATAGTAAATGTATCGGACTTGTGAAAGACAGTTTAGATGCATCAGGTGCTGTTCTGTCCTCAGTAAGGAGAAAGAGTACCCCTGGGATCTGGTCAGAGATTTAGGGAAATACTTTATACCAGACGTCACTGAGAGATATTCCAAGTAAAATCTTGCACAAGCAGTTTAGATTTAGCACTATCATGAAGTAAATAGGCTTCTCCCAGTCCAACCTGAGGTTGCTCTTTTTTTTTTTTTTAAGTTCAGTCCTGTAAGGCTTTGAGCAAAAAAGAATTGCTCCATAGAGAGTAAAGGTGAGAACCCAATAGGTCTGAAAAAGATGTTGTTTGCATTAGATCAAAGGTGAGTTACTACTAACCCAAAAGCAATCACTAATCGGTTTCTGAAATTCTGACTAGCACTTTACAAAAATGATTCATCACGTAGCACAGAGGAAATGAGTGGCTTTGTAACAACTGCAGACTCTCACAGCAGAGCTATAGGTGTGTCTTATCTATCATTCTCAACTAGAGGAGATAAACAAGGCTTTGAAGACAAAGAGCAGTGTCAAAGCCTTTAGCTGTTGCTGTACCTTGAGAAGTCCACCAAATCATCAAGAAAATTCTCAGCTTCAAGCTGGCAGGCAGCTATTTGGAGAAGGTACAGAGAGATTACAAGCAACAGGAAGAAAAGCCTTTAAATCTGTCCTTAAAGTAGAAAAAGCTGTGCATACCCACAGTAGATATTTTTCTGTCTCTCCCATATAAAACTATTTCAGGCTATGTTTGATAAGAGGTTTGATGAGGTCATGAGTGATAGGGCTTAGGTTAATCGAGTTAGATTTATTTTCTAAAAAAATGCATACAGCCATCAATTATTAATATCAGCATCACATCTACACTACAGAGTCCCTATGTGACCATTTTTCTCTGAACAGAAGGGTTTAATTGACTGACTTAGCTGCACATAAAGAATATTGCCTAGACTAGTAGCTGGTAAGTTTTGTCCTGTTTTTGACTCATCAGTATTTTCTTCTGGAAGTGAAGATCCCCAAAGAACAAATTCTAATGGACTGACAATAGCTTTGTGAATTTTTTGATGCCACTGTTGGACCACTCAGAAGTACCTGATCATTGGATGAAAATCCCTAAGTTATATATGGTCATTTATATCCACATGTGAAATATTTGCAAGTGTAATACCCTGATAAACAACTTTTTCCCCTTCCATCTTTTTTCCCCCTCTTTCAAGGAACTATTCAGAAATATCTCTTTTCACCTTATTTTGATAGGGTTATACTCTTAAGGAATCAGGGCACTCAAGACGAATTCAGAAATCCTTTTGCATTCAAATGATACTCTCTTGCTTGGAACAATCCCAGATCAACCTAGTCTGCACTGTATTGTCTGTTTATAAAATAAATTAGAGTAAATTGAAAGGACTGATCATCTCATGAAATAAGTTGGAAGCACTTCCTCTGCTGGGGTCATTCCAATGGCATATCAGCATCCAATTTCCAAAGGAAATTTGCATTCAAAGTTAACCATGCCCTATTAATTACACAGTTAGTAAGTGACTCAAATAGGTGGTGAGTGCTACTTCTTTCATAAGGGGAAAAGTAAATACAGTATATCCCTGCTGCATTACAACCTGTCCATTACAACCCCACGGATTTGTGAGAAAAATTTCTCACAATTTTTCTTCAGTCACTTGCGAGTTTCCCTGGCCGATGCATGCGCAGTGCCTCTGCTCCACCAAGGGGCAGTGCTGGTGCTCCCTGTGGGGTGGTGCCAGCCCGGCCCCATGGGGAGGGCCATGAGCCACGCTGTCCTCTGCTACTCTAAGCACAACCAGGGACTGACCGCCCCCGGGCACCTGTTACTGTTTCCATGGCTACAGGCGGGGAAGGGAAGTGCCCCAGGAAAGTGAGGCTGGCCACAGCGGCCAGCGGGATATGCTTGCTTCGCTGCCGCAGCTGAAACCCCCCACATTGCGTGGGGCCAGGGCATGGCGCGGAGCCGGGGCGTGGTGGACATGAGCACCAGGGCCGAGGTGGGGGGGACTGACACTGCGGGGTTTGGGCTGCGAGCACGTGCAGTGGCAGCAGCCTGGCAACAGCCACAGAAGCGGCAGCATTGCCGAAGAGAAGCTGAGGGATTCTAGGGGTGTCTCCCGAGCCAGAGAGGGCTCAGAAACACTTCCTTTTGGTGCCTGTGCTGTGAGAGCCTGTGGGAAGGAACAGAAAAGTGTCCACAGTGCTCTGGAGTGCTGGGGGTGGAGCGATGGGCATGGCCTGCATGCATATTAATGACCTGCACGTATTTGCGAGTTTGACCTTTTGCAAGACCTCTGGTATTATNTGACACTGCGGGGTTTGGGCTGCGAGCACGTGCAGTGGCAGCAGCCTGGCAACAGCCACAGAAGCGGCAGCATTGCCGAAGAGAAACTGAGGGATTCTAGGGGTGTCTCCCGAGCCAGAGAGGGCTCAGAAACACTTCCTTTTGGTGCCTGTGCTGTGAGAGCCTGTGGGAAGGAACAGAAAAGTGTCCACAGTGCTCTGGAGTGCTGGGGGTGGAGCGATGGGCATGGCCTGCATGCATATTAATGACCTGCACGTATTTGCGAGTTTGACCTTCTGCAAGACCTCTGATATTATTCGTTTCTCTCAAATGAGGGGGTATAACTGTGTAATTAAAATGAATGCTGGCCCTGGTATTTTGCTTATTTTCAACACTCTCGCTGTCCATATTCCTGATATTTATGTTCATAAAATTGGCGTGCTGAGATTCTCAACAATGGGATACTGGTAATCAGACCAGAAACAGTCCACAGGCCCTGGAGAGGACATAAACCTCTGGGCAGATAGTCACCAAGAGGCCACAGATAAAGCTGGGATTTCACGTGTATCCTCTAAATCACAGCTTAAGATCCATCTAATTAGTCCATACACTAATGTATCTTGATGAGTAGATTGGGGAAAGCATTCAAGAACTCAAATCCTGCTACCTCTTCAGGACAAGTTCTCAAATATTTTGGTCCTTGCTGGTCCAGATTGCTGAATACAGAAAGACCAATCTGTAAAAAGCAGTTAACATCTGTGCCAGNATATTAACGACCTGCAGTTCTTTGCGAGATTAATGTTTCGCGAGGCCTTTGGCCTGTCCCTTTCCTCGCGATGGAGGAGGTATAACTATAATTATCATGCTGTAATATTGCTTTTTCATCGTTAAAAAGCATGAGGATATCCCATTCTTCAATGGATCTTGCCAATGATATTCATCTTTCTCATTGCAGAGATAGATGATTTTCACTATGAATGCAGTATATATGATCTTCCCCTGCCAGCCCACAGTGAAAACTTCTGAAAAAGATGTTATACTGTCCTGCATCTAATTTCTACCTAGGAACATGGCACAGCTCACTGGTTCTCTAGTGAAATAGCCTAAAATAACTCACTTAAATCTAGGGCTCATTTTTATAACCACTGCTCAGAACTCTTCATGAATGGTACCCAGGAAACCTTAAACTCAAAGAACCACGTCTAGGCACTGAAATAGCGCCAGGTCTTTTAAACAAGTACATCAATGATCTCCCTGAAATTTGATCTTGTAAGCAGTCTGACTTGATGACATCTGTTTGGGCATTAATTCTTAGGACTTTTCTGACCTTGAATATAACTTGAAACCTGATTCAGCAGTAACACTGTCATAACTGGCATTTGAAGTTGAATGTTTTGCTGTTGTAATTTCTTCTATAATTCAGGTTTAGTTTCTCAGTGGAATACAGTCTATATTTCATCTATCTCATAGTTTCTCTTATTTACTCTGTCCATCTGATAACACTGGCTATCAATGTCAAGATCTGCAACAACCTATCGATAAAGTTATTGGACCTAGAGTGCACAATCTTCAAATATTTGTTACTACTTTACTACTCAGGAAAAAGCGTAGTTTTCTAATTTTGATCTCCTCACTTCATGCTACTCTAGCCAACATGTAGCTAATCACCTCTGGTTTTTTGCTTTACTCACACTGACTAATAATGTCCTGCCACATTTCTATTCTGAAGACACTGGAGACAAAAGGGTCACGGATATCAGAACCTTTCCTCACCTCCTGTTGTATTTGAAACTCTCTCCTTAGTTCTCTGTTTAGTTCAACTTGCCTAGTATTCAGACATCTCATATGGTCTGCTCTGTTACTCTGTGGCATGTTGACAGCAGAAAACACAGATTCTGCTGGCAGCACAATGCTGAAAATCTTATCATTTATACTGTGATCTTCCTAAAATACTTCCAGATTGCTTGAAGCTAGAGTGCTGCAACCAGATTATGTTATGGATAAGGAGAATCTGAACTGCAAGTGCAGGCTATGATTCACAGCATACAACGCAAATTCTCTGATTAGATGAGGTCCAAGTGCACTGGATTCTGTCTCTGAAAACGCATTCTGTTGGGTCTCACTCTGTATTTTTAGTAGATTTTCAATCCACAGGTATTGAGCATATCTATTTCTTCAAAGAGCCACAGAAGTCCTATCTATATAAGGATGTTAGTGCAAAACAATACCAGCACTTCAATTTACAACATGCTAACTACTTCATGCTGTGTGTCCCATCAATGCTCACTCAAAATCACAGTCATCAACTGCAGAGGTGGAAAGCAGAAGAAAGAGGCCTCTATGCTTTAATAGTATGGTGAACTAAATCAAGAAACACACAAATCTTTAGTATGAATCATGGCTCTCACATTACCATAATACTGTTTACCATACATGTGGAAAAATAACTACAAGTTGTAATTTACTCTCAAAGGCCTACAATGGAGTTACAGATGTGCTGAAAATTACACGAATCTGTAACTTCAGCAGGGCTGAGGCCAGCAGTGCCATGAGGAAATAAGATAATGAATATAGGCTTATATTTATATTGCTAGACTGGTCTGATAACACCAGGTATTTCTACTGATGCATACATGCATTTGCGATATTCTAGAGGGAGTGTTCACTACAGAACTGGAAACTAAATGTCTTCATATTTCTGCTGTTCATTATCTTCAATTATGTCACATATTTACGAAGAATTTCTCTGGAGTCAGAGTTCAGCTGATAACCTCTTCCACATGAATTATGATAATGTCTCTTACTATTTGTATAGCACTGGAAATTTTCAAGATGAATAGAGAGTAGGAATGACCCTTCTACTCATCAGGATATAGTTTGTTTCATTATTTTTTCTCCTGGTAGTTGGTACTCACAGGTGATTTTCAAAGTTGATAACTATTCTAAGGGAAGCAGAAGTTTGATGAATAACCTCTGAACCTGTGAACAGAGGTATTTCTTGAAGTAAGGGGGTTTGATTAGTTCTTCACATTATTAACAAAGATGCTATCAAAAATAAAGTGCAAACAAATTCCAGCACCACATATCAAGGCAACAATCAGTAATTGCTGATCAATTTTATTAACTAGTTTCTTTCAGAGAGGGTTTCAAGGGTTACTTTAATGTAACATGCAATTCAGTATGAAAATAAAAAAATATTTTCCTAGAGGGACATTTTTTCTTCCCATCTGCCAAGCACAATTTATTTATGTATGAACATTTTTTTTTTACTGTGCCAATTTTTTATACCTGAGATTTTCTCATTTTTTTTACTGTGCCGATTTTTTATACCTGAGATTTTCTAGGTACTGGCAACTATAAGTATAAACTTTAAATACTTCAGACTGGATGTTTAAACCATTATTATGTTTAAATAGCACCTTGTTCCTTAAGTGACTCCATTGGAATGAGATACAGTATAGTTTATCAGGATCTGGGAGTGAATGTTTTTTTCATTATTAACATCAATACGTTTCAGTTCTGCCACCAGATGCTAAGCAGTTACAAGTTTGTTTAAAACCAGTTACAACAAAATCAAAGTAGAATCACTGATAGGTTTTGTTTACAAAGGCTGAAGTCTGATATGGTTATTCATGTGACAACAAGTTCATATTCAATTCACAAGCCTTTCTACATTTAATCTATATCATAAGCTCTGAAATAGACCTGAAGACATACTAACAGGGCTCGTTTTGTCATCTGAATATCCATTTAAGAAAAAGCCATAGATGGCTTATTATATGACATTAATTGCTAAGCTGAGAATCGTGTGCAATTTCCCAAAGTCCACAGTGCATGATTTGTGAGAGGGCAAATCTATATGTGAGGATATAGAGAAGGAGAAAAGCAAATATTTTTAACTGTAATTGACTATTAAAACAATTGTAAGTCAGTGAGTATCTAGACTGTAAACGGTGATAGTTTTATCTCCTAAAGACAGGAAGGAACAGAAAATATGATCACAGTGAAGAAACTACAGCTTTTTAGAAACCTTAGGAATGCATTATGTGTGGAATGATTTCAATGAGCTCAGGATGTCAGCACACATGCAATAGCAGACTGGCCTGTATCANTCAATCCCTGTATGGGCATTAGCTTGGGAGTTGGACTCAATGATCCCTCTGGGTCCCTTCCAACTCAGAATATTCTGTGATTCTGTGATTAAATGAGAGTAACTGAAGCACTTACACCTCCAGGCTGCCTGCTTGCTCTTTGCTGGAGTCTGCTGCTTCACATGCAAGGAGAGCTCCAAAGGCTGTGTAACATCTCCCATACCCTCATATTTATAATGTTCTATAGCTGAAGGCTAGGGTAAATTGAAATCAGAGCTGCTTTGCTGCAAGAATGTCAGCCTCAGAGGGTTTTTTGCTGCCTATTCTCTTCACCTATTTCTGCTGTATCTCCCCCAACAGGACTTGCTGGACAAGGGCTGGTATAGACTAAAGTGACCTAATTGTGGCCTTCCAGTACCAGAAAGAAGCCTACAAGAAAGATGGTAAGAGACTTTTTGCAAGGGCATGTAGTGGCAGGACATGAGGGAGTGGCTTCAAATTGAAAGAGTAGATTTAGACATCAGGAAGAAATTCTTTACTGTGAGGGTGGTGAGGCTCTGGAACAGGTTTCCCAGAGGAGTTGTGGATGCCCAATCCCTGAGAATGTTCAAGGCTGGGTTGGGTGAGGCTCTGAGCAACCTGGTCCCTTCTTATGACATGGGATTTGGAACCAGGTGATTAAGGTCCCTTCCTAACAAGGCCATTCTATGACTCAGATAAAGGATGGTGGCAGCAGCTTCTGATCTTTAAGCTTAGTTCACCACTGGTGAATCAACAGCATCCCTATTAACAATTTACCACTGCTGGCATTAGTGAACAGCCTGAATTAGTCCAGATTAGGCTAATTCCTGAGCGACCCAAGACTTTTGTGAAATGTCTGTGGCCTAAGGAAGAAGAAGAAAACAATAGCCTTAGGACAGTGAAAGAATTCCCATCTAATATTCATTGACTAATACACTAGAGCAAAGGTAGCTTATATGCAACCATTACAGCAGATGCAAACCATGATATCATTTTACATGGCCACCATCATTTTATACATCTTTGCCTACACACACAGACATATATATACACACGTGTATTATTCCTGTGTAACACTAACATTGTGTCAGAGGGCAGCTTGATAAATGTGTTTGAAGGGATCTACTAAACTCTCAGCAATTAAAAATTTCCTTTCCCCCATCATAGAAGATTGCTTTGGTTTTTTCCCTTTCCTTTTCCACTTGAATATTTATTCTGCATTTTGGAATGGATAAAACTAGCTGGAAGAAGGAAAATACTGTCTCAGAAATGTAGAGTATAAGAAACAACACAGCAAAATCTTCATTCAGAAATTTTAAGCGAAAGAGTTTGTGTCTCAAGATCACAGTGAATCAAAAACAATGATCACACACTACAAAGGACAAAGTTCACACATTTCCAAATTGTCTGACTCAGATGAACATGACTGTTGAGTCAAAAGGCCACTTGATTCAATAGCTGTGACAGTAGCCAGCAGCAGATATTTCAGAAAGAATAAAAGAAACAAAGTAAACAAAGAATTATATTTTTGCTGATATTTCCCTCCAGCTGTAATAAATTGGTGATGTGATACTGCCGGATTCTCCTACATGTGTCTTTTCTCACTGTTTACCTCCTTTCCCAGTTCATTCAAGAAGCTGAGTGGTACCAAAACAAATGCCCAGGACACTCCATCAGAAATAGCAGCCTATTCCAAACATCGGCTTTGATGTCGTTTTACTGAGCTCCTAATACACAAAAAGGTCTTCCCTTGAGTACTGTGTCCAGTTCTGGGCCCCTCAATTCAGGAAGGACATTGAGATGCTGTAGTGGGTCCAGAGAAGGGCAATGAAGCCAGAGAAAGGTCTGGAGCACCCGTGAGGAGTGGCTGCGGGAGTTGGAGCTGTTTAGATTGAAGAAGAGGAGGTTCAGGGGTGACCTGAAAGGACATAGCCAGGTGGGGGGTAGCCTTTTCTCCCAGGCAACCAGTGACAGGATGAGAGGACACAGCCTCAAGCTGCGCTAGGGGAGGTTCAGGTTGGACATTAGGAAGAATTTATTCACGGACAGGGTAATTAGATATTGGAATGAGCTGTTCAGAGAGGTGATGGAGTTACCATCACCTCGAGGTATTTATGAAAAGAACAGATGTGGCACTTAGTGCTATAGTCTTGTTGACATGGTGGTGTTTGGTCATAGGTTGAACTTGAACTTGGAGGTCTCTTTCAACATATGTGGTTCTCTGGTTCTGTGATTCTGTGATTTTACTCAGAGGGAGCTTGATTTCCATAGGAGCCTTTTGTGAATCTTTGTTGAATGACTTCTGAAAATGCAGTCTACTTTGCTGATAACCAGAGAATCTTAAAACATTACATCCTTCAAAGTCTTTTAAGAGATTTATGAGATGTGACACCCCTCTATAAAAGCCCTAGTGTTTACCTTTGTATCCCAAAGCAGAAATTCCATGAATCTGCATGGTATGGAGGTTAAAAGTACAGGTCCTTGAATCCCAGTGGGAGTCATTCCTTCCCAGTGAAGGTAGATTTGGGCTAAAGAATCATAATGAAGACGGAAACTATAACGTAAATGGCTTTAAGTCATCTTAAGTCCTTTAAGACAAGTCAGGCGATAGTATCAACCATGATAAAACTTTTACACTGACAAGCAAACTGAGAATGTATCATAGCAGAAATTATTGTGGGTTTAATGAAGTCACACTTTTTCAGCAGGAAGCGTTTTTGTAAAGGAAATTTTTTGGCAACACAAGCTAGAACCCTGCCAGGAATCTAGCATGGCTTAGAGATGGCATCTCTTTTTCTTACCCCATCCCTCCCTGGCTATTTTCCTGCTTTGGCCCTTACAGGTCTTCTCCCTCATCATAGAAAAGGCTATTTCAAAGAGCAAAGAGCACAAAGGCCAAACAAAGAGCTCGCCCTTTCCTTGTTTCAGGAAATTGGACATTCAAGGCCAGAATTTATTCTCAACAGGAACTATTTTAAAGATCCAAAAACATCACTTGCAAAAAGCTTTCCTAACATGCAGACTAGATGTTCTCTTTTTAGCATAAATCAGTCTCTCCTGGTTATACAAACATCTGCTCTGCCGTCCTGTGGAATTTCTTTCCTTTTATATCTCCAGAATACATTGATGCTGTCCCTTTTATGATGTATTTGAAAAAGTGTGATTTACATAGAGATAACATTTCAAGTGATACCATGGTTTGACTTTATTCTGTAAGCACTTTAGAAGTGTAAGAAATAAGATGACTTGTCTTCATATTGGTAAGATTCAGGTGAATTTAGGGGTGGTGTTAAATACTAGTGCAGTTGTTCTTTCATATTTTTATGTCTTCATAGGTGCCTAAGGGCTTGGGAAACTACTGCCTGAGGTTCAACTGAAGCCTTACAGAGCTGGTCTTTCTCAGAGTGTCTCCATCAATAATTTGGACAATATTAGGTCAAAAGGCTGGGTGGATGTTTCAAAACAACCAGGGGAGGTTTAGATTGGATGTTAGGAAGAGGTTTTTCACAGAAAGAGTGATCTCTCATTGGAATAGTCTGCCCAGGGAGGTGGTGGAGTCACCATCCCTGGAGGTGTTTAAGAAAAGACTGGATGAGGAACTCAGTGACAGGGCCTAGACGATGGGAGGCTCAGATGCATGGAGCGTGATGCCCATGGTTCCATAGCTGTGGCTTCGATCCCTGGGTAAGCATTCGCTTGGGAGTTGGACTAGATGATCCTTGAGGTCCCTTCCAACTTGGAATAACCTGTGAACCTGTGAGCCCTGCAGGTGTATGCGTTTGTACACAAATATGTTTCCAGCTTTCTTCATAACACAATCTTTCCCTCATGCTCATAGCTGTCTTTTTACCTTTCACGGGTTCACAGGTTATTCTGAGTTGGAGGGGACCCACAGGATCATCTAGTCCAACTCCCAAGCGAATGCCCACCCAGGGATCAGGCCCACAAGCATGGAACCACAGGCACCACTCTCCAGCCATCCAAGCCTCCCACCATCTAGGCCATGTTGCCTCCTGATTTTCAGTCATGTTACAATGTTGTTCATAGTATAAAGTTTGCTAGCTTGATCCAGTGAGGTGTGAAAATGTAGAACTAAAAACTCTAGCACTTTTCCCTATCACCATGCAAAGCAAGACTAATATTTCTTTTCCATGATTTTGAAAAGTTTATATATAGACCCTGCATAGTTTTGACTTTCAGTCCAGGCATACTCTGCTGAAAAATAACACATAGGGGATTTGTCCATTGTCAGTATCTTTTCTTTTCTTTCAGTGCCAGTGCTTCCCCCCTCCCCTTTTCTTTCTCTGACATACACCGAAGTCCCTTTCATCCACATTTGGTGAGTTATTTGTATCTCTGTCTATTAAGCTCTTCAGGCAACTCCTTTCTTTTGCTGGCTCTATCCTAATAGTCTCTCCTTTCTTCTCTCTTTTTACCCTCTAGGCTGGTTAAAGGTTTCCCTTTTTTTTAAGCACAAGTATTCTGGGGAGCAGACAACAATTCTTAGATAGGCTGTATGCATTCAATCCAACAGCATGTTATTTCATTAAAATGACTGGTACTGATGGTGGGATGTTTGGATGGTACTCTCCCCTTGCCCTTGCTTGCTGGAGTTCATGAAAAGAGGAAATAAGGTAATTTTTATGACTGTCAGAGTGTGTGACCACTTCCATAAACCCAGAAAATGGAAATCAGGCTTTAAATGGAAAACTATGTAGAAGGTTCTTGTTATGTCATTCCCTCTGGCAGAAAAAGCAAGAAGACAGTACTCAGATTTCCCAAGATATTATACATGTGGTAATTGTCTCAAATGTTGTTAATACAGCTATGAAAATGCTTTCTGAAGAGCAACTATGTGGTTTTTGTTCCTGTGAATTGAAAGTACAATTTCCTTCTTTTGCATTTTCCCACTCAAAAATGTATTTAGTTTGAAGACATTTTCCAGGCTTACATTTTCAAATAATTTATTCAGAGGAGTCTGGGTATAAGCACTGGTCAATGTATAGGAGAACTGGACACAGTCACTTATGTCAGTCTGCTTGTTAGAATAAATATTTGCTGGATAAGGTTCTGTATTTGCTAAGTTTCAGTTGATAAAATAAATAAAGAACACTAGAACTTATCATAAAAACTGAAAAATGTTTCACTTTACCAAAAAAACATTTTGACTTGCAACCATACTGGGGAAAGCAGGTGCCATTTAAAATGTCCAGAACACTGACCATGGGTTAAAACAAGACCATTAAAAGGTCCCACTGATCTCCATTATAAAATATGGTACTGTTACCACCGCTTGATTTCCCTTCAATAACTCTTCTTTTCCTCTTCTCTTTCAAGTTAGCATCTTCAAACTAAATGTCTAAAACCAGTCTCCCGCATCTATTCACTGTGGCTACAACTCTGTCTCTGAAAAACCTGATATCAGACCTTCTATCTCTGTTTAATCAAGCAGGAAGTAAGGGCTGTTTTAAAATTCAGTTGTTTTTTTACAGTGGCAAAGAAAATGTGGAAAAAGAGCAAAAAAGTGTTTAAATACAAGTACTTCTTTGGCTCACAAATAGCTGTGAGCACTCCCATAGAGTGCCATACATCTGTTCCAGCTCTATTTTCTGATATTGCAGGATTATCTCTTCTGTCTCAACGTTGTGACTCTTGGATCTATAATGCAACACTTGACATCAATTTGCCTCATGGGATATTATCTTTCCTATTATAAACTAATTAATCTTTTGAAAATGTAGTGTCCTACTTTTAAATGAAATTGTTCTAGGAAAAAAATCACATTTCCAAACATGAAACATATCCCTTTGTCTGCATTTGGAAAGCATTAAATCTCTCTTATCCTGAAATAATCTTAGAGGGTCGTCATATCACACTGAATTGTCTGCTTCAAGAGCTCTACTAAGGACAGGCAAACTATTTGAACAATGCAAGAACTGGTCTAACCCTTAACATTAACCTCAAAACAGCACCACTGAAGTTCAAAGAAATTCAGCCAGCCCTTGCATGTTTCCCTCACCCACAAACATATTCACCTACCTCAATACATCTTCATTTTAGAGAGAAATGGGAAGAAATGTAAGCAATCATTCCTTTCTTTCAACTGAACTCAACAGCACAATAGTTCCCGTATTTTTCATCCTAGTCACTGGAAGAGGTGAAGATACAATGCCTATGAAATGTCAAAAATTGTAGACAAATTTCAGAAAAACAAACAGCAAAATTCAAACTTGACTAGGTTCAGTATCAATGTGTGATAGATGAGAAGACATTATCTTTTTAAAAATTTCAGAGTAACAATATGAAAAGAAAAGCAAATCAGCTAGCAGACTGAAAATGAAAGATTTATGACTTTGCCAAGCCTTATTAGAGACTGTTATGGGAAAGACCTCATGCAAATACTTAGTGGAAATTTATGTATAATATTATCCTCTGGCAGATTTTTTTTTTTTGCCTTTCTGTGTGTAGTGGTCAAATAGAGATTATTTCACATGCCCATCTATGAGCAGAAAGGGAAAATAAAAGGGGTTTCCCCACATGATTCTTTGTATAACTGGAAAAATATTTGCTTTTCTTCAGGTTTTATAAGCACTAAATCGTATTTTAGCACTGAAGACAGTGGGAGTCTTGCCTGCATTCTCTGTCATGACTGGGTGTATTGAAATTTCTGACTAGAAAAGAAAGAGTTCTACACAAAAGGTTGCAAAACAGAGAACCTGTATTCATCTATAAAACCATAAGACTGACGGCATTTTGTCCATGAATATAAGAAAATCATCAGGTGAAAACTTAGGAGGTTCTCAGTGGGGAAAAGTTAAGTTGCTCAATGGGAGGGTTAATGACAGCTACAAGCATCTGCAATTAAACTGGGGGCCCAAATCCCATTTGATGATCTCAAGCATAACAGCTACTGACACTCTGTATTGGGTTTTTCTGTGGCTGGGTTTCTAGTAGCAGGGGGGCTATAGGGGAGGCTTTTCTCTGAGAAGTTGCTGGAAGCCTCCCTCATAGCTGGCAGAGGCAATGACAGACAGCTCCTGGCTGGACCTGCCGCTGGCCAAGGCTGGGGCCAATCAAGAGTGCTAGAAATGCTTCTGTGATAACATATTTAAGAAAGGAAAAAAAGTTAGAAAGCAGAAGACAATCATGGCTGCCAGAGAAGAGCAGTGAGAAGATGAAACAGCAATGCAGGCACCAAGGCCAGGGCCAAAGGAGGGGGAGGAAATGTTCGAGGTGTCTCCCTGCAACCCGTGGTGATGACCATGGTGAAGCAGGCTGTCCCCCTGCAGCCCATGGAAAGCAGAGCTCTACCGGGTAGAATGTGTGCTTTGGGATGGGACTATGCTGGAACAGCCAGTGCTCAAAGAACTGCACTCTGTGGAATGACCCATGGGGCAGCACTATTTGGAAGAGCTGCTGCCCCTGGGATTGGACTCATGCTGGAGACAGTCATGAAAGACTTTATCCCATGGGAGGGACCCCAAGGAATGCAGGAGAATGGCCTCCCCTGAGCAGTGGCAGAGAAACACCAGCTGCCTGGTTTTCCCCTATTCCTGTCCCCTCTGCCCTCTGGAGGAAGGGGAAATGTGGTATCTGGTGTAAGAGAGAGAGGGGTGGGGGAGAAGGTTGCCTTAAAGATGATACTTCGCACTTTAATCTCTGATATTGTTAAAAATAAATTCTTTACGTCCCCACCTTGGAGTTTGTTTTGCCTGTGACAGTAAAAGATTTCTAATAGTCCTCATTCCTGCCGTAGCAAAACCCTTTTTTTTGTTTTTCCTTTCCTCTCTACCCTGTTTGTATGGGGATGGGGGGATGAAGTGAGGGAGTGGCTGTTGGTGAATTTCTGGCATCCAGCCAGAGTTAAACTACCACACACTCGCAGGGCATTGCTATGGCAAAAGACAGCATTTTGCTTATTACCCCAATTTGACTGTGTAAATTTGGGTTTCACTTAGCACCTCAAAACTCAACCCAATTGAGCCAGTAGGAGTTCTTCCATCCACTTCAAGCACACTGGTTCATATCTGTTGGATAAGCAATAAGGATTCACAAGCAGTGCGGTTAAGCACATACCAAAGAGTAAGTGTTTAATTTAATTTAGTGGCACTAGTTGTGCTCTTGGTTTTGTTTTTTTTCTCTTCCAGATGAATGTTTCTAGTGAGGAATACACATGTAATTGTATCCAGGTCTGCTGCTCTGAGCAATGGGATCAACTTTTCCTGAATCCATCACATTCTTCATAGCTTTTGATGCTCGTGGTGAGACAGTGCTGCTCAGCCACACTGATGTCTCTCAGAACTCACATTTCAGGAACCAAGTTCAAGATTTAAACAGATAATTAATGATTATCTGAAAGTGACCAATGTTGTTTATATGGAAGGTTGGTTTTGATACTTGTGTTTTGAGGCTACTTGTTTGCAGGGTGAATAACGTTTCTTTTGCAAAGGTCCTGTATCTAAGGGAATACACTTGAAGAAAGGCCTTAACCCTTGGCAGTGTGGCTGGAACTTTGAATCCAGGCACTTCGCTGCATTTCATATGCAGTCATACATGCAAAAGTGTTAGTTATCTTCAGTCCTCCAGAGGCTCACGCCTGACTGCGATGAAATGGACCTCAGGGAGGGCAGAAACAGTTAATGAAGGTATCTGGAGATGCAAACAACTGGGACGTGGCAAGTTCCAGCATCATGGTTGAGAACATAAGAATTTCTTATTTGCTCAAATTCTGCCATTGCTACCACAACTCACCTGTCAGTGCAACCACTTTTGGAGACTGGTTTTAATTTTCCTCTGTACCTCAGTGTTAGTACACATCCAGAATGGTGCAGCTCTGAAGAGTGCTTTAGAGCACAATTGCATATTTTAAAGATGACAGCATTATGAGCTGTTCCAGAGGAGCTATTTGGCTTTTAGGATGACTGCTCTAGAAAGAATTCTCTGGCTTAACAGCGCCAGGAAAAGGGCAAGAGAAATACAGATGCTGCAATCTGGTTAAGGGAATGACAAGCTCCTGTGCTGTGGTACTTAAGCACAGTCTCCAGCCGACACCATTTATGAGCTGTTACACACGGCTGGAATCACACACAGGCTCAGCGAGCCTTTCCATAGGGCTCGCATTTGTTTTCACATTCACTTTGTAAATGAGTTCGTAATGTGGTGGAAATGGTAGCAAATGGACATTAAATGAGGCTTGTATGCAGACTGATCCTTTGTAAATATACAGGCTATTATAAAAGCAAGTAATAAGAAGGCAAGCAGCCTCTGCAACAGCAACCAGTGGAAAAGAAGTTATTTTACATATACAGCATTTTGAAATGTGAATTTCCTGTTTAAACTGTCTTCACTCCAGCCTCAACTTCTCTCTCCATACTAAAGCTGCAACATATTTTATATTGCCATGGATACTTTGGACGGAAGACAGTGTGCACTAGCAATCAAATTTTCCACAGGAAACTATTCCAAGAACCTGTCCCACATTGCAGTGCTCATACAGAGTTTCTGCTCAACTGTATACAGTCTTTTTCTAAAGGGTATGAGTAGCTGGGACTTGGGCTGCCTTGTCTGCAAGTTTGGAACAGGCCCAAGGCATTACCACTCTCTGGGATAATTACTGCATTTTGCTATCGCTTGCCTTTGCTCGCTATTTGCACTCTCCTAAGCAGGGTCTCATAGACTGTAGGAGGACACTCTCTGTAGGGTGCAAAGAAGAAATACAAGCTGGCATTTTAAAAAGTCGTTGGGAGACTAAAATACAATCAAGCAACAATGATGGCCAAAGAGAAATGATTGCACAGGAGTAAAATGGAGTTGAAACCTTCAGACGTTTAAAAGGGGAATTGTAAGGAGAAATGCTTGTCATGTAAGCATCTCATGCAGGAAAAAAAACCTAGGTATGGTTGTGGGTTTGTTTTTAGTTTAATAATAATAAAAAATGGCTAGTTAGGCAATTGCATAATGAACTTTTATTTGCCTCAGAGGTCAGGATCTGTTACCCCTCAACATCTTTGCCTCTCCTGTGTCAATTCAGTTTGACATCTTTTGTCCCATCCAGTAGTGGACTTCCTCCAGGGGAACATTCAATTATGGGCTGCAAAATTATTTGAATCCTTTGTAATACTTCTCCTTCTCCACTGTTGGAGCAGGTAGGTCACAAATGGTGATATCCCATCCCTCAGAAGGACAACAAGTGGATGGCCACAGCAATTTCAGGGGTGTGCAAGGCTGTGAACAAGAGGTCACAAAATTAGATACACAGATATTGTGGTACTGAAGTGGCAGTATGTATTTAATAACTGTTTATTATTCTAATCTATTTGAGTACCTCCAAATTAACAAAACCTAACACTCCAGATTCTTCTTCCTGGATGTGTAAAGTCTGCATTTATGCCTCACTTCATCTACGGCTTTTGAGGGCAAAACTTGATCTCACACAAAAGGTGCAACAACAATGATGATCCTTCAAGATATTCCAAGATATATGTAGCATGTGGTATGAAATAGTAAATGAAATTTCTAAACTCATGATTTATCACCCTCCAAATTTTACAAAGATTCAGTGCTTCTGACAAATTTTGACCTTTCTAAATATTCTCTCCGGGACACTACTCTTACATCCTGATCACATGTCAGCTGAACCTAGAACTTCATTAAAATTCCTCCAGGAATGTAAATTCCTCTTTTCTGCATACTATAAAAAAAGCTAAAAAGCTACACAAAGAAATTTTTTTTAAAAAGAGGAAGCATTTAATATAGGAGTTTTTGTTAATTTTCTCTTTATGTAACTTTTGATCGGAAGCATCTACATCCTTCATCTAGCAACTTGATTCTTAAGACACACAATAACTTGAGCCACTAAAATTGCCACACCCCTCTCCCACTCAGGAAAGAGCAATGGTTCAGTTTCCATGCTTTTAAATTTTTTTTCTTATAAACGCAAAACATCAGGAGACTATCACTCTAGTTTTTGTGAAGCATCCTTTCAACCAGATCCCTGAAAATTTATAAAAGTCATTTTCATTGGTTCTATCATTCTAGTACTCCTATTTTTATTATTCTTTAAAAAAAATTATTTTTAAGGCATAGCTCTTTTTCTCTTGACGTGTTACAAATACTTACAAAACATCGAATAGTCAACTGCAAGATCTGAAGATCTGTGTTTCTTTTGGATTTTGTCTATGTCAATGTGTTATGATTTCATATTTTTTCATTCCAAAGCATTTTCTAGTACATATTACAGCCTTAAAATTGCTGATGGAAGTCACAATTAGCCTGAATTTAATTCCCTGTCAGCATTTCCTGACCGTTTAATCCATTCCCTTTGTCACCTTCCCAGGAATGCAAATATTCCTTACTGCAGAAAAAGGATAAAAATTCTATTTCCTTAGTCCTCTTCTGGGGAGGAGTTTCTAGCCATTTCTCAAGGGAACAGTGGAAGGTCCTTGACTAAGAACATGGATGAAGTTGTGACCCTGTGATATATTTGTGGAAGACTGACATCTTGGCTCACTTCGCTGCTACAATTGCACCTTTCCCTTCTCAGTGCCTTCTTTTCAGCCTCAGAAAATCCCTTTCCACACATTTGCAGGAGTTCAATTTCATCTCTATTATTTCCTGGGATGTTTCACCTTCCACTTCATATTCTCTCCTTCATATTGTTCTGTAGTCTTAATTGAATCCATTTGTGACATTTTTTGGGGTTTAATTTGCAGTCTTCTTATCCCTGAACTTGAATTTCATCTTTATTTCAGCTATAATTTTGCTCTGCAGTACCATGGTGCTGTCACTTGATGCCTGCATCAGATTCAGATAGTATTTCTAGACAGTTTTCCAACATCATTGAGCTCTTCAGGGATTTAATCTCTTCCTCGTTATTTTTCTTTATGATGTATCTTTGCTATAAAATAGGGTATTCAAAAGGAAAATGCTATATTTTTTATTTGCTGTTCTAACACAGGCCATAATATTACTCACTTCTTCCTGCTCCCTTAAACCAATGAACCCTGAAACATTTCTGGTTTATGTCTTCTCTGCAAAAATGCTACAGCCTTCTTCAGAATCCTATCCTTCTGTTTAGAAGAGTGCAATCTTCATATTATTAATTTCTTGGCAGAGGTACAGAGAGCTTTCTGGGCTCAGTCTACAATGATTGCTAGATTTGTTTCCAGTTGCACAAAGAAGGGAAGATTTCACCTGATTTATTTAATAGGAACTCCCTTCTTTACACCTCCTGTGAACTTCCTCTCCTCACTCTTATATTGGTTTTTCTTTTATGATTTTTCTCTACAAACTCCTTCTGGTTTTACTCTTGATCTAATCTTGATTTATTTTGCAGCTGAAAGATTTTCCACTTCTCTTACTTCTTTAGACCAATGACCCTTTCCAATAAATCCTTCCACCAGATTTAACCAGACAAATCCTCACCTCTGTGGAGGATTTTCAGAAATGTGTTTTTTTAATATCTTCCTGGTGTTAAGTCTGGTCAAAGCCTCTCTGGTAATGGGGTTTGGGGTTTTATTATTTTTCCTTTTTCTGATCTTCATGCTTTCTCTCTCCCTGCAGCAACTGTCTCTGGTACTGAAGGCATTTGGTGCTCTTCTGGGCTAAGATCTCCCAGTATATATATTTTTTGGTCAAGGGGTGAGAATGGGAGGAGAGATAGTACAGTTTTTTCCCAGTAATCCCCTAAATAGAGGAAGATACAGAAAAAAAATTAGAGATGCAAAAGCTCTGTTTGAGCTTCAATTGGCTACTAATATACAGGAAAATAAAAAAGGGTTTTATGGGTACATTAATGGCAAAAAAAGGGACAAGGGCAATTTCCAATCTCTACTGGATAAGGAGGGCAACATCATCACTGGGGATGAGGAAAAGGCAGAGATACTTAATGATTTTTTTGCCTTTGTCTTTAATAGTAAAGATGACTGCTTACATAATGAAAGGTCTCTTCAAAGGTCTCTTGATACAGTCGACACAGATGAGGAATGGTTTAACCCCTCTTTACTACAGGAGGAAGATGTAAGGGACATACTAGTACATCTAGACCCTCATAAGTCCATGGGACCTGATGGGTTACATCCC
>WEKX01013701.1:113864-141827 GCA_013390025.1 Pitta sordida | reverse complement strand
GCAATGAGGATGGTGAGGGGGCTGGAACATAAGACCTATGAAGAGTGACTGAGAGAGCTGGGATTGTTCAGTCTGGTGAAGAGGAGGGTGAGGGAAGACCTTATCGCTCTCTACAGCTACCTGAAAGGGAGTTGTAGACAGCTGGGTCAGTCTCTTCTCTCCGGCTACAAGTGATAGAACAAGAGGACACAGTCTTAAACTGCGTCAGGGGAGATTTAGACTTGACATTAGAAGGAACTTTTTCACAGAGAGGGTGATCTCTCACTGGAATGGGCGGCCCAAGGAGGTGGGGGAGTCACCATCCCTAGAGGTCTTTAAGAAAAGTTTGGATGACGTACTTGGTGGCATGACCTAGATATTAGGGTAGTGTGTTATAGGTAGGATGGTGTGTTGGTAGCAGGATGACAACAGGTTAGGTAACAGGTTAGGTTAGGTTAGGTAACAGGTGGTAGGTTGGACTTGATGATCTCTATGGTCTTTTCCAACCTTACTAATTCTGTGATTCTGTGCTTCTGTGATGAGGAGCAATGATATTTACAAATCATATCATCATCTTAAAGTTCCAGTTTGAGCAGCCGTGTCCTCCTGCAATCCCTCGTGGTCCCCTAACAAACCATTCATGCATTCATGAGGTCAAAATTACTTTGGTTGAAATCAGTGGCATGGTTTAGCTATCCAGGGAATGTAAAAATACATAATTCAGGCATTTCGTTGTGGGACTTTGCAAATGACAGTTGCAGAAGCACATGCAAAGGCAGTGACAAGATAAGTTTGACCTCTGCATAGAACAATTTGTATCACATTCCTTTCTTGTTCACCCCTAAACATCTATAATTCCTCTGAAGTAAAGGAGCACTAAAGAGGCAAGTCCCCATGTGAAGGACACACAACAGAGACAAGATGTAGCTTTTTCCTCTCTGTGTATCCCAGGCTGGATATGAACTCTGCACAGTTCAAACGTATTCTGGAAGATTAGGCAGAAATCTGTCTCCTCATGCCCTACACATAGTATCAGTAACAGTGTCCTTTGATTAAAAATAAAGAAGTATTTATTAAAACAGCCTGATGAGTATCTGCCAACCTGAGTTTTTACTTTTAAAAGAGCGTATCGGAAACCCTCCTTGAAACCACTTTTTCTGCTCCCACTGTGACAATTTGGACTGTGCTCCTAGTTTTGACTAGAATGGTATCTCCAATTGAAATGAGAAGCCCTGAATCATTTGCCCTAGGATAGCACATGGTCCAGTGATTGAACTGCTGGCATAGGATGTGAAATATAAATGTTCAGATTTGCTGCCACAGCTCATTTCCATCAGGACAATACCTATCAAGAGTACACTGCTTGACCATCTGTGCCAAACGATCCCGCTAAATGGTACCTAAGAGATGGTGAGTGTCATAGGAACACACCATAAAAAGTCCTGAATATTATGAAAAAGCAACAGAATTAGGAAAATCAGAGATCAGGCTGTCCTGGTGAAACTCTCACTTTGGACATGTCATTAAAAATACACTATGCCAGAAGAGAATCTTTAGGCTTGCACTTAAAAGTTTTGAAAGCTTTTGAGTTTTAGGAAATGGTGAACACTTTGAAATCTCAGAAAATTAATCAAAACTGGATTCCCAACCCCCTTCATTCTTTTTCCCTTGAATAAGAAGGAAAGAGAAACCTATGGGCTGGTGTTTGAAATGCCTGGATTCAATTCCTCCTCATCCTGGGAATCTCTATGTTCTCCCTTCCAGATGCAAAAATGGGAATATTTACTTTATCCTACCAGACATTCAATTTGCCTCTTTGCCTGCATATTTCTTTCTCTGTTATCATTATGGTATCTTCCTTAAAGGGTTCTGAATTTGGATGAATCCTTTATCCTTAGAAGTATGCTGAGACCTTCAGGAATTTTAGATAGTAGTAAGAAGAAATCTGTCATGCTCAGGCAACATTTCAAACTTTACATTGGAACCAAAGCATTGCTTGAAATCATAAATCCAGCAGATCTGCTGAGCTATTCATATTTGGAGGGATTCAGATATTTTCAATGATCTCAATTACTTTGCATTTTAAAACCCATGTATCCACTTCTCAAAGCTATTCTGACTCACTGATCACAGATGTATCAATGAAGCCAGACAAACCATATTTCTGGAACAATTAGCAATCCTGCTCCATCAGGATGTGATTCTAAACCCTGATTCAAGAAAACACTTAGACCGATATTTCAGTCCCATTTCGGGAGACAAAGAATATGATAACAAGCCCTCTCATGTGAGAATGTTCTCTGGGGTTGAAGTAGTGTGTAGTAGCCTGATGTGGAAACATGCTGTATAAAATTTACCTTAAGCTTGAATATACTACAGCTTTATCTGATGTCATGTAATGACAGCTACAGATTGTGGTATAGCTGCAAGCTAGGTGTGAACTTGATTCCTCCCTACCTGGCAGATCTGGTATGTTATCTTGAGACCACTTCAAACAGCTCTCCTGGTCTAGCTGTGGGTTCCCAACCCTACATTTACTCTGGGTCCTGTAGTCACATAACTTCAAGTGCAGCTCACGTGGTTTGCTGTTCTGACAAATATTCATCCTTCACCAAACAAAAGAGGAAAAGAAAGGGAAAAAAAAAAGAGAGAAAGAAGGGTAAAGATTTGTTTTCCCTTAGATCAGAAAGCTGAAGCATTTTGCCCTATGGCCACACAATCTCTAGACTAAGAGGAAGGAAGAATGTGGGAAGTTACAGCTGCAGATAATGGATGGGGACTGCTAATATCCTTAGCAGCCTGCAGTCACACTGTATTAGGTGTAATGTGAAACTGCACCCTTGGTTGCTAAGGGAGATCTCTGCTAGCTTTCTTTGAAATAGCATGTTAGCTAAACTACTCAACAATACTAATGTACATCACACATGGGTGCTATTACAGGCAGTCTCTGCCATTCAGTCTTCACTAAGCTGAGCTACTCAGCCAAATGTTAACTGCTGCTTCCTCTGCTGCTTCTTTTTGCTTTGCCATCATGACTTTTTTTGTGTTTAGTTCATACCACTTTAAGTAATCTTTTCTCTACCTCATGGAAAAATACTAGAGCTATTCAGTGAACTCCCTAGGGACTATGTGTGAAAGAAATCTACTTAAACTAGCGATGAACCCATTATAGGCTTAGCAATTTTCCCTGAAACTCAATGGTGAATGGTCCCAAAAATGGTCCAGCTGGAAATGTTTCCCTATTAGTATTACAGAATTCATAGACATATTTCAAAAAACACATTGGAATTAAGATGTGAGAGCACAGGATAATTAAAATGCTAACTTGATGGGGTTTTAGGATTTTTTTTTCAGAATCAGTTATGCCATGCATGATGTCAGAGGGTGAACACTTTTCATAGACGAAGAATGCCTCAATCAATTTGGGTTTATTTGGTTAATCTATTTCAAGTCAACATTTACGTAACTTTCTTTCCAGATGCTCATTTGTTCTTGTAAGTTCTTCAAATCTAATTGGCAAGTGATTAGTCTTTAATAAAGGATAAAACTTTGCAGATGCAAACGGGAATTTAAAACATGCTGCAGTGCATCTGTGTTGCGATACTGAGATCATCACAAGGACAAAATGCAGTTACTTTTCCAACTTAATCTGATGCTTAAGCCAGGTATTGTGAAGTCTCCAAGTGAATAAGCATTTCAACTCACTTTGCTAAGTTAATCATAGGAGGTAACATCATTCACTACAGTAGTTCAGATTGCAATAACATTGCATGATATTCCGTATTATGACATTACATTGATGTGTTCACAGCTTTCTGAAAATATTAATTTCTTGAAGTGAAATTTTGCATTCTTAAATTTCTGTCTGATAGTGGTCAGTCTTTATGGAGAATAGTTATGAGGGAGTGTTCAAATGTGTGGAAAAAAGGAAGCTAAGATAAAACACATAAGTATTTGTGAATTATTTTACTCATCCAATTCTGAAGCTCTCAGAACCTACAACCTAATCCAAAGCCCATGGGAACTAATAGAAATACCCACAATAACTCCAGTGAGCTTTAATCAGATTCATTGTGTTTAAGTTACTTTTGTGTGGTTTTAAAATTATATTTGGGTTTGAATCAGAGACACGTTGGATTAAAAGTAGGCTGTTGCGGCGGTAACAGAAAACTATGGTGAACCTATTGTTTGCTAAACCTAGATATGTTGTTCACAAAAGACTTGTCTAGACATAGAATATTGTTATTTATATCAGGAAGTTGAATCAAATAAAGAAAATCAGTATCAGAAAAAGCAAATTCTCAAAAATGTCTTTCCCTAATCCACACCACTTAAAACTAAAAGTCATGCTGGTAGAAAAATCATGTGCTCAACACAGAAGCATTGAATAGCTAAAAATCCTAACTTCTATCATTCAAGTTACAGGGCACTCTTTATCCGTAGGAGTAGGGCAAATCTAACAACTAGTATTTTTTCAAAAAGCCCTTTCCTTAGCCCATATTTGTACCAGAAATATAACACTTACTAGATGAATAGCTATTAAGCTTCTAAATTCTCCCGAAAACAGAAAGAACCAGATGAGCAAGTTCTTCAGGTTGAAGAACTTCTGGATAAGTCATTACCCAAACATTCAACATTGAGAAAAAAAACAAAAACAAATCTATGTGCACTTGTTTCCCACACATATATGTCTAGTCTATTATTAAATCCTCAATGAAATTCGTATAGTTACAACCACAGGCAGTCTCAGGAAATGCTAAACTTCAGTGACAGGAACACCACTTACGATGGCCATCCTTAAGACAGATCAGACCATACAAGGCAGAGAACACGAGCTGCTAGCAGACAAGATCCAGGATCACGGAATTTCCTCTGCAGCCTTAGATTAATGATTTCACAAGGATTCTCCTCAACACTTTGAAAATTCCAGTATCTAGTATACCAAAGTCATCTAGGTGCTTCTTTAAAGTCAGGAAGGAGAGACCAGCACCCCCATAATGTTTATTCCTGCCTATCACAGGATGAATGCTTAGCCTACTGAAGCATTGTACAACCCTAGATGACAAGTCCATAGAGAGAGAAAATTTTCAGATGCAAGAGGAATTCTCCTTTTTCCCCTTCTGAAGACTCCCCATTTCTTAATTTTTCCAATAGTAAGGTTATCCCTGACTACATGGATAATAGCATCTCCCCACTACACGAGAATGACTTCATGGAATCATACATGTAAAGGTGGGAATCTGAACTAGAGAAGACAGACAAATCCCACATCTGTATCCTTATAGAGAAAGCCCTCTCTCTGTATGTTGTTATATATGTCCATTTAAAAGAGCAGGAAGAACTGCTTATGTACTCAAGCGCAAGCATCTGGCTGCAGGATTAGGTCATGTCACCGGCTGTTTTCCCTCTCTGCCTTTTGGGTTAAATATTTTGCTTGCTGCTGTTTTTAATCTATTCCCCAAGACATACACCTACTGAATTGTGGATTTTATATAGGTTGATATTATGGGAAACACTCATTTTCACATGTGATTTAAGGAAAATCAGTCAGGACTCAAGGTAATTGGTTGCAAGCTACAGAAAAAGTTTTTTTTTTGGCCTAAGAGCCAAGGAAGAGGGATCAGAGTGCCCCCTGCCCTTGCCAGGTGCCAAAACAGGACTGCCCAGATTTGTCACCAATATTTAACCCTATGTCTCATGCATATGCAAATCACTCCATGAATATTCATCCTTTCAGCATTATGTCATTTGCCATGAGTCTTTCAACCAATTAGCTTCAATGTTGTTAATTCTTTTCCCCTTGTTTTGGCTAACTCTCACTTTTGTTTATCTTCAGACACTGCAGAACAGCATCTTTTCACCCTTAATATTCAACCTTAACTCTCAGGCCCTCTGAATGATTCTAAAGTCTACTAATCCTTCTAAAATTCACTAGAAATTCACTAAAATCCCTAAATCTCTATGCCCTTACCTAACACACTAAATTTGTAATTTTCTGATTCTCCAAATCAACATGTACCAACTAAATTATTTCAGCCTGAAAGTTGCATTAACATAGGTATTTCCATTTAGTTTTGTTATGCTAAAACACACAGTTCAAATTAAAGAAGTTTTAAAATGCATATTCAAGATTTGGCAAACTCTCTGAAACATATGAAGACCAGTCATTTAAGGCAAAAGAGAAAAATCTTTTAATGCAAATCATTAGAAGTAAAGGCAGATACTCAAGACAACAAACTTTGTCTAATATTTTGTTCCTGAAAATATTTGTCTGACTCTGAATATACAGATATATTGAAAAGTTTCATGTAAATTATTGTGAACAACAAGACCTTGGATCATTAGTGATATAATAACACACCTCCAGAGCAGTATTATATAAACCTCTTCTCTTTCAATGTATTTTCAAATGTTTCAAGTATGTTATTGATCCTTTCAAACTTTCATATAATGTTTTGTGCCTTGGAAAGTATCCCTTGGGTTCTTTGCCATGTTTTGCAGGAATCAACATATGCACCTTCCTAAAAGAGAACAGGATTGTGGCTGAAGGTAATAAAAAAGAAATACTTGATACATCCAGTAATATGACTCAGGACATCCCAGATTCTCCATTTTTACTTCAAGTTTACAAGAAGCATTCATATTCAAGAGCCCAAGTGAAATTAAGGGCAACAAGGCTGCTGAAGGGACTGGAGCACAAGTTCTATGTGGAGCAGCTAAAGGGAGCTGGGGTTGTTTAGCCTGAAGAAACCTTGTCGCTCTCTACAACTACCTGAAAGGAGGTTGTAGCCAGGTGGGGATTGGTGTTGTCTCCCAGGCAACCAGCAGTAGGACAAGAGGGCAGAGTCTCAAGCTGCACCTGGAGACCTTTAGATAAGACAGCAGAAGGAAAAGATTTACAGAGAGAGTGATTGGGCATTGGAATGGGCTGCCCAGGGAGGTGGTGGAGCCTCCATCCCTGGAGGTATTTATGAAGAGACTGGATGTGACACTTAGTATTGTGGTCTATTTGACAAGGTGATGTTAGGTCAAAGGTTGGACTTGATGATCTCAGAGGTCTTTTTCAGCCTAGCCGATTCTGTGATTCTGTGAAATTCTCTAACTAGAGATCTTGAAGATAGAGGCTTAGCTTCAATTATCAGCTAAATCAAAAAGAGCAGACTTTCAGACATTAAATCAATAGAAACTCCAGATACTTAATATCACAGGTCTGTAAATCAGTCCTGTGTGTTTAGGTGGCTGAAAAAAATGACAAGTTTTCAGAAGAGCTAAATGGTCTCAATTAGAAATGCATATACAGTTATACCCCATCCTTTGCGAGGAAAGGGACAGGTGACGGCCCTCGCAAAACCCTAACCTCGCAAAGAGGTGCAGGTTATTAATATGCATGCAGGCCATGCCCATTACCCCACCCCCTGGAACTCCGGAGGGCTCCGGGCACTTTTTTGCTTCTCCCCTCGGACTCTCTGAGCACGGGGAAGAAAAGGGAACCGTTTCTGAGCCCCCTCTGACTTGGGAGACCCCCGCCACCCCGAGAATCTGTGGGCCTCTCCAGGCCGCCACGACTGTGTGNGCTGGCAGCTTGTGCCGGGACTCCCTCGCCCCGGCCCGTGCCCGGCCGTCCCGGCGCTGGGCCACGCCAGATGGTTCAGCTGTAGTGCCGCGCCCTGCCAGCAGTGTGGGGTTCAGCTGTGGTCCCGTGCCCCGCTGGCAGCACCACGCAGAGTGGGGGGGTTCAGCTCTGGCAGTAGAGTGAGCATGTCCCGCTGGCTGCTGTGGCCAGCCCAGCCCCACTTTCCTGGGGCACTGCCCTTCCCCGCCTGTAGCCATGGAAACAGTAACACACGCCTGCGGGGGGGTCAGTTCCCCAGCTGTGCTTAGAGTAACAGGGGACAGCGGGACTCATGGCCCCACCTGTTGGGCCGGGCCAGCGCCGCCCCGCAAGGAGCTCTGGCACCACCCCTCAGTGGAGCAGCGGCAGTGCGCATGTGCGAGCCGGAAAATTTCGCAAATGGTGGAATCAAAACTGCGATAAATTCACATCGCAAATGCGCGGGGTCGTAATGGAGAGGTCACGATGCAGCGGGGATTCACTGTAGTTACTATCTCAGAGAACCACACCCTGCCATTACAATGTCACCCTGCCATTATAATGTCTATTCCTTTATATTTGCCGTCACGTAAGTTTTTATTTAGGACAGAAAGAAACATTATTTCTTCAGCAGAACAGATCCATCCAGCATGTACAGGGCATTTTCAACCAGAACTGAATTGTGCTCTTTCACACGTTGCTACAAAGCAAAATATGTTGGCTGAAGATAATGGAATGACTTTCACACTTCTTTCAGTTAAAAAAAAAATCCAATTTGTTATACATTTTATTTAATTTTCAATTTAAAAGTAAACATAGTTCTAGACATAGGATTGCTGCAATACGCATTTCTGAAATGCAAAGGAAAGAGAAGAGATTGCAGCAAGGAAGATTCAACAAGAAGTTTGGAGTTTCTGCTGCAACATCTCTATAAATAATTCCCATAATAAAGTGGCCAACTTGATTTTTACAGGCACTGAGTTCCATCATGTAGTTTCCAAGATGTTCATACATGAAACAAGGTCAGATATTTTGGTACCTATTAAAAAGGGTATCAGCAGGAAAGGAAGTTCCACCTAATTGATCATTAAATTTAGAACAAAACACTTCATTGTTTCTGAATATCAGAGATGGATTTAGCAACAGCTTTATATAAACCTGACTTTTCTTGCAACATGCTTGACTTTCTCCAATTTTGTGGCAAAGCAGAAATGGGTTACCTTTTGCTGGTAAGTGGAGTAGTGCTACTGTGTACAAGACACCAAAAATTTTGCTTCTAAGAGAAAAAAAATTCCATGGAAACCTGTGAACACTGATAAATATTTGACAATAATTTATTTTTACTCCTAACAAATATAAACACCACTTTTTAAGAAAGATAATGCAGGTAACCAGCAAAACACCAAGCAGTGGATGGATTTAGGAAAACTTATTCTAAGGGCAAGGACACTAAACACAATGGCAGGTACACTAGGTGTGAAAGAATGCATTGCTTTTCCCTCTCCAAGCCTTCTCAATGCCTTGCCTGGCCCTGTCTCGTGGGGCCTCCAAGGTTGTCTGTGAAAATATGGAGTTAACTCCTCTGCAAGGCAAGAGGAGAGACATCCAAGCTATCTCTGCAGAAAAAAAAAAGCGTCTTCCAGGCAGAAAAGATTTTTAAGCAAAATGAGTCCTAAGTTATCATAATAATTCTTGCAGAAAAGGGTCTTTCTACACCTGCAACCACAAAGATAATTTTTATTTTGGTTGTTTTCAGAAATTATTTTCTTTTCTATGTGGTAAAACATGGTATTCATCATTTATCAACTGGATTTTCTCTGACAGGAAATGGACAAAGTTCTTAAATATATTAGAAATAATTATTCAGCATGGAGCTCTCAGATATTTTTTCCATTCTGCACAACACTGAACTACTGTCAGAATTACACAAATAAGTAATTGTAAATCATTCAATTAAAATTTGAAAATATGCATTCAGAAACAAGAGAATCTATTATTCTCCAAATATTTCTGAAATTTTTTTATTTCAATGCACAAGCTATTTCAATGGAATTAATTGGTCACACCCAACATTAGAGGTTAATACCTTCCAGTGTGAGGAATATAGGACATACTTATTTCCCACTCACTTATATAAGACCACATAAATGTTGTCTCCCTTATTTTTTATTGAACATTATGTATATCTCTGTTCAAAGTAGAATAGCTGCATTTCAGCTATGTTGCTATGCCATGGCCAGCATAAAAGTTTTACACTGGTGTGCTGGCTTGAATGTGGGTTTTTTTCCCTGGCAGTGGGGGAGCTAATTATCAGAGGTAATGCCAGTCAGTTACTGGCTGGGCCTGCTGCCGGCCAAGGTCAGGCCAGTCGGAGAGTCGCCTCTGTGATAACATATTTAAGAAGGAAAAGAAAAAAAAGTAGTAACAGCAAGAAGATGGCTGCCAGAACAGAGCTGTAAGAGCAATGCAGGCACCAAGGCCAGGGCTGAAGGAGGGAGACGAAGTGTTCCAGGCATCTCTGCTTCCTGTGGAACGGACCATGGCGAAGCAGACTGTCTGTCTGCAGCCCGTAGAATAGAGAGAGAGCACAGGGATGCAGGAATCCACCTGTGGCCATGGAGAAGGAGCCCACACCTGAGCTGGAGGATGCTGGAGGAAGGCTGCAGACATGTTGGAGCCCACACTTGGAGCAGAGTCCTGGAAAGACATTGTAGTCCGTGGAGGAGGAGTCCACGCTGTGTAGTAACTGTGCCTGGTAGGATCTGTGTGCTTTGGGATGGGGCTCATGAATGAAGCAGCACAGCTTGAAGGTCTGCACGCTGTGGAGTGACCCCCGGGCAGCAGAGTATGGAAGAGCTGTTGTCCCTGGGTTCAGACTCACGCTGGGAAGGGTCATGAAAGACTTTCTCTCATGGGGCAAGGGGACCTTATGAAAGCCAGGGAAATGGCTTCCTACCTTTAACCAATCAGAAATCACCAACTGCCTGGCTTTCCCCTACTCCTGTTTCCCCTTTGTTTCCTGGGGGAAAAAAGGGAATGTGGTATCTGTGTAAGAGAAGGAGGGGTAGGGAAAAAAAGGGTGCCTTTAAGATGATACTTTTCATGTTAAGGTCTGGTCTTGTTAGAAATAAATAAATCCTTTGTATTTCCCACTTAGAGCTTGTTTTGCCTGTGACAAACCTCTTCAGTTTTTTTTTTAATTTTCCTCTCCTCTCCTATTAGTGGGGGGGGGGAGCGGGGAATGAAGTGAAAAGGTGGCTGTGGGTGAATCTCCAACATCCAGCCAGAGTCAAACCATGACAACCGGATTTATGTAAAATAATAAACTACTCTGAAATGTTAGTAGGTCAAACAGATAGGGGCAGAAAACAGAAAGGGGAATGTTAGATTCCTATAGACACTTTGAAATAATGTATCTGATGCACAGAGATATAAATTATTACAGTAATAGGTAATAGAAATCAAATTATTATCATGAACACTTACCTTTCTCAGGGTCCTTATAGTTTCCTAAAATCCTAGTCCAGTTACCAATGAAGACAATGAGAATTTTTCCATTTACTTGAAGTGTTCTGGATTCCATCAAGCATGACTGCTCAGTTCAAGATAGAATTTCGGGGAATTTCAAATTTTGTATATTGGTCAGGCTAGTTTCCCTTTTTATTTCCGAGCGGAAACACAATCTTCACTCTCAGATTAGTTTTCACAATTATCTGTGTTTCGCATAGGACACTATGACTACTGGATGTATTGCTTATACTAAGCAATAGTTTCCAAGTATACTTGTCAAATTAAACCAGGTGTCATGGTTTAACCCCAGCTGACAACCAAGCCCTGCACAGCTGCTCACTTACTACCCCACCAGTAGAACTGGAGAGGGAATCAGAAAGGCAAAAGGTAGGAAACTCATGAATTGAGATAAAGACAATATAATAGGGAAAGCAAAAGCCATGCACACAAGCAAATCAAAACAAGGAGTTACATAATCCATATGCTTCCTGTGGGCAGGCAGGTGTCCAGCCTTTCCAGGAGAGTAAGGCCTCATCACAGATAACAGTTACTTGGAAACACAAATGTCATCACTGAATTTTCTCTCCCATTCCTCCTGCTTCCCCCCACTTTATATACTGTATGTACTAAGCATGATGTCATATGGTGTGGAATATCCCTTTGGACAGTTTGAGTCACCTGTCCTGGTTGTGTCCCCTCCCAACCTCCCATGCACCCCCAACTTCCTTGCCAGTTTGGCAGCACAAAGAACAGAAAAGGCCTTGGCTCTTCGTAAGTCTCTCTCAGCAAAACGAAAACTATCTCTATATTATCAACCCTGTATTGAGGACAAATCCAAAACATTGCTCCTTACTGTCGACTGAGAAGAAAATTAACTCTACCCCAGCCAAAACCAGCACACCAATTCGTTAAGAATTATAAATAGAGCTATTACAGTTGCATTTATTTTGTGCACATTTCATTCATGTGCACAAAACTAACTCAGGCTATTTCTTCATTCAACCTGTGCTTCCCCTTGGAATTCTGCACCAGTTCTGACCAGTTTGTGCTGTTCCAGTGAGCAATGGCTCAGGAGTTCTTGCGGATGAGGAACTGGAGATTTTGTTTTGTTCTGTTTGTTTGTTTTCTTGTTTGTGGTTATTTTTATTGCTGTTGGTTGTTTTTTTGTTTAATTAAAATATATTTAAAACACTACATCATTTTAACTCATGGTAGCATAGGGTATTTTTGATTCATGGTAGCATAGGGTATTTTACTCTCTGTTGTCTTAGTCTAACAAAACCTTCATGCCTTCTTTTCTTCCTTTCAATATTGACATACCTTTTTTCCCAGAGAAATGCACTCCTGTATACATACACACCCTCTAGCCAGCACGTAATATTAGTGCTTCTGCAATGCAGAAGGGTTAACAAGATCTAATCAGTCCCATCAGTGACAAATGCATATCCACACACCTTGTGCTACAGGCTATACAGAAGACATGCAAGTTAGTCACGTTATTCCAGACATTTGTACAATAGATTTGTTCATCACCACTTGCACAGCTTTTTGAGTGACCATAACATTCCTCATGCAAGTTTAGAAATGTCTACAAAGAAATCCAATCTAAGCTATTATCTTAGCTGTCCCCTCTCTTTTTATTCAGCTAACTGACTAATGCCATGACAAAAAAGAGATCATCCTAATAGAGGGTTATATTTTTCCAATAGAATGGAAATGGTGACAGTATAGATATTTCACTATTTTGCATCCAGTAGCATGTATTACTAAAACATCAACTCATATCTGTCACAAGGTCATATTTCATTTTAATAAAGAAATTCAAGTAGTGTTACTGTGCCATGACTTTCAGAATATTTGTCAAGAAAGTAGCATCTTTGACTATTCACTTAGCAAAGGAGTTAAACTGTTATATTCTTGACAGTTTTGTTACAAGGGAATAAAACAAACTTCCTCTTTTAAATCATACTTGCAGCCTCAGTAAAGCCTAAACTCTCTTTGGGCAGCTCCATGGCTCAAAAAACACAGCTTTGAAAGAGAAATCTCCACATTGAAATGTAAATACTCGCTACAGTGTGCCATACACAAGAATTCTGAAGGAAAGCAGGATGCTGAGCATATTTATTCATCCGTCATTACCCAGAGTTCTCAGTCGGCTGTTTCACAGAAATGTCTTTCAGTTTGTTTGAGTTCTGGAAGAAACTGAGCTTGGGCATTGCTTTGAAATAGGCAAAGTTCTTTTCTTGGCTCTTGTAGAGCACTAAAACTCATTTGGAGGCTTGATTCAAGAACAGATGAGTCAGTTCCTTCATTAACAGATTTTAGACCATCATACAGAAGTTGCAGGTTTGGTTTTGTTGGGAGAAGTAACAGAGCTGTAGGCCCATTCCCTCCTCCTTTCCATTTGCACAGCCTGACATGCTACATCTGTGGTTGTGTAAAGGATTTAAATCAGTTCCATTTGTATGTTCAGACAATTCATTTGAAGAGGAAAGCTGGGCAAGTAAGCACCAACATTGAATCACAGAATCACAGAATATTATGAGTTGGAAGGGACCCACAAGGATCATCTAGTCCAACTCACCATCTAACACCCGTACAGAGACCGAGAGCACATCCCAGAGCGTAACACCAACCTAGATCCCTCACAGTCTAGCAGGCCACTCCGAGCCGGAAGGGGCCCAGCGTCATCCAGCCCTACACCCCCCAGCTAGACCATGTCACTAAGCTCCTCGTCCAGTCTTCTCTTAAACACCTCCAGGGATGGCGACTCCACCACCTCCCTGGGCAGCCCATTCCAATATGCAATTACTCTCTCTGTGAAAAACCGCTTCCTAACGTTAAGATTGAACCTCCCCTGGCGTAGCTTGAGGCCGTGCCCTCTCGTTCTGGTGTCGTCAGCCTGGAAGAAGAGGTCTACACCCATCTGGCTGCAACCTCCCCGCAGGTAGTTGTAAACAGCAATGAGGTCACCTCTGAGCCTCCTCTTCTCCAGGCTGAACAATCCCAGTTCCTGTAGTCGCTCCTCATAGGGCCTACCCTCCAGTCCATTCACCATCCTCGTTGCCCTTCTCTGGACCCTCTCAAGCAGCTCAACATCCCTCTTAAACTGGGGAGCCCAGAACTGCACGCAGTACTCCAGATGAGGTCTGACCAGCGCTGTGTACAGGGGAAGGACAACCTCCCTGGACCGACTGACCACACTGTTCCTGATGCAGGCCAGGATGCCATTGGCCTTCTTAGCCACCTGGGCACACTGCTGGCTCATATTGAGTTTCCTATCAATCAGTACACCTAAGTCTCTCTCCACTTCACTAGTCTCGAGCCACTCCTCCCCCAGCCGATAGCGGTGCATGGGGTTGTTATGGCCGAAGTGAAGAACCCGAATGCTGATGATACCTGGGAGAGAAAAAAGTCACTAATCTATGTAAGGCAGTCATTTTCATTTTTAGAGTCCATTTTAGATGACAATGGCAAACCAAAGAGTAGAATTTTTCTATAGCTTATTTCCTCATGCTACTGGTACTTTTAGAAAACAAAAACAAATGAACAAATCTATAGGAATGCAATTATAGGTTAGCAAAAAAGGAATTTTAAAACAGTATTTTATTCTGTCAAGGAGTATTACTTTTGGGTAAATAAGGTTTTGTTTCAGCATTAAGCAATTTTTAAAAAAGAAAGAAATTTTACAAAAATTACTAAAATTCCAAGAGAAAAATTACATCATATTTTAAGGATGTTGAAATAAAACATTGTCTTACTTTCAATTAACAGTTTGGCAAATTTGTGCAACTCTTACTGTTTCCTCTGAAGGGAATCTTCATGTAGTAGTAATGAGTCCTTCCTGTTACAGTGATTAATGAGTAGTAATGCTACTCAGGTCTAGTGAAGAATCTTTGGAGTAATGTAGTTTACACTCTTGTAATTTCTCTGCCAAAGGGAGAGACAAATGTAAATACAATAATATTCTGAATACTATTTGCAATTTTGATAATGAGTTACTCTTCTTTCTTTATGAAATCTTCAAGAAACGTAAATACCTGTGAAATAAAAAAAGATATTTAACAAATCCTAAAAATCCTGACAGGACACCTGAACTGAGAAAATTATAGTCACAGTACCTACTATTATAAAATCATGCCAAATACAAATCAGACTATTTCAATATAGCTGAAGTAGGTTATATTATTGCTCCTGAACTTGACTTGGTTCTTTCAAAAATTATGGCAGATTATCTTTCTTAGTAAACTTTGCATAAATTCCATCTTTTTTTGCAACAGATTTTCCACTCATGTGTATTGAAAATCCATTTCATTACTTTAATGACAAGAAAGATTTCACTGCAACTAGTAGTTAAGATTTCCTTCTTGTGAATAATCCGCATACATTTTTAGAGCACTCAAGAGATGGAATAGGTCAGGAGAAATAAGAAGCAATCACATTTGACCTCCACATGCCAATAGGGACAGCATTAAAAGCCATCTGTATACTTTTAAACAAAAGGCAATTTACCTCCTGGCGCTGTTCTTTGAGGTAGAATCTGTACCTTAGCGAGTCAAGAGCAAAGAGGCAATGTGAAAGTAAATAAACCCAGTTGAAAAATAAATTACCTGTGCTGCAGCTATGCATCTTTACACTTCTTGGTCCAGTGGCCAGAACTCAATTGAGTGAACTGCAAAAGTAAAGGGTAAGTTTCTGCAAAGCACGCAAGAAAATAAAATGTTGAAGAGTGGGATAGAGTGGGTTTGAAAAAATAAACATGTATGGGGAAAATCTTCAAGTGTCATTTAAAGAAGAGGACCTTTTTTAAAATTCATTTTTAGAACTTAACTAAGATAATCAAGTAATTAATTAAATTAACTTGTAGCAAAATTTGTGATGACCAATTTTATTGTAAGACTGAATAGTCAAGAATTTCAATATGGAACACAGCGAAACCCAGGCAGTGTAACAAGTTTTTAGAGAGCCAAAATTTTAAAATATCATTCCTGCTCTAATGGGATGAAAAATCCACTTTAGTAAAGTGGTGAGTGTCCCTGCCTCTCACGCGGGAGACGGGGGTTCGATTCACGCCAGGGAGGCAGTAGTGCCGTTTAAGAGTTGAACTCGATGATCCCTGTGGGTCCCTTCCAACTTAGAATATCTGTGATTCTACAATTCTGTGATCCTGTGTGATTATACACTGACTTTTGACATAAGATGAAAAGCCAGTACTCCATCTAAGAACAAATTCAGAAATTAACCTGATATCGTGAGATTTCAGGGGAGTTGATGGAGACTTAGAAAACTTTATGGTGATGGAGAAAGTACATACAGAAAATGGATGTTGAAAATAAAAATAATAATAAAAAACCCCCGAAGAGTTAAGAGAGAAAAAGAACTGGTAGACTTGTGGACAGGAAAAAAAATCCCTTACTTCTCTGAAAATAATATACAGTGACTTATGAAGTGGAGTTTAACCCAGCTGTAGGCTTGAGTGTTCATAAGAATTAAATCCTCAACTTTAAATAACATCCATATTAAATTAAGCTGGCAGTTATGCAATGTCTGGAATACATCGTAACCACCCCATGATTACCACAGCCAGGCAAATCCAGTCCCCAAGCAGGCAAAACTCCTAACTGGGATCAAGGTTTTTAGCCAGTGTTTAGTCTCCTTTGACCTGATTAATTTCACCATCCTTATTTCAGAAGTAAGAGGAAAGTTCTGTTGCTATGAAAGCCAGTGCAGGTATTCAGGCCAAAATTAAGCCTGATGTAACTCAAATGATGTCACACTAGGGACAGATTTGGCCCAAACTGTCTGGGGAGGTTAATGTTCTTCCTGAACTGGAGATGAGTGTTAATTCATCTCAGCTCTTTAGCTTTGCTGCAGCTACAACTTCAGGTCAAGCCGAGGAGCTATGTGATCTGGCTGCAGTAAAGAGTAGAGCATGACTTACTGGCTGCTGGGCCAACACTCCTTTTTGCACCTTTACAATTGTGACAGGACTCTTAATTTCTTTACAAAGATGCATTTCTTTAAAAATGTAACAAAAACTTCTCCTACCAGCCACTCTTCTTTTGAGTTCTTTCTGCTCTAGGTACTGCTGATAAAACCCTTTGGCCGGTACTACTATTTCAAGCCAGCTGGAGCTGTGACAGCTTGCAAACTGCACCTCAACATTTCCTTAGCAATGGTGGCTGCTGTATCTCCTGCACTAATCACCTTCACAGAAATAGGGCTATCATATTCTATTTAAAGGGCTGGATTCTACTCTCTTATTCCAATTCATGAGATGGAAATGGTATGGCACCATTGTAACTAAGAGTGGAATTTAGAGCTAGTACAAAAAATGCTGTCTGGCCAGGAGTGCTTGCCTCCTGAATTTCAAACGTTCCTTGTCTGAGCATACATCCCAGTTGAACAGATCCATGCTCATACAGATGAGTAATAATGACTTCTCATTTAATGGCCTTTCCTCCTAAGACAGGTATTAATGGTGAAAAGAATTTATTGCAAATTTGACACAAATTACAAGAGAGCTAAGGAAAGAGTCTGAATGTCCTGATGGTGATGCTACTACACCTTGCAAGAAAGCTCAGGCAGCAGCATTAAGTGTCTCAATTGTAAGGAAGATAGGAGAAGCTACTGAGGGCATGGAATGTTCATGTCTGCAGTCCTTGCTAAGGAAAGTAAGAGGACTTTGACAAATGTGCTGGAGGAAACCTCTGGTACTCCTCTGGCACAGCCCTCTCCTCCCTCAAAACAAAAATCAAGGGGCAGAACAGGAAAATAAAGATGGCTTTACATTCCCTTTCAGCTTCCATTGCTATGGGCTGGCTGATGAGCTGCTCTATTCTGAGGCAAAGATAAAAGATGATGTGGAGCACAGCGGGGTGTTCTGGGCACATGGCAGCACAGGTTATCATGCACTTCCAAGTGTGGTCCTCTGCTACTGGGGTACTTCTAAGAAGGCTAGAAGAGAGGTAATGCTGTGACCTCCACACTACTTGAGGAAGTCCTGCCTCATGATCCCCATATGATAGCAAGGTCAATCATCTGCGCAGCCATGGCTGAGCTTCATGCTGCTTTCAGCCTGAGAAACAGCTGGAAGAAAGCCCCACTTTTAAATAACAGTTGGACAGGAACACCAGTTTACCTCACAAATCGCAACAGAATTGATAAATTCCAGTCATCAGAATTCCATCCAGCATTTAAAAAATATTTTAATAGTTAAGCTTCCAGTCAGCTGTAAAGTATGCAAGCTTTTAGTATGACACTGGAAAATTTCCCAATTCTTGTTCACAGTCACTGTCAGATAAATCATCAATACACCTGCCCTAGATTTTGCAATACCACAGCCTTGTAATCTACTCAATCCTTGCTCAATCTCACCACATAAAATGCTGTTGCCTTTCCTTCCAAGTGAAACAAAGGACTTACAGCTCTTTTGCTTCTCTTTTCCCTATTCCAAACCAAAGCAACATTTTCCTCCTATTCCCAACCTTCAAGTGACATTCATGGGCTACAATGCCACTAATTCCATCCATTTTTCCCGTGTGTCTTTCTTGATCTGCAGTATTCCTCACTCTGTGGTGACCCTCAAAATCTCAAAATAAGGGAAGGGTTTGCTTGCTGCAGCTAGCAGTGAAAGGGCTAAAAATATGAAAAACATACTGACGTTTTTGTCCCATGTTAAAGTAAGTTAGGTTTGTCTTTAAGAGGTAGAGATCATGAGAAGCCCTCTTCCTCCTTCCCTTGAGAACATTAAGAAGAAAATGTCATGTGAATCCCTAGCATTCATCAGAAGGATAAACAGGAAGATGAGGATTACCAGAAAGTGTGTTAGAATGTAACAGAAATAAGTTTTATGTTGCTGTACAAATCCATGGTACACTCACAGCCTAAAGAGAGAATGTATTTTTGATCACTCCAACCCACAAATATTATAGGAGAATTAGACAAAGAACAGTAGAAGGCAGAAAGGACGATTGAAACACTGAAGATGTTGCAGAACAGCCAATTCACAATTTCTCAGGAAAAGAGGGAAGCAAGAAGCTCCCAGTGCAAATTACCAAGCCTCGGGATTAAAAAATCACAAAGGGAAGTGTTTTCCATACACTGCAGAACAGAGCAGTGGGACTCATTGCCACAGGATATTATGGAGATTAAAAGGGTAAAAAGGACTAAATCACTACTTCTACAGGTCTACTAAGTCCTGTTAAATGTGATGATCTGAATGCAAGGCACGAATCTAAAAATTAGATGGAAGTTAGAAGATGGAAAGTAACACCACAGAAAGGACTTATTTACCTTGTTTATTATGTTTCCCTAAACAACCATTACCAGCCCCTGTAATAGGCTGAAAGCTTGCCTTTCATCTGATAGGACACATCATTATGGATTTTTTCTTTCTTTCACTCTCCCTGTAAGACCGGAAGATGTAGTAGAAGTTTCCAGTCTACTTTGCTGAGCCTTGTAGAGAAAGGAATGCCAGTGGGACACTTTGGAGCAGAGCCCTTGCTCTGAGATGCTAGCAAACGCTCTGCCTCATTACATGAGAATGATGAATCCCAGAATATATAGGTCGCTGTCTCAGCTTTGTCCTTGGCCTGCTGGATGCTTTGCTCGGCTATTATCCCAAAGCTTAGTATATTCTGTGTAACAGAGATTTTCAAAGGAAAAAACACACCTCTGTTACCAAGAAAATACAGATCAATACATTACCAAGAAAATTCCTATCATGGTGTCAGCACCTTGGGAGAGACAAGCACAGAAAAGCAATCCAGAGATTTAGGGTGATAACATAGACAGACATTTCTGTGACTTTGTATTCACCCATTTCTGNTTTTTTGCTTGTTTTCCTTGACTTTTTAATAGTGCAAAGGTTTTATGTGGCTATATATATCAGAAGTTTTGATAAAAAGTGAGACAAACCATAAAAACATCAGAACTTACGCTACATGCCTGCAAACAGAGCTGAAGTTAAGTCCAGCTCTGACATTTCCAAATGGCTTTTGCTCTCCCCAGTTCAATGCGTATAGTCTTTTTAAAAATAAAGTGAAATCTAGCATGGTTCACTAAGAGTACTTCTTTAGAAGCTAGAGGGTGGATTTGCCCCACTTCATATCAAACCGTTTGTACCAGATGGTTGCAATGTCAATGTAAGGACAAAGTCAATGCAGATTTTAGAAAATAGCAGTGTTGTGGAAAAAGTGCTCCCTCTGGTTATTTTGCTGGAGAATTATTTGCTTACAGCAGAAGAGAAGTAGGGCAGAGGGCAGTTGGGTTTACCTGCATTGTTTTCACCATTACATTAAGGACGAAGGCCGTTTGTTAAAAATGGTTTTTGTTCCCCCACCCCCCAAGGGCACAGGTTCCTGTGCTGTGTTAGTTTTCCGAAGAGGTGAGGGCTCGTTCTCAGAGGCCGTGCATTCTCTGGATGCAGGGCGGGAAAGGACACAGTTTAGTTCCCACTATGGGTTGCAGTCGTTTTACCTGCGACTTCAGCCATGTTGTTTAGGAGCAGAGACCCAAAATGACAGACGCGACTGAGGCAGCTGCTGGAGGCAGTGCAGCCTCCTTCAAACCTCCCCCACCCCCGGTCTGACACAACAACAGTGCAGCGTGCTGGCAGCCCTGGAGGATTACAGCATCACCGCTGACTTTCTGTTAACCCTTTTGAGCTCATAACCTGTCGAACCATGTCATGAGCTGTGAAAAACATCGACAGCGCCCAGCACCCGGAGGCAAAGTGTCTCTGTGGAGACAGCGCCTTAAATAACCGCACGCTTGTATGGTACCTGTTGCGAGTGTGGCACAGTCAACTCTACCTGCCTTAAAATAGTAACAAAAAAAGAAACTTTTGGGTAGTGGAAAGAAAAAAACCCAAGGAGGTCATGCCAAGGTACTGAGTGGAGGTAACAGCAATAACTTCAAGGGTTCTCGCTTCAGGAAGAGAGTCAACATGAATTATTTGTGCATCCACACAGGGAAGCAGTGTGGCCATGTTCTAGGCAATGTCATTTAGACCGAGTCAGCAAGTACAAATCAAGTGCAGCGTGTTTGACTGCTGAGAAGACATCTTTACAAACTATATATTGCCATGTTAATGGAAGAGGAGGGGGGAAAAAAGAGGTAGTGCCCAAGAGAAGAAAAGTAGTGGACTGAGATTAAGAATAACCTCAAAATATATCTTTGGGACTGTGAGTTGTCATTTCTGCTTCACAACCGTGTCATGGTTCTAGGGCGCCCTCCCAGGCTCGGTGGATACTAATGGGTATCGTTACGATCCCACCTAGTTAATAGCAATCACACCTCTCACTGCAATACTCTTGCACTTCCAGGCAGAGCTATGTTTGCATTTTGCAGGTGTTTAGCACACCCTCCCTGTAATGACACCTTCTTGCAGGAAAGCTCCATTGACAGCCTGAGGAAGGACCAGGAAGATGGCTTTTTGCCTATACCAGCCCTGAGCTTTTGACCTTGACAGTATGGATTGTTTTTCTTCTAATACATGTTAATCATTGTATACCCTATGTTAGCTGGTGCAATAGAAAAATCATGGACTTTTGTTACAGGCTGTAACTGTAACAATCTGCAATTAATGATCAGGAAAAAAGATCTGTTTTCTGTGACAAGCCATAAAGGGTTCACAGATAACAAATATGAAAAGTCAAGACGATCCTACTCTCAGTCCTAAACCCCACTTGTTTTCAGAAAGTGACATTTGCTGGAGCATATGATTTAACTGAAAACTTTTTTATTTTGCTTTTCGTTCTCTTTCTTTCTCCTTCAACACCTAAATATCTACATATCAGCAGGTTGTTTTAAGTCTTATCATTCAACATCTTACCCCTCCTTTTCCTTCATTAAGAAATTGCTTCCTCTCCTCTTTTTACAGGGATGAGAACACAGCTTATTCCACATATCAGCTTTTTTTCCCCCTCCCATCTAAAACTACAAGTAAAGCTGACATAAATGATGTTGGATGATGCTTATTGAACAACATCTCACTAGTAATTAGTCATAGGCCATCTGACATTCAAAACTCTTTTAATCTTCTGGTTTTCTTACATTTTCATTTGAAAAAGGAGACCTTTTCCCCAAAGTCCCAAATATACTAATCCACGAAGCATTTCCACAATAAGGAAATGAATATTTAATTACTTTAATTCTACTACCTTATTGAAAGAAGAGTTTCAAGTAAGTTCATTTTGCATGTGGTGATATTAAGGCAGTCAGTTTCAGTCTCCAGATCTCATCACAAGTGCTGAAGCCATGAGTAGCTCTGGGTGTAAGTTGCATTGTTCCAGTACATTGAAATTCTGACTGTGTCTAGCTAACATTGTTCATAACAAGTGAAAGCAAAAGCTCATCCTGACCCTTACAATTAAAAAAAAGGGGGGGAAAAAAAGCCTCTGCACCTCTCTGTTGCAAATAAACTATACTTCAGTAGATGCAGAGCACAGCTACTGATTCTGTGTTTATTTCAACCAAAACAGGTCAGTTAGGAAGCACTCCAAAGTTGCACAGAAGTTGGCATTTCTGATTATTCGGGCTGAACGATTCCAGTGGGCCAGTTGTCATGCACAATTTGCTAGGGCTCCTGGCACTCTGGCCAGGGGGGAATTCCCCAATTTATGTTACAACACAGGCAGCAGCAGTGACATTTTAATCAGACTGCAGAGCCTTCTGGGAAGTTCTGTTATAAACCATTGTTATACCTAGCAGGACTGCAGTTCAGTATGGCTGGAAAGTCTACAGTGGGCTGTGGTTCCTTAGTGCAGCCACAATGGTTGTCAATGCGAAATTAAAGAAGAGATGTTTCCCCTCTCCCTTGACACTTACACACTAGAGTAAGTGACTGTAGCAAATTATTCCTTCTGCATACTACTCTACGCTATTTTAAGAGGGATCTGCTCTGCAATTAGATTAGGGGATACCTTGTATGTTAACAGAGGAAGTCACAATTAGAGAAGCAGAGGGCTTAATCTGCGGGATTTATGAGACATGGGTGAAAGATGGATCCTGAGAGCTCACTTTGGACAATTAAATATTAAGCATGAGTTTTCCCTCTATACTAAACTTCTAAGATATGTTAGTGAGCACATATTTTCAATTTGGACTTTAAAATCAAAAGTAGAATTTCTGATCAGCTTTTATGTCAAAATCATTCTGTCTTTTAAAGACACTCAGGAATGGAAGGGCAACAATATCAGCCTTCATCTCATGGTTTAGTAGCGGAGGCCTCAGTGTAAAACCAAAAATACTTAAATGAAAAGAAAAGAGGAAAAGAAGAAAGAATCATAACGCTATGAATTTGACAGAAAAAGAAGTAATGTGTATAAAAATAAATAACAAAAACGCTGTTCAAATGGAATTGAAAATATATAACCTTGGAATTTATATCCCATAAGTACAATAGTTCCTAAGTTCATGTTTTAAATACATCATAAAGTATCTTTCTTGAAGCAATTATAATATCCCTAATTAAATTGTGAGTCTTTTACAGTAATATCAATTAGCTCTTTAAAAACCACATTATTAATTTATCAAGGAGACAACTTGGTAACATGGTGAAGGCAATAAAAGAGATCAGTCTGTAATGACCACTGCTAGTGAGAACAGACGTCATTCCAAAGTAAATAGACAGTGAATGTCCACCAACTTGTGAGGAGCTGCACTGATTCACCCCTCTCACGGTGGAATCTGCCTTATTGATGTTAAAACTTTCACCTTTATGTGTCCTTTTTCCTGTTTTCTATACACACAGTCACAAAGAAAATCATATTGTCATAGACTATGACCTGTAATGAGGCTGTGCTATAATGGGTACTTCTTTGCTGACAGATGCATATAAGTGTGCGTGCAAAGAATATAAGGGCATAAAATAAGTTTGGAGGCAGAATGAGAACTGAAATTAAAAGAAATAAACCAAACCGAAATAACAACTTTTACTTCAAGAGGTATTTTAGATACTGACAATGAAGTTTCCAGATCATCCAGAAAAGAAAGGAGTATAATTACCTCTGGAAATGGTTTATGAACAGCAATCAAATGATTGGAATGGGATATGTGTGACAGCAGCTACTCTGCGGAATAATAAAAGAATACTAGACAACTAGTTGATCTATTAGTGGGTTTGGTGGCAGAGTTCTATCTGCACTCAATGTGGCACTGATTCATGGGAAGGAACATGTACAAATCCTATGAAGAAGACAAATACAAAAAAACAGTGCAGAGAGAGAAGTATGACAAGTTTCTCCCACTGCCACAGAATTATGCACTCCTCATTTCCCAGGCTATTAAACCGGCAAATGCATTGAGATAGATAGATATAGGTATAGGTATAGATATAGGTATAGGTATAGATATAGATATAGATATAGATATAGATATAGATACAGACGTAGATTTAGATACAGATGTAGATAAATGAAATATTTAGTATTTCTCTCGGTTCTCTTTGTTACATCTTACAAATTTCATTGCTCCTTTCTGTTTCTTCTTCGAATCATATTTCTACAATCACTTCCTCTAAGCATTCTTCTAGAGACAATTTCTTCATCAGGACCCCACAGACTTCTTCCTGATTTGCCAAAGTGTCATCTGTATTTACGCACATGTTTGTGGATCAAAAACCAGGCTCTGAATCACTTCAGCATTAGCCTGCAAGGTCTTGATGATGTTGACATACACTCGCTTTGGGCCGTGCACAGAAAGCACAACATAGAGCTCCATCTGCTGCTGGAGGGGCCTCTCGCTCCGATAGTCATGGCACAGATTCCTGTAAATGCACTTAAGGAGGACACAATGTTTGTGCCATTGCATGGTCTTTGGGAGTTCTACGCAGCCTGTCGTTCATGTAGGCTTCCAGATGAGCCTGTCTGCTTTGCTTCCATAGCCGGGAGATTTGGATACATCAAAAATACTGTTGATGAACTCAGCCTCTACCAAATCAAATCTTTGGAGTCACAGAATTTTTGTTTTCTGCAAGGAAACAATTGTACCACTCAAAAATTTCTCATTCATTTTAACCAAAAATTTGGGGTGATTTGGTGACAAAATTCACCTGAATCCCCTGAGATGGAATATAGGAAACTGGTTCCCACTCTTCCAAATGTCTTTGGAAGAAAGAGGGGTATGCAGGCAAAAGCTAAACTGGTAACTAGATACTATAGATCAACAAAATATTACAGCAGGAGCATGAATAATGCAATAAGATAAAGCCAGCCAGAAAAGTAAAGTGTAATTTTGCTTTGTTAAAATTTTCTCCAGGAAAGTTGTCTTTCTTTACAAAGAATCAGCTACCTCACAAGACTGCTCCCATTGTGTTACATATAATAAAAATAAAGCTATGAAGCTATAAAAGTTGAAGGCACAGATTTGGGAGTAAGGTGTTTGTAGTTTGACTGGCCAAAGCAATATTATTGAGGGAACTAGGTAAAAATTTTCAAGGAAAAGTGGCATTTTACAAGACTTACTAAAAACGTGCTTTCTAAATGGTAGTAATAATAATGTCACAACATGTCTAGGTAGAAACTTGTTTTCCTACTTAAAATTTGGAAATAATCACAATGTGGAACAATGATTTCCATAAAGCTGAAACAATCTGTTGTCTTCCATGAGAACATTCCAGATAATCAGGTAAACTTTAAGTAATTTCAGGTTTGGATGAAAACAAATATTTCTGGCAGGTTTGACCTGATATAGAAGGTGTAAAACTTTGCGTCTTCAGCCCATGTATGGAAAAATACACATTTAGGCTATTTCATTTTGCGGTTAAGTCCCCAAATACCACTCTCATGCTGCAGGATTGGGAGATGGTAAGAGTGGGAAAGACTTCTTGTGTAGTGCGCAATCACAACGCAGTGGTCTGTAACAATGGCTTGTGCAATACACTAAGAAAGGTGATAAAAAGAGAAAGACTACTAGGCTGAAGTAAATGGAGTGAGTGCATAAATCACTTGCTCGTTGTCAAATCAGTTTGTCCAAACCCAGGCAAGATGGAAACAATTTTGCAAATGGCAAACCTCCAACACAGTGATGCCTTACACAAGGTTCAGGGAATGTTTCCTTTGAAGATAAGAGGCATCCAAGTGTGAAACCTGTGATCAATATAGGAAGCTGAAGGAAAAAACAAACCAGACACAAACAAAATTTCTTCATGGAATTTTAATTTCACATGTAATAGACAGCTCCTGGAGAAAAGACCAATAACTATATATACTTTAAATCAATTGCATGTAAAATACACAGTATTCATCCATGTATACATGATTCTCTTATCTGGTAGGGACTCCATTTGCATTTTCTCTTCATTATCAAAATCTTGAAAGAATGATATTTTATAAAATTAAATAGGCTTACTCTTCTTTGCTCAGTATTGCTGATCTTTTTTGAGGATGCAGGAGCTTCACATAGCATTTAGCACTGTCTGGAAATATCATCAGCAACTGCAAGAAGAATGCAAGAAATTTAGAATTAGATGGGATAAAACTTCATACTATTCCCATTGAAATTTCTTGGGGTGAAAGATTGGTTATGTAATTTCAGAAAGGCCTAGTTCCCCCTGATACAAATAATCCAGGTAGGGTAAGCTTGGTGGAGTGTTTGAAAGAGCTTAAAACTTATTTTCCCACTACTGTATCTTTCAGAAATTAAGTACTACCAGTCTTGACTAGGGATAGTCCTGAGAACAAAGCCTGGCTCCAAAGATCATGTATTCTTAAAACACGGCAAACATTTGTGTTTGTTCTTCTGATTTGTTTTCTGAAAAATGAGATACAAAATATGATGTTTGGATATGATATCTTCTAGCTAACACCCATTATGTTGCCATGAGGACTTCAGCTCCTCAACTGAACACATAGTTAACACCCTGTCCATTTTCAAGCAGGTGAACAGTCTTAGTGATTACAATAGGAGTACAGTCAAAATAGTGTCTTATATGTCTCTTAACAAGACAAAAAGCAGAAGAATGGTTGACTTCCCAGGGCAAACTCAATATTCCTGGAAAATTGAACAATAAAGTAATCTGATTGAATCCATGAGACCATTTATAATAAAGTCTGCTGCCTCAAGATCTTGGCCCTGATCACACTTCTGCCAACATCAGTGGTGTGTAATTCAATTGGAAGCATTGTAAAACGGGCAGGCAGAACTATAACCATGCCTTTTGGATCAAATGTCAACCTCTTCAATCTTTTGTTTAAAACAAAAGGTTTTCCCCCTTGATTCATATTACACTCTTCTTCCTAGATACCCTGGCAGAAAAACCAGGCTCTTTTACTCTCTCTTTTGCTTTTTGTTTCCTCAGAGGTATATGGAAATTACATAGCACCTAGAAAAGCTGCCAAGGACAGTTCAGCTCTAAGTGTTACAACAAGCATCACATTTCACACATTTCTTAACCAGCATCATGGAATGCAGGAAAGATCAGATGATCTTTGGCATGTGCAGTGAAGGACAGACCTGTCTACCAGGCTAAAGCTACAGCAGGAGGAATCACAGAATCACAGAAAATTATGAGTTGGAAGGGACCCACAAGGATCATCTAGTCCAACTCACCATCTAATACCCATACAGCGACCAAGAGCACATCCCAGAGCGTAATACCAACCTAGATGCTTCACAGTCTAGCAGGCCACTCCGAGCCGGAAGTGGCCCAGTGTCATCCAGCCCTACACCCCCTAGCTAGACCATGTCACTAAGCTCCTCGTCCAGTCTTCTCTTAAACACTTCCAGGGATGGGGACTCCACCACCTCCCTGGGCAGCCCATTCCAATATGCAATTACTCTCTCTGTGAAAAACCGCTTCCTAACGTTAAGATTAAACCTCCCCTGGCGCAGCTTGAGGCCGTGCCCTCTCGTTCTGGTGTCGTCAGCCTGGAAGAAGA